>JASANH010000461.1:0-339238 GCA_030248295.1 Mesodorylaimus sp. YZB2_4 | reverse complement strand
AAGCAGGACTGTGGGCCACCACCAATGTTCTCCACGTGGAATTCAAATACTGCTGCTACGAACATTGCAGCTCCGCCTCCAATTTGTTTATCGAGCAAGGACTAATTGCAACCGTAGACGGCACCACCGTCTCTTCCGACCTTGGCGATGTAGGAGGTTGCCACCCAAGCTCTAGACAGTGCACCATGACCGATGGCACTGTTATATGGCAACATACTGCTCTCCACATCCCATGCCAATTTCAGTACGCCAACACACATAATGCGACCATCGCAGGGCCATACGTGATCATTGACAGTGCCCAGATTTCTCTCACAGTAACGCGCCAAACATCCATCTGCAACCTGGCCCGCGCATTCCTAACAGCGCAAGGTGCAATCATCCGCATCCCGGATACTAGCACGACCCATGACACCGTCATCCGCCACTGGATGAACATAAGAAAACCAGAAACTAGCCCCTGGGTTGCCAATGAGAGTGATCCAATAAACCCAAAACTCCAATACCTCGAAACAAAACTGATGGAAATAGAAAACAGCCATTTTCGCACAGTCTGGCTCGAGTTATGCCGAGCAGCTGAACGCCATCTGCATCTAATATGCCAGCTCCTCCGTCTAGACCCCACCCTTGGAGCCCGTGCATTGACCATGCAGGAATCCATCCATGCTACCTTCGCTGGGGACGCGCTAATGATTTGGCAGTGCCGCCAAGTTCAGGCCGCCGAAATCTACTGGAACCAGTCAGTAAACGGCATCTGCTATGAATATTTACCAGTCAATATCGACAACACCACCATGTTTGTCGTCCCTGGGAGCAGAGATTTAGTCTCCCAAGCGCCGCCAGTGTCATGTCTGCACCATGTGACAGGAATCTGTCCACGCCCACTACCAAACACCACCATCACACGATGGCAAACCAGCACTGGTCCCGTTCATGTAGCCGAGGCTCCCATTTCCGTTGTGTAGCGAGGTGATTGGAAAATCTTCACCTTTGATGCCCCATCCATTTTTCACGATAAACTCGCTGACATCATTTCACATGTTGCCCTATTACGTTCCTACGTGTTCACACAGATGATTCTGGAAGACCAGGTACAACGCCTCATGAACTACACTGCAGAACACTCATTCGACCCAGCTGCTGTGTGACCGGCCCCGGGGGGGGCAGGTGGAGGAGTAGCCAATTTTCTCCTAGGTCTTGGTTCCACCATCGAAAACATCACCACCCACAATGCCAACCTGCTTATTGGTGGAGCAGACAAGCTACTTTCTGGCCCTTTCCGCCATATAATCAACACAATTACCATTATATTAGCCATCGCCGCAGTGATCGCCCTGATCTATTATGCCAGGCGATACATAAAAAAACGTAGGAGCAAAGAAGGCGAGCCACCGAGTCCACCTCCAGGGAGACAGGCAAATACAGGCCAGTCGAGTCTCACACCATGGACCACCTTGTGGAACCGCGTCTTCCATCGAACCGCCCAACCATCGACCATGCCACCTGACATAACAAGTACACCTAGTGGCCCGACCAGAGTCGAATTTACAAGCAGCCCACAGCCACTCAAAACAAACGGTTGGAGCGAGCCCGACTCCACCTTCCTATTAACCAGCCGCATCAAGGTGACCGAAGACACAGTGCCACCCGCATATGCACCTCACTGGTTCGAACAGCGGCATGAACACGTTTTTCACGTGGCAGTTGAAGAAGACACATTTAACCATGACACGCCATGGAGTTTCGTCTCAGTAAATGGCATTCCCAATGCACTAGCGCGCTGGGACTCAGGCGCTAGCCACACAGTCATCTCGGAGGCCCTATACCGCACAATGCACACAACAGGTGCAGCCAATGTGTTACATCAGTCTAAACGAATCCCCGTGGGAGCAGGAGGCTCCACCCTGCCGGTGTTGGGAGTCACCGTCATAGACTTGACCATCAAAGATCAAATCTTTTCCATTTCCGCATTGGTCGTCCCCAACTTACCATGCCCCTTACTAATCGGAGTGAACTTTTTGTTCAGATTCGACAAAATCACATTTGACTGGAAAACTGGTAAGCTGCACTTGGACAACACACTTTCAGTGCCGATCTATGGCGTTACCCGCCCAACCTCCGAACTGCGCTATGCCCGAGCAGCCATAACGAACACTGTACCACCCAACCATGAGCAAGTGCTGCCAGTTCAGGTTAATCAACCAGAGGGTGAAATGGTCCTATTCGAACCGGACATATCCAGTCTCACAGAATCCCTGCTCGTTGCCCGTTGCGTTGCAGTCGTCAGAACTGGCCAGATCCCAATTAGGATCTGCAATGCCACAAATGCCCCTATCACCATATACGCGAGTATGCGTTTGGGCGCGACAGTGCCCGTTCATACAAGTGACTTAATTGCAACCGTACTTCCACAGGGATCCCAGCAAGAACGGCAGAAGCCTGCCATAAGTTGCAAAGAAACCGAATTCCGTCAATAGTTGTTGCAACAAAAGCTCAACATCCCATCAGCCATTTCAGAGCAAGATAAACAGGATCTGATCAGCCGTATCGCGAAATACCCAAGCCTGATAGCACGCCATGACATGGACATTGGGTGCACCAACCTGATCAAGCACCACATCAATACTGGCGATAGCCCCCCATTTCGCAAAGCACCATATCGTGTGGCCCCAGCTATGCGACAAGAAATAGAAAGGCAAGTTGAAGCCTTTATTGAGAATGGCATCGTCGAGCCATCTAGCAGCCCGTATGCTAGCCCTGTTCTGTTGGTCCGCAAAAAGTCCACATCTGCAAATCCTGTATACCGTCTTGTGATTGATTACCGATTTTTGAACAGTCAAAGCCAGTATGCGAATTATCCGTTACCACGAATTGACGACTTGATCGACGCCGTCAATGGCGCGAAATACTTCACGTCATTAGATCAAACATGGGCCTACCTACAGGTCCCCCTCGATGACGAGTCCAAAGAGAAAGCAGCGTTCGTTACGCACCATGGGTCCTTCCAACCTACCCGTATGTTTTTTGGCCTTAGTGGAGCACCAGGCACTTTCGCACGCCTCATGTCTCGTGTCCTGGGCAAACTGCAATGGACCTCCTGTTTAGCGTATTTGGACGATGTCCTCGTTTATGGTCGAACACTCCAAGAGCACAATGACCGCCTTGAACAGGTCTTCAAAGCGTTCTCAGACGCTGGGCTTAAATTGAAACTGTCCAAATGTTGTTTCCTTCAAGACAATATCACCTTTCTTGGACATCACGTCTCGGGAGAAGGCGTAGCGCCTGACCAAGACAAAGTTCTGAAAATCCTGGCTTGCCCCGAACCGAAAAACGTCAAGGAAGTTTTGGCATTCAATGGCCTTCTATCCTATTACAGGAGATTTATCCCAAATTTCTTAAAGAAGGCATCCCCTCTCCTGAACCTCGTGAAAAAAGGTACCGATTTTATTTGGCTCCCACATGTACACGGAAAAGCATTTAAGGAGCTGAAACAGGCTCTTGCGACAACACCAATCCTGGCCAATCCCGATTTTACGAAATCCTGGATCCTACAGACTGACGCATCCTTTGAGGGAATAGGCGCAGTCCTGTCTCAAGAGCATGAAGATAAAAAGGACCACCCAGTAGCCTATTACAGCCGTACAGTACATTAACCAAGGCTGAAAGGAACTACGCTGCATGAGAGCTGGAAGCTCTTGCCGTTGTTTCAGCCCTGAACCATTTTCGGCCATACGTTTATGAGCAGCGAGTAACTGTCATAACCGACAACACTGCTCTGAAATCAATTTTTGAAAAGCCCAATCCAAACCCACGGATTGCCCGGTGGGGCATCGTTGTGCAGCAATACCAACTGAGCTTCAAATATCGCCCAGGGAAAGAGAATAATGCAGATGCGTTGTCTCGCCCACCATTTACCAATGAGCCAACCAACATTGACTCGGAAACTGCAAAACTGCGTTGGGCAGAAATCCAGCCATTACTGTCACCAGAAGTCGATCGTGTTCAACCTGAGTCGGTTGAGCAGAACCACATCAGCTTGACACTCATGCTCTCCACACGTTCGCGTGTCCCTAAACCACCCAGCGAAGAAGCCCTTGCCCATGGCCACTCGTCAGCCAGCGCGAAAGAACTAAACGCGCAACTGAGTCCTGCTGACGAAATCTATCCGGAAATGCAAGAAATGATCGAGGCGCAAAAAGAAGATATATTTTTAGGACCAATTTACGTTTACTATGCATGCACCCACTATCGTGCACCAGGTGCCCAGCCGAACCCAGCAGTAGTTAAGGCTGCAAGGAATTACAAACTGGAAAATCGCCTACTGCGTTATAAAATCCCCAACACCAAAGAACAACCCACTGGCCAACAAACCCGCATTGCCGTGCCGGCAGAATTGACCACAAAAGTACTCCATTTGCACCATGACAGCACATTTGCTGGGCACCCAGGCGTCAAGAGAACACTCGAGCGGATCAAGCAACATTACTATTGGCCAACAATGCGCAAGGATGTGACCGACCATGTCAACGCCTGCTTGACATGTGCGCGCCATAAAACGCCGCATCAGTATCTGAAACCACCACTCCAATCAATCCCACCTCCAACGTTACCTTGGGAAGTCGTAGCAGTAGACATGAAAGGCCCACTCCCCATTTCAGCGAAAGGAAACCGTTACACAATCAGTTTTATTTGCTACCTGACCAAGTACATTGAGTGCGTTGTCGCACCAGACATTACCACCGAAACCATAGCCCGGGCCTTCATGGAAAACGTCGTTCTACGGCATGGATCACCGTCACGTTTACTGTCCGATCGTGGAAAGAACCTGACTGCAGAATTGCTGCAGCGCATTTGTCAATTATGTCGTACAAAAAGAATTTTCACCACACCTTACCATCCGCAAGGCGATGGCCTTATTGAACGTTGGCATCGTGTGCTAGGTACCTATCTACGCATGCACACTCTCGGACAGCCAGATTGGGACGAATACATCCCATATGCAACTTTTGCTCACAATACCACGTATCAGTCGAGCACCATGTATACGCCATTTGAATTGAACTATGGGAGGAAGCCCCGCACTCCCTGCGATGGTGCAGTCCTGCAGCAATCCAACCCATACCGTGTTGACCAAAACGACTATGGAGACACCGTTATCAAATTACTGAATGAAATACGACCATTAGCCCGAGAAAACATCACCACTGCACAACGCCTCCAGCAAGAGCAGTACAATAAGACCGCCAATAACTATGCTTACGAAGTCGGAGAAATGGTTTTCGTCAGGAACCCAAAGTATGACAAGGGAGGTCAGAAGTACACTCAAGCACCGTGGATTGGCCCCAAAATCATTGACGATGTCCGTGAATCCATCATCAAACTCCGTTTCCCACACCAGGCACGATCTGCTGCCCAGTGGATTTTCGACGTACAATCCCACATATTGACCCGAAACAAAAATCACCCAATGTTCCAGCCCGAGCTGACACATCGAACGATGAGGAGTCCATCCCTCAAAATTCGTCTGATGCTGAATCGAATATAGCAGATTTTGATAAGCCCTCGACTAGCCATTCGCAGTATAGCGACAGACTGGCTAATATGCCATACAATTTGCGTCCGCGCTGTCAGCAAGCACAGCGGCCCAGCCCTTTGGCCCCGCAGGCTGACACTGCCCAGGCTAGTCATGAAGACACCCCCAGGCAAGAGCGAAAGAGGAACAGGGAGAATAAAAGACGCCAAGGAAAGAATGGAAGAGAGGCATGAGACTTCTTTGTTCTCTTATGAGCATGATTCGTAACTTAGTTCATCGTAATATCTAATTTTTATTTGCAAGAGCGTATATCATGACCCTTTTGCGTTTTATTGCTTATTTTATTTTTTTTGTGATCGGACTGGGGCGTCCGTTTTTAAAGAAGGGGAGAGTGTAGTGATCAGGATGATGTTAGTTTCATATTTACCGCGCATTGCTATTTGAATATGGTTGCCTTCATTTTTGTTTGGCACTAGTACATTTGTTATGTCTAATCATGAATCATGCTATCTTTGCGTGTTCTACGAAACTTATATAAGTTCGCCTTTTCGTGTCTTTAGAGCGCTTTAGTCTGTTCGTGAATTGCGGTAAGCCAATAAAGAGTTGCTTATAATCGAGTAGAGCCCCCTTTGTACGAACCCACCCAAGCTCTACACACCTTTTTCAGGGATCGGGAATTTTTTTTTGAGGTCGCACATTGTTTGCACACACGAAGTAGATGAATCTATTTTTCTCCCTGAAGCACACTTAAGTCATCCAGGTTTTTTAAAGCTTCTTTCAGGTCGAGTTTCAGTCATTGTAAATAAGCTTAAGTTGATGAGCATATCCGTGGTTTCGATACACGTCTCGCAAGGTCAGCCTTGGCTAAGTAAAATTAGTGTTGCTATCATTTTCGATTTGAGCCGATGTTGCTGGTGTCTCTTCATCGCAGATATAATGGATCAGAGTGCGCCATGCTTATGCATATCACAATTATATGCAGAATACGGATGCCTCAATGGTAGAATCAGGATCAGGACCCGGAGGGGTCAAATTCCGACGGCATCGGGATCCCTAGTCACCTCACATACTCGCTAATCATCTCATGACTGCTGGCCAGCTAATACGATTCGAACTTCCATGAAGAACTGGGCCGACGTGGCCCAACCCGCTAAACCTTTTAAAAAATATCTGTAGATTGTGGCAAAAGTTTTTGGAGGACAAAATGAAAATTTGCCCCCTGTATCAAAAAAAAAAAGATTTGTCTTCGAAGTAGAGGGCACTTTGTCGAGCTCAAGAAAGCATAAGATGAACAATTTCACAAAACTGCGTTTGGAGAGGGGGGAGTATGGCTGTAGTGGTCGACCATTTTCAAGGGGGGGGGGGGGGGGGGGGGTTCGCGAGAGTGGTCAGCATGCGGTCGGGAAGGGAAGGGGGGAGGGGGGTCGAAAAATCGAGATTTTGTGCGGTCGACCTAAAATGGATGGCCTCTATGCGGACGATGACGGACGACGACGACGACGGAACATTGGGCTTCCACGATAATTAAAAGAAGTACAGGCATCAATGCTAGCTTTTCTGAAAGCCCATGAATTACACGTTTTTCTAATAAACTAATCTTGAAGACAGCTGACATAATGAAAAAATTTTTCATGAAAATAATCCCTTTTCAGAATTTTTTGCCAGTCACTCGTCAGGCACTGGACGAATTTTGATAAAATTGGCACGATAGCGGATCGGACCTTTCTTACCTAGCCATCAAAAAATTAAAATTTTTCGTCAAACGGTTCTTGTGTTATTATTATTAACCTACACATATACATATCTACAGAAATACATACATACATACTGTACATACTGTACTGTACATACATACATGCATACGTATATGACGCAAGCACTTTTTTGCCCTGTAAAAGGTAACGAGCAGAGATTTCTCGAAGATTTTCGATATACACCTCCCCCAACTGGTCCTGCATGATCGTACAAAATTTGATCAGTTTCAGCCACACAGTTAAGAAGTTATAGCGGCAACAAAAATTATACCCTTGTACTTCTGCTGCTGTTTCATGTTTTACAGCCGTGCGTTTTCTTGCTGTGTAGAGACGGGTTAGTCTCTAAGTTAAAATTACGGAGTCAAGGCTGCGGTGCATTATTTATGGCGATGAAATAAATCAACTCTTACTTGGTGTCACTTGCTTGAGCTACTAAATGCACTTTTTGTGAAAGAGTGAGTGAGAAAGACTGGAAAAGAAAGGAAGAGTAACCATCGCATCTAGAATTTATCCAAGCGGTAACTCGCAGCGTGACGTTTTTAATTTTTGACGATTTATATTCAGTTTACCAACAACTAGGGATATAAGACAGAAGACTATGAACATAAATGGAAATACCTCGAGATCGCACATTTTTGAAGCACCAACATGGCATAATAAATCATGGCGGTTTTTCTGGACTTTTTTGTTAGAGTAACAACAAAGTTTTGTAGTGAGTTTCTTAGTTGACTGAATTTCTCAAATTCCTTGTGCTCTTTTATTTTAAGTGTGGATACAGTATATATTCTTGAAATTGTGCATTGCAGATGTAGTGCATATCGCACGGCCCCCAAATCGAATACATCCCCCTGAACTTGTTAAAAAAAATTAAATTTTTTTAAATTTGGCATTGAAAAAAATTATTACAAATCAATCACAGAACATAATTTATGGAGCACTGCTCCTGCGAGAGTGCAACGCACGTGATGCCAACCCCAAAGGTAAGCGCCACCTGGTACAGTATACTCACAACTCGTAGGTTATTGGCCAGCGCGTGATTGCAGTGCCACAGCTGGGGGCTTAATGTAGTTTGAGGGTTTCTGTGGTGTTAACAGTTTTTGTTTTTAGAATCTTCGTGCCATCATGAATATTGACCATTGCTTTAGGCTCATGCACTTTTGAGCAGGCCTTAATTAACTTGTTACTGTGAAGCCTAAAAGTGCCAAGCTTTAGTTCCAATATTTTAGGATCAGCTGACCACTTTCAATCTGGACAATTCTTGGACACTCGAGCATTCAAGACGCCAAAAAAGGTGTGCGTCCGATTCTTTTCGCATCTGTGATGTCATCAACAAAATTCATATATATTTATGGCACGTAGGCTGTTTTGGCTGCATCTTAGAAGGCTGCCGCTCTCGCGCTGGACTCCTGTCATCACCCTGATGCTGGCTTTTTTATATTTCGGTTTAATCTATTGCATCACATCTCTAGCTGGCAGGAACTACGAATCTGTATACGCTTGCGTCCTCGACAACATTAAACGGGATAAGTGTATAAGGAAAGCGTATGATTCCTTGTCGAGCAGCCCATTTATCTCAAAAAAAGTGAATGAAGTGGAAAAAGGCATGATTTATATTTTGGACTGGACGCCATATTTCGCATATCCGGAAACCCTTGATGACCTGAGAGCAGAATGCCCCAACTTGCCTTGCAGATTAACCTATGATCGGAGAATACTTCGGTACAGCGCCGCAGTAGTTTTTCATGCAACTGATATTCAATTCTACGACTGGCCATTCTGGCGGTCCCCTTTCCAGTCTTATGTGATGGCTTTGTACGAGGCACCATCCAGATTCGATCAGGTTAGCAGGGCGGACCTTCGACAGTATGCCAACCAATTTAATCTGACTATGACTTACCGTCTGGACTCTGATATTCCAGCTGTTTATGGAAACTTACAGAAACGAAAAATCAAAAAAACTAAACGAGTGTTTGAATGGGAAGTGAGAGCAATGATTGGAAAAAAAACTAAATTAGTGGCTTGGTTTGTGAGCAACTGCAACACGCCTAGTCAACGCGAGAAGCTGGTAGCTGAACTGAAAAAACATGTGTCGGTCGACGTGTACGGCAAGTGTGGAAATTGGCAGTGCGAGAAAAGCTGCGATGAAGTGCAAATTTTGAAGCAATATAAGTTCTACCTTTCCTTCGAGAACAGTGTCTGCAGAGATTATATAACAGAAAAATTTTATAAACGTCTTACGCAAGATATTGTGCCAATCGTTTTGGGCGGTGCTGGAAATTATGATGGCACTAACCAGGAACACCTTCCTCCTGGTGGTTTTGTACTTTTGACCAACTTCAGCTCGGTCAAACACCTCGCTGATTATTTGTTATTCTTAGATGCCCATCCTGACGAGTATGCGAAATATTTCCAGTGGAAGCAAAACTACGATATTAAGAGCTACGATCCTCGGCATATTGGTTATTGCCGATTATGCCGACGATTAGTTTCGATCGGAAAGCATTCAGAAGAGAGAAAATCCTTCTATCATGATATTAACTTTTGGTGGCACAAAAAATACGAATGTGACAACACACTCGTTGCTCGTTTTCTAAACAACACCATCCCCTTGAACGACAGTGATAATTTTAATTGAACGATTTGTTCTATATGTTATGTACGGAAAGTTGGAGGGTTGAGGTCTTTTGCGACATATCTAGACTTTTTGAGTGGTAGTGGTTATTACGCTTTGCAAGACGTCTTTATAACTTTTCGTTCTTGCAATTTTTTGCTGCAACTTGTTTTTTCGCGTGCGTGGGCAAGCTTGTTGACGAATGTAAGGGCTGATGATCAACAGCGTGGAACAGACAGAGGATCTGCCGATTATGCCGTATTCACAAACGTCTCTTGCTGGGAGAGTCTCTTCTGGCGAAAGTATTCCTTTCTGGCCTAGAGAGCACCTTTCGAACCTTTTTTTACAGGCTTTTTACAGGTTGAGGCTGTCGTTGCGGCGGCTTCCACCGTCAACTGTTATTCTCGCCGCAGGCAGTTATATAAAATATTAAATAATGGCGAAAATTCTATGCGGCACCAGCGACTTTCAATCATGCATCGATCACCGTAGCGCAAATTCAACAAACGTACGACGATTTCGACGATAGCAGTTTTGAACTATTGGAAAAATTCCCAAATAAATCAATCGATTAGAAGCCACCAATTGGAGCTGGTAAGTTGGCACTCAGTCATATTTCATTTCATGCTGTGTTGGTTTGACAGTATTTTACGCGTTGATTTTGATCTTGAGGGCGGTGCATGAAGAGCATTGTTGAACCTTTGCCGCTCATCGGCATCTCGAATTTTGTCATTTTCTTTATCCTTTATGCCGTCAGTCAACAAACATCGTCTTATGGTCGGCGAACTTGTTGGCTAGACACAGTGAGGTTGAAACCTACAAAACCAGCCATCAAATAGAAAGCCAAATTTCTTTAGGCATTCACGACTAACCTGGGCCAAAGTCAATCCCAACTTTGGTGCAAATGAGGCCACAGATTTCGCTCGAGGTGACAGATAGAGAATTAAGTGGTGAGACCAGTTATGACTTCGTTTATAGCTGCTACGGCTTCAAAGCGAATGCTAAAAAACTTTTCCACCCTTGTCCATCCAGTGAAATAGTCAATTCAGCTCTCAAATTTATAGATCATATGTACTCAGCAAACCAGCTTGGCTTGCACGTCGCCGAAACGAGATTCGTCGTCTGGTCGACATAGGAAGCCAAAAGCGAAAACCGGCTTGTGAAGGTGCACTTGTCAGTAAAAACCTTGTAGCTAGCGAACAATCAAGTCCCGGAATCTCCTGTCTTACCTTTTTCTTTATTTACGGGCGCAGGCAGTCAAGCGCATGAATTTCCACATGTGGTTTTTCACTTTTCAAATCAGGCGGCCGTGTTATTCTTAGGGGCTTAGAGAGACAGCCATGTTATTCAATATTTCAAGCAGTGATGGGAAAATGACCAGCCCGGGCTCCTTGGCTGCATTTCGAAGAGGCAACCCTTATGGAAAATTTTTCTTATATGTGCCACTTGGTACCCGCTTTCAGAGAATTTAGGTATGTGTCATACTTTGTATTTGAAACGTGGGGTCAAAATCGCAAGAAACCGCCCAAATTGCGAGCTATGGTTTGATTTCACAATCTGGGTGGGGATGGGTGGAGAGAAGAAGGACAACTATGTACTCCACTCGCGATCAGGTGCCGTGAACACGGCCTGATGATGAAGGAATATTAGAGTCGTAACCCCAAAACATTCCCACCAGTGGCCTAATCGGATTGATATGAACGTCAATTAAGATGAACGAGCGGGGCAGCTTATCCAAGTTATCACCTATGCAAATTCAGGTTTACAGTCCTACGATTCCGCAGCACAAGGTCATGCAAGGCACTTGAACTTATTAAAGCGAACATGAGGTGTTTTGGCATGCAAATCATAGGTGATTATATCATTGTACCGACACGTCTAGGAAAAATGAGTGATACCATCGTTTTAAGCACCCCAAAAATCCCCTGAAACGATGTAACTTGTTATGAGCAAGTCGCATTCCACTCGGGAGGATGCTCGAGAGCATCCTATCGTGAAAGGATGACTCGAGGATTATCTGTCAGGAAAGGGAGGTTCGTGAATACGGCGCGAAATACAAAGAGAAGGTGCGAAGAAAACCGCCAGCTGGAAGGGACACTTTGCTGAAAAGTCACCCTAAGAGAAGTTTGTGAATATGACTGTTAACATGTTATTGCATTCACGCATTACATTTTCTTTTTATTGACACAAGGCTATCTGTTACTTCTGCAAAAGTCTGTTGGCTGTGTCTGTGGGCTGTGTCTGCAAGAGGTATCTAAAAGAGTATGTGACGGAAGACTTTTTATTGGAAAAGACCATCTGTTACCATGTTATTGCATTCACGCATTCAATTTTCTTTCTATTGACAAAAGGCAGCACTTGATCGAGGATGTTGCCCCCCATTCACCATTGCCCGTGACCTAGATCAACGAGCACGGTTAAGACAGGGTTTCTGCAAGATTCGACCTATGAGAATCTTAACTTACAAAGTGAAAATTTTAACCGCATAATTTTTTGTGCTTAGCAGTATGTAACCCATGAGTCTATGGTAACGCAAAGGTCAAAAATGGTTTTTACCCCCTACCCATGGGGATACACGTAAAAACGTGATGCTTGGGCGGTTATTAGCCATATCTCCAACCTTTGGTAATGGAATGATCTAAGACATACAGAAATCATCGCAAGATGATGAGCTATCAAATGCTTTTTCATATTTCCTCTTGGTCCCACTGTTCGTAATATATTCTCGCAAGAAGTGAAAATTCAAAATTTTCCTCACATCCTTGAGCGAATAACTCAAAACAGAAAAACGAAACCCTTATGAAAAATTTTTCTTATATGTGCCACTTGGTACCCGATTTCAGAGAATTTAGGTATGTGTCATACTTTGTATTTGAAACGTGGGGTGAAAATCGCGAAAAACCCCTCAAACTGCCAGCTATGGTTTCATTTCACAATCTACCAGTCTTAATCGCAGGCTGCTTCCGACACCAGACATGGGACGCTCGGGCTGTGTCAAAAAAAACACGTCAGATCACTAGACTTGAGCTGAAGTACCAACCAATCTGGAATGTTCTTCTGGCCTGACTATACAAACACATTTTTTTGTCAGCTGCGAATTCTGCAGGATAGTTGCTTGGCTGATTTGGTACCCCTTTTGCCTTGTGATCAAGGAGACGACTGTTTGTTCGCCGCGTTGTTCAGCCCAACAAAAAGTTTTTAGACGATTCATGCTAACGAAGAGCTGCGTCAAATACTTGTCGCACAAGCTGCATTATTCTAATATGAACATCACACCACCAAAAAAGTATTCCTCACAGTCCTACAGTACGCAATATTACTACCTATTCATCACGCGAGACTCTCTCCGGGCGTTCATACAGTACAATACATACAATGGTTTCATTCCTATGTGCGAATGTCTGCTCTCCTAACGGTGCCCAAGGTGTGCTCTGCTAGTGGTCAGGCAGGAACGATGAGCGCCCTCCATGTTCTTTCTCGCTTTGGAAAAATGGCGCCTGGTCGGATTTTTCATTCACGACGCTATTTTAGAACGGCTCTAGCTTCGCAGTATTATAAAGTTTGCCTTGTCCTTCTTTTTTTTCTTCTTGCCTTTCTGGCAGGGTTGTTTCTGCTTGTGACCATTCCGCAGACATTTCTAAAGGATAAGTGTTTCGACGAATATATTGGTGAGTAAGCTGCAGCATTTCCATTTGAAATTCTGCTACCCCTCCAAACAACATTTCCGTATGAGTGATAATTTGATAATTAAGAGAGGGTTTCTGAGAGACCCGACCAATTGCTGGCTAGTCGGATTTTTTTGACCACATCCCCTTTTTATGTTCTTTATTGGAAGAACTCACAAAACTGATTGTCTTCACAGAAGTTAATTTTTCAAATGCTAATTCATGGAAATACAGCACATTATAGGTAAAAGGTTGTCACTTTCAGTCAGAAAATCAAAACTTGCATTTTTATGTCAGGAACAATTTTAAAAATACAGAAATGACCGCTACATTCCAGGGAATCTAGAACTGCTTTTTGAATTACTCCAGTTATAACCGTTCATGAGATATTGAACAAAAACAATCTGTGACAGGCCGTAATCAGTCACATAATCGATTACAATCAAACAGTCGAACCCTGTTTCTTTAACTGAAATAGTAGCTTAGGGACACTACATCACAAAACAGCTCGAAATTCCACCCCACGACCATAGGGTATTGTGCACGACCATCGACTATTGCGCGATTATCAAAGTAAGCAGCCGAAACCGCTCTTATGTCATAAGCGGCGCGCAGGCGGGAAATTCAAAGTGCGTACTGCGTGCGCCTCTTCCCGAATTTGAGTGTTCTTCAATATCTATGGTGAAAACTAACAAATTTTGACGCGGAAAAAAGCGTTCGGAAACTTTTTCCAGAATCTACAAGAAACGCTTTCACTGATCAGCCAACCTGATCAACAGCTAAAATTGTCGATCGGTCTCGGCTAAAATTGCCTACATAGGGTTCAGTTATCCCACATGTGCAAAATAATCTATGGTCGTAGGGTGGAATTTTGAGCTGTTCCGTGATATAATGGCCCTAGGCTACTATCACAGTGAAAAAAAGGATGGACTGTTTTGATATTTCGTCCATAATCGATTATGTGACAGATCACGGCTGATCATAGACAGTTTTTGTCGAATATCTCATGAACAGTTATGGCTAGATAAATTTTTAAAAAACAGTTTCAGATTCCTTGGTATTTAGCGGTCATTTCCATATTTTTTATGTTGTTCTGGGCCGAAATTAAGAGAGTTTTAATTTTTCGACAAAAAGTGACCACTTTTCACCTATAATGTGCTTGATTTCCATATAAAGGCATTCTAAAACAAATTCACTCTTGCCAAGACAATCAGTTTTGTGAGTGCTTTCGATAGAGCACATAGAGAAACGGGGTTAAAAAATCGACTGGTCAAGTATATTTCATATGAGTCGAGTCTCTCAGAAACCCTCTCTTGAGAAGCTTCAAACTATAAGATATGAAAAAATATTATTTCCTCAATAAGATCACCCTTTTTTGCCATGTCAGCAACTTGCACAATTTCGCGTACATAAATTAGGTCCCGATTTTAATCCAGTACGTTGGCAAGGAGCTAGGCAGGATCTATGTAGAGAAGAACTGAAAATTGGTGGGTAGATTCAAATGCAGTATTTCAGAGAGCATTCTTGTGAATTTGTAAGGCGCAAAAAAGTATATGAAGTAAGATTTTAAAATGATTTCATGAGATCTGTAAACGTGTTGCCATTACACCTTTAGGATTATGGAATGCTGACGACCCTCGGCTAATAGAGCATATTAGAAAGAATTATTTGGTCCCACCAGCACCTCTATTTGAACCTTACAGTCTTCTGTACCCAGAGGCTTATACTACTGAGCCAGCAAAAATATTTCAAGGAAAACGGAGCGGATTTTTCATTGAATGTGGCGCGTGGGACGGCGAACTTGGTTCGCACACGTTGGTCTTGGAGAAGGACTACGATTGGACTGGTCTACTCATAGAGCCAAACACGCACGAGTTCGAAAAACTTAAGAAGATAAAAAGGAAATCTTGGGCTATCAACTCATGTTTAGACAACAGCACGAAACCGATCAGAAGACTCTTTTATCCATCTAGCGCCCAGGGTGGCTTAATGTCTGGCTTCACTACTATGGAAAAAGTGTATGCTTTTTTGTACAATTGGCAATTGTCGTCCTTCAAACCCGCCTACATTTGGTGTTTCCCACTGTACTCTATAATGAAAGCGATTAATCAGTCCCGCATTGATTATTTTCTTCTCGACGTTCAGTACCACGAAATGCAAGTACTGCAAGGCCTGCACTGGGATAAGCTGGACATACGCGTGATGCAGCTAGAATATATTATTCTAAAAACTAGCCGTTTCCCATTTCAAATTATTCGATGGGTTCCTCGACTAGCACCTTACGACTTGGACTATGAGAAAACGTGCTATCGATACGTTAAGTTTTTGCAGTTTTTTTTCGACGCAGGGTACCGTTTTTATGGTGAAATCAACAAATTTGATTTGCTATTTGCAAAACCTGAAGATTTTCGTGCATTATTGCCATTTTCAATGTGGGCGACCACTAAGCAGCAAAGTTAAAAGCTAAAAAAACCGGAAACACCTTCGGTGGATGTTATGAGCACCGTTAGAAACCTGAATTTTCAATAGTGTTGCTCCTATTAAATTTTACAACTTTAATAAACGAAAAAGCGAAAACATGTTTCAAATACTATTGCAATTCTTAAACGAATTTTCGATTTGGCGTCTAATAAAAGACTACAACCCCTGACTGATGAGGCTTATCGAAGCAGTCATAGCACCTTAAAAATAATTCAGAAAATGCAATAAGAGAAGAGGAAAAAAAATTGCTCACAAAATATGCGAGTATTTTTGTCACATACCCCATTGCACCGTTTTACAACAAGTCTGCAACTAATCTATATTAAAAATTTCAGTATTTTCTCCCAGCTTCAACAACGTATTAGATATATAAATACCATCCAAAAAGACTGGTGTTCATGCAGAGGGAAACTAAGGGAAACTTTACTTGTTTGAGCCATATGCGAGCCTACCCGTGCTATTGCTGCAGAAAGTGGCATAATTTCTAAACTTCGGTAGCGGGAAAACTGGAAGCTGAAGTCGCAGGTCTGTCTTGTATGTCAGGTACGTCTGACTGCATGCAATGCGTCTAGTTAATGAAACGATGACCTAATAGACCTGTGCGCAATATTTGCGCAGGTTCGGTTTCATTCTGATGTCATAATCACCATGGTTCACATACAAAACTCTGAAATTTCTCCTGTCAATTTTTTTTTTAGATAACGCGGTGATATATTGACAATGTTTCAGAAAAAAACCGTAAAAACGTTTAGCTGTGTAGGATTAAGGGAGTGGCAATGAGTTTTTACCCCGCCTCTGCCTGTTTCTGTTGTTTGGTACCAGCAACGCTAGCCAGGGATTGGAAAATTGAGGCTGGTGTTGGCTATGATTGGCGAGTGCTGGCGGCCGCTCGCAGCTCTTCATAGGGCACTGCTCGCTGCGGTTCGCGATCCTTTACTGCTCCTAAAAGGTAACTGAGGTGCGCTGCCAGTGGTTGGCGACTGCAAGCGTAACTTTTCGAGAACTGCTCGTAAGAGGCAGTAGCACGCAGGCTTCTAAATAAGCTTCACTTCACTTGCATATCAGAATTCCAATAGACAAAGAACTACGGAATACTCGAGGTGAGACAAAGACGTTGCAATCAAAAGACACATCAATAGCCTGTTGAAGCCCTGTTGGCCATCGCCATAGCTGTAATCACTTCGTACAAGTGATTTGTGTTCTTTCTGCCCTTCTCCCTTCTCCTGCCTTGTACGCGGATCTCGAGACATTCGAAATAGCGATGTACCTATGGGGGTCCCTACAGAGGTGCTCTATACTGCTGCCAAAACGATTCTAACAGACTCCTTTATGAGGTAAATATTGTCAATTAGCCGCAAATAAATTCTTTCTTTTTCCAATACTTCGGAATAGCCGCCCTTCGCTGTGCGCCAACTGGGTTTCATATGATTTGTGCAAACGTATGCGTCTGGGTCGACAAAGCTGACTTGTGCTTGATGGTCGAATCTCGATATACTTTGTCTGACAGCTGGAAGTAAGCCTGCCAGCAATCTAAAAAAAAGATTTTCGAGATTCTAAAGAGAAGTCTTAATGTCATGCCAGGAAGGATCCACTCTTTATTTGCTACAACAAGAGTCGTCGAGTCCCACTTTTCCACTAGTTATTATTAACGCACGACCCGACCCTTGCTTTGCAATTCGAAATGTCTTCACGATCACCTCAAGAGAAAAACATTTTTTATCCAGATTGACAAACGCGCGGAAAGATGAGGAGTGTGATCCAGCAAGAAAAGCTTTCTGTTAAAGCTGGACCATACTTTGTCCAGGATTCAAAATGATGAGAAATACAAAACAGTTGATAAGCTATCTGTTCCTTCGTATCAATTGTTAAACACATTGTGGCATATAACATATTTTGCTATCCTGAAATTTTATCTGCAACCTTTTTTATAATTATGTTTTTGTAGACAGAAAATACATTCGAGATATACGGAATATCGAAACGTTACTTTATAGATATTCTGACGTTTGGCCATCCATGCGCTGCGTGCTGCCTGCATGCATAATTCAAGCCATCCATACAGTATGTCGAATGGCTTTTTTGTGCTGAATAAGATAATTTTATAATAAACTAGTAAAAGATTATATGCTGCATGTTAGGCAACTGATGAGGGTTATTTTTTTAGTTTTTCCATTTTATACTTATGGTGTGGCTCAGCTTTATTCGGTATACCTTTGAATTCGCGTTTGACAGAAGTGCGACATAGTTTCATACTTGGGCTCACTCGGTGTTCCGTCGCAATCAACAAACAGTCGCCACAATATGCCCCGCAGTCTGAATAGAGTCCTTATAAATGCTGCAAGTGCGTTTCGTTAACGATGAAGTTTTGAGTGTTTTAAGTTAAGATAAAGTTAAAAGACTGATATTCTAAATGACCGGACTACTGGGAACGATCGCGGCCAGGGACTCAACAAAGTCATTGTAGCTATTGTAAGAGTGACCTTCGCTGATGCGAAATATGGCGATTAAAATTTCTGCTTTCTTCACTTTCTCGGAAATCTGGAATGGATTCGATGTTTCGGACGATCTACCGGATGAAATCGAACAAAGAGCCGATGATGCCATCGAATCAGGTCGTTCACCGATGCCGTCAATGATCTCGATTGGTAATAATGGTGCCGCGACTGCTACGGACGAAGCCAGCTGTTGAAAAAAATCTGAGTGCGCTTCGTTGACGATGAAGTTTTGAGTGTTGCCTTCTGGCAGGAACAACCTCTTCAGGTTTCTTAAGTCCCGATCGCGAAAATGCTTGCTCAAAATCTTTTCGCTCAGCGAGTCGGTTGAGAAAAACGTCGAGTCAGCGCTGCTTGATACTGACTTCCTGAATGCCTGAAAAAAATATTCCGCAAAATATTCTATAACTTTTAATTAATGATATAAAAGGTCAGTGGAAAGTTTGGAAGCTCCTTTAGTCAATGAAGAATACAGTATGTACAGATGAGAAAATCAGATATTCTCACTTCTTAGCGAGGCGAGGCGAATGATCAGTGCTTTTTGACAAAAAATCACCAAATTGGCTTTAAAGTTCTTCACAGCATCTACATTCAATGTGTGAGGCCCGGGCTGAAATATAGGTGCTACACATGGCTCCCAACTGACAGCCAACAGGGTTTACAGTATGTGACGCCGAGCTGGAACGCGTCTAAAGTTTGCTTCACCGTCTGTCAGAAACGACTTGTATTCCAGCTTTAAGGAAATGCAATCACAACTTCAATGGCCCTCCCCCGTGGATGACGAATGATCACTGTACTGTACTGTACTATTTATTCTTTACGTAAACGCTTTACAAGACTAAAATTAAGGATGATATTGGGCGAGAATGGTAGGACCTCCCCGACTGTCTTCGAAGACCAGGTTCATAAATCTTCACTCATTCAGCGCTCGTCACTTGGGAATACCAGGGGAGTCGTCTGGTGTGCAAGGCCAGCGACAGGCTACTGAAGCGCCATCCTCTGTCGGGATAGAACCCCGGCCTCCCAGCCGGGGTCGCTGGCCTTAGCAATGCGGGACCCGTCCTCTCTGCCGGGCAATGCTGACGAGCCTTCTCTTGGTCAACTTAAAAATGCTTAACACTTACTAGCCTGGTCGCGGATTCAAATATACTTGGATAAGAGAAAGTTCACGCAGCTCAATATCGACAAATATACTGGTCAAGTAGATTTGCCACCATTGGACGAGTGGCTGGACGATTTTCGATCTCGTATGCAGATGTATCAAGCATCATCGAATCGATATTTGTTAACCGTTTCGCCTTTCTTTTTCGGAAACGAACAAACAAGTCGATTAGTTACTTCAGTACATCCGCAAACCTTTTGACCAAACAACAGTCGTGTAGTCTTAAGTAATGGAAGCGGTGTGTGCAATTTCAATTCCACAACATCATCGTCACAAGTCATATCTGCATACACAATTCGAGCAAACGAAGCCCTGCCAGGAGACAGTTAGCTCGAATATGCAAACCGATTAAAGCTGGCAGCAGCGAAGGTGTATCCCGATACGCCCACACCCACCCTTTGATGGCTCCTGATCGATACATAATCGATCCTGATCGTGACCACTTGCCTCCCAAATTGTCGAAAGTTATTCAGAAGCACTACAACCAATCTGTTTATACAATTTTGATAAGCCGAACTCGAATTTCTGTTTTTGAAATGCTGCGCGCATTGCTGCGCTTCTTATCAAGAAGTCCTGTCGTCCGCTGGTTTTTGCAATTCCTCGTGCAGCACGTTCCCATGGAACGATTGCTCCTCCAACGACCATTTACATCGACTATTCACAGTGTGAACTAGAAACATGGAAACTGAATTAGAACATTTAATTAGATGCCCTGTTGATAGGTAACATTCATGAGACTGTGAGATAAGCCCCTGATTTGTATGAGGTATCAAAGACATTACCTCAGCGTGTCTGGGTTTTTGGAATAACAAAGCTCACTTCTCTTTCTTGCACAAATTCATTGGCTACCTTTGAACCACTTGACGTTTTCTGGTAATTTTCTGAGGGGCTCCTGATAACATAAGCGACCGGCCCATTCAACTCGCATCGTTCAATGGAAACCCCTTATTTTGACTTTTCTGCGTTTCAGAATATATAAAAGCAAAAGCTTCTGTGTTCTTTGGAGTGGTCTGACAGAGACAAAGAGTTAAAGCGAAGGAGCAGACCAGTCTGCCTGGCGAAGATACAGTCCCAACCAAGTAAGTCATCCCCATCAACCTTTTATTTTTTGAAATGGATCGACCAGATCGGATCAAAATTTGGGGTCCAGGTCTAGAGTAGGATTAGATGATGCTGGGTCTAGATGCATCTTCTTCTAATATGAACCCTTAAGAAACCTGAAGAGGTTGTTTCTGCCAGAAGACAACACTCAAAACTTCATCGTCAACGAAGCGCACTCAGATTTTTTTCAACAGCTGGCTTCGTCCGTAGCAGTCGCGGCACCATTATTACCAATCGAGATCATTGACGGCAACGGTGAACGACCTGATTCGATGGCATCATCGGCTCTTTGTTCGATTTCATCCGGTAGATCGTCCGAAACATTGAATCCATTCCAGATTTCCGAGAAAGTGAAGAAAGCAGAAATTTTAATCGCCATATTTCGCATCAGCGAAGGTCACTCTTACAATAGCTACAATGACTTTGTTGAGTCCCTGGCCGCGATCGTTCCCAGTAGTCCGGTCATTTAGAATATCAGTCTTTTAACTTCATCTTAACTTAAAACACTCAAAACTTCATCGTTAACGAAACGCACTTGCAGCATTTATAAGGACTCTATTCAGACTGCGGGGCATATTGTGGCGACTGTTTGTTGATTGCGACGGAACACAGAGTGAGCCCAAGTATGAAACTATGTCGCACTTCTGTCACAACGCGAATTGCAAAGGTATACCGAATAAAGCTGAGCCACACCATAAGTATAAAATGGAAAAACTAAAAAAGATAACCCTCATCAGTTGCCTAACATGCAGCATATAATCTTTTACTAGTTTATCATAAAATTATCTTATTCAGCAGCAAAAAAGCCATTCGACATACTGTATGGATGGCTTGAATTATGCATGCAGGCAGCACGCAGCGCACTGGATGGCCCAAACGTCAGAATATCTATAAAGTAACGTTTCGATATTCCGTATATCTGCGAATGTATTTTCTGTCTACAAAAACATAATTATAAAAAAGGTTGCAGATAAAATTTCAGGATAGCAAAATATGTTATATGCCACAATGTGTTTAACAATTGATACGAAGGAACGAGATAGCTTATCAACTGTTTTGTATTTCTCATCATTTTGAATCCTGAACGAAATGTCATGGTCCAGCTTTAACAGAAAGCTTTTCTTGCTGGATCACACTCCTCATCTTTCCGCGCGTTTGTCAATCTGGATAAAAAATGTTTTTCTCTTGAGGTGATCGTGAAGACATTTCGAATTGCAAAGCAAGGGTCGGGTCGTGCGTTAATAATAACTAGTGGAAAAGTGGGACTCGACGACTCTTGTTGTAGCAAATAAAGAGTGGATCCTTCCTGGCATGACATTAAGACTTCTCTTTAGAATCTCGCGAATCTTTTTTTTAGATTGCTGGCAGGCTTACTTCCAGCTGTCAGACAAAGTATATCGAGATTCGACCATCAAGCACAAGTCAGCTTTGTCGACCCAGACGCATACGTTTGCACAAATCATATGGAACCCAGTTGGCGCACAGCGAAGATCGGCTATTCCCAAGTATTGGAAAGAGAAAGAATTCATTTGCGGCTAATTGACAATATTTACCTCATAAAGGAGTTTGTTAGAATCGTTTTGGCAGCAGTATAGAGCACCTCTGTAGGGACCCCCATAGGTACATCGCTATTTCGAATGTCTCGAGATCCGCGTACAAGGCAGGAGAAGGGAGAAGGGCAGAAAGAACACAAATCACTTGTACGAAGTGATTACAGCTATGGCGATGGCCAACAGGGCTTCAACAGGCTATTGATGTGTCTTTTGATTGCAACGTCTTTGTCTCACCTCGAGTATTCCGTAGTTCTTTGTCTATTGGAATTCTGATATGCAAGTGAAGTGAAGCTTATTTAGAAGCCTGCGTGCTACTGCCTCTTACAAGCAGTTCTCGAAAAGTTACGCTTGCAGTCGCCAACCACTGGCAGCGCACCTCAGTTACCTTTTAGGAGCAGAAAAGGATCGCGAACCGCAGCGAGCAGTGCCCTATGAAGAGCTGCGAGCGGCCGCCAGCACTCGCCAATCATAGCCAACACCAGCCTCAATTTTCCAATCCCTGGCTAGCGTTGCTGGTACCAAACAACAGAAACAGGCAGAGGCGGGGTAAAAACTCATTGCCACTCCCTTAACTCGACACAGCTGAACGTTTTTACGGTTTTTTTTCTGAAACATTGTCAATATATCACCGCGTTATCTAAAAAAGAAATTGACAGGAGAAATTTCAGAGTTTTGTATGTGAACCATGGTGATTATGACATCAGAATGAAACCGAACCTGCGCAAATATTGCGCACAGGTCTATTAGGTCATCGTTTCATTAACTAGACGCATTGCATGCAGTCAGACGTACCTGACATACAAGACAGACCTGCGACTTTAGCTTCCAGTTTTCCCGCTACCGAAGTTTAAAAATTATGCCACTTTCTGCAGCAATAGCACGGGTAGGCTCGCTTATGGCTCAAACAAGTAAAGTTTCCCTTAGTTTCCCTCTGCATGAACACCAGTCTTTTTGGATGGTATTTATATATCTAATACGTTGTTGAAGCTGGGAAAAAATACTGAAATTTTTGATATAGATTAGTTGCAGACTTGTTGTAAAACGGTGCAATGGGGTATGTGACAAAAATACTCGCATATTTTGTGAGCAATCTTTTTCCTCTTCTCTTATTGCATTTTCTGAATTATTTTTAAGGTGCTATGACTGCTTCGATAAGCCTCATCAGTCAGGGGTTGTAGTCTCTTATTAGACGCCAAATCGAAAATCCGTTTAAGAATTGCAATAGTATTTGAAACATGTTTTCGCTTTTTCGTTTATTAAAGTTGTAAAATTTAATAGGAGCAACACTATTGAAAATTCAGGTTTCTAACGGTACTCATAACATCCACCGAAGGTGTTTCCGGTTTTTTTAGCTTTTAACTTTGCTGCTTAGTGGTCGCCCACATTGAAAATGGCAATAATGCACGAAAATCTTCAGGTTTTGCAAATAGCAAATCAAATTTGTTGATTTCACCATAAAAACGGTACCCTGCGTCGAAAAAAAACTGCAAAAACTTAACGTATCGATAGCACGTTTTCTCATAGTCCAAGTCGTAAGGTGCTAGTCGAGGAACCCATCGAATAATTTGAAATGGGAAACGGCTAGTTTTTAGAATAATATATTCTAGCTGCATCACGCGTATGTCCAGCTTATCCCAGTGCAGGCCTTGCAGTACTTGCATTTCGTGGTACTGAACGTCGAGAAGAAAATAATCAATGCGGGACTGATTAATCGCCTTCATTATAGAGTACAGTGGGAAACACCAAATGTAGGCGGGTTTGAAGGACGACAATTGCCAATTGTACAAAAAAGCATACACTTTTTCCATAGTAGTGAAGCCAGACATTAAGCCACCCTGGGCGCTAGATGGATAAAAGAGTCTTCTGATCGGTTTCGTGCTGTTGTCTAAACATGAGTTGATAGCCCAAGATTTCCTTTTTATCTTCTTAAGTTTTTCGAACTCGTGCGTGTTTGGCTCTATGAGTAGACCAGTCCAATCGTAGTCCTTCTCCAAGACCAACGTGTGCGAACCAAGTTCGCCGTCCCACGCGCCACATTCAATGAAAAATCCGCTCCGTTTTCCTTGAAATATTTTTGCTGGCTCAGTAGTATAAGCCTCTGGGTACAGAAGACTGTAAGGTTCAAATAGAGGTGCTGGTGGGACCAAATAATTCTTTCTAATATGCTCTATTAGCCGAGGGTCGTCAGCATTCCATAATCCTAAAGGTGTAATGGCAACACGTTTACAGATCCCATGAAATCATTTTAAAATCTTACTTCATATACTTCTTTATACTATACTTTTTTATACATATACTGGAAAAAGTTTCCGAACGCTTTTTTCCGCGTCAAAATTTGTTAGTTTTCACCATAGATATTGAAGAACACTCAAATTCGGGAAGAGGCGCACGCAGTACGCACTTTGAATTTCCCGCCTGCGCGCCGCTTATGACATAAGAGCGGTTTCGGCTGCTTACTTTGATAATCGCGCAATAGTCGATGGTCGTGCACAATACCCTATGGTCGTGGGGTGGAATTTCGAGCTGTTTTGTGATGTAGTGTCCCTAAGCTACTATTTCAGTTAAAGAAACAGGGTTCGACTGTTTGATTGTAATCGATTATGTGACTGATTACGGCCTGTCACAGATTGTTTTCGTTCAATATCTCATGAACGGTTATAACTGGAGTAATTCAAAAAGCAGTTCTAGATTCCCTGGAATGTAGCGGTCATTTCTGTATTTTTAAAATTGTTCCTGACAAAAAAATGCAAGTTTTGATTTTTTGACTAAAAGTGACAACCTTTTACCTATAATGTGCTGTATTTCCATGAATTAGCATTTGAAAAATTAACTTCTGTGAAGACAATCAGTTTTGTGAGTTCTTTTAATAAAGAACATAAAAAGGGGATGTAATCAAAAAAATCCGACTAGCAAGCAATTGGTCGGGTCTCTCAGAAACCCTCTCTTAATTATCAAATTATCACTCATACGGAAATGTTGTTTGGAGGGGTAGCAGAATTTCAAATGGAAATGCTGCAGCTTACTCACCAATATATTCGTCGAAACACTTATCCTTTAGAAATGTCTGCGGAATGGTCACAAGCAGAAACAACCCTGCCAGAAAGGCAAGAAGAAAAAAAAGAAGGACAAGGCAAACTTTATAATACTGCGAAGCTAGAGCCGTTCTAAAATAGCGTCGTGAATGAAAAATCCGACCAGGCGCCATTTTTCCAAAGCGAGAAAGAACATGGAGGGCGCTCATCGTTCCTGCCTGACCACTAGCAGAGCACACCTTGGGCACCGTTAGGAGAGCAGACATTCGCACATAAGAATGAAACCATTGTATGTATTGTACTGTATGAACGCCCGGAGAGAGTCTCGCGTGATGAATATTGCGTACTGTAGGACTGTGAGGAATACTTTTTTGGTGGTGTGATGTTCATATTAGAATAATGCAGCTTGTGCGACAAGTATTTGACGTAGCTCTTCGTTAGCATGAATCGTCTAAAAACTTTTTGTTGGGCTGAACAACGCGGCGAACAAACAGTCGTCTCCTTGATCACAAGGCAAAAGGGGTACCAAATCAGCCAAGCAACTATCCTGCAGAATTCGCAGCTGACAAAAAAATGTGTTTGTATAGTCAGGCCAGAAGAACATTCCAGATTGGTTGGTACTTCAGCTCAAGTCTAGTGATCTGACGTGTTTTTTTTGACACAGCCCGAGCGTCCCATGTCTGGTGTCGGAAGCAGCCTGCGATTAAGACTGGTAGATTGTGAAATAAAACCATAGCTGGCAGTTTGAGGGGTTTTTCGCGATTTTGACCCCACGTTCCAAATACAAAGTATGACACATACCTAAATTCTCTGAAAGCGGGTACCAAGTGGCACATATAAGAAAAATTTTCCATAAGGGTTGCCTCTTCGAAATGCAGCCAAGGAGCCCGGGCTGGTCATTTTCCCATCACTGCTTAAAATATTGAATAACATGGCTGTCTCTCTAAGCCCCTAAGAATAACACGGCCGCCTGATTTGAAAAGTGAAAAACCACATGTGGAAATTCATGCGCTTGACTGCCTGCGCCCGTAAATAAAGAAAAAGGTGAGACAGGAGATTCCGGGACTTGATTGTTCGCTAGCTACAAGGTTTTTACTGACAAGTGTACCTTCACAAGCCGGTTTTCGCTTTTGGCTTCCTATGTCGACCAGACGACGAATCTCGTTTCGGCGACGTGCAAGCCAAGCTGGTTTGCTAAGAACATATGATCTATAAATTTGAGAGCTGAATTGACTATTTCACTGAATAGACAAGGGTGGAAAAGTTTTTTAGCATTCGCTTTGAAGCCGTAGCAGCTATAAACGAAGTCATAACTGGTCTCACCACTTAATTCTCTATCTGTCACCTCGAGCGAGATCTGTGGCCTCATTTGCACCAAAGTTGGGATTGACTTTGGCCCAGGTTAGTCGTGAATGCCTAAAGAAATTTGGCTTTCTATTTGATGGCTGGTACTGTAGGTTTCAACCTCACTGTGTCTAGCCAACAAGTTCGCCGACCATAAGACGATGTTTGTTGACTGACGGCATAAAGGATAAAGAAAATGACAAAATTCGAGATGCCGATGAGCGGCAAAGGTTCAACAATGCTCTTCATGCACCGCCCTCAAGATCAAAATCAACGCGTAAAATACTGTCAAACCAACACAGCATGAAATGAAATATGACTGAGTGCCAACTTACCAGCTCCAATTGGTGGCTTCTAATCGATTGATTTATTTGGGAATTTTTCCAATAGTTCAAAACTGCTATCGTCGAAATCGTCGTACGTTTGTTGAATTTGCGCTACGGTGATCGATGCATGATTGAAAGTCGCTGGTGCCGCATAGAATTTTCGCCATTATTTAATATTTTATATAACTGCCTGCGGCGAGAATAACAGTTGACGGTGGAAGCCGCCGCAACGACAGCCTCAACCTGTAAAAAGCCTGTAAAAAAAGGTTCGAAAGGTGCTCTCTAGGCCAGAAAGGAATACTTTCGCCAGAAGAGACTCTCCCAGCAAGAGACGTTTGTGAATACGGCATAATCGGCAGATCCTCTGTCTGTTCCACGCTGTTGATCATCAGCCCTTACATTCGTCAACAAGCTTGCCCACGCACGCAAAAAAACAAGTTGCAGCAAAAAATTGCAAAAACGAAAAGTTATAAAGACGTCTTGCAAAGCCTAATAACCACTACCACTCAAAAAGTCTAAATATGTCGCAAAAGACCTCAACCCTCTCCAACTTTCCTTACATAACATATAGAACAAATCGTTCTATTAAAATTATCACTGTCGTTCAAGGGGATGGTGTTGTTTAGAAAACGAGCAACGAGTGTGTTGTCACATTCGTAATTTTTGTGCCACCAAAAGTTAATATCATGATAGAGGGATTTTCTCTCTTCTGAATGCTCTCCGATCGAAACTTATCGTCGGCATAATCGGCAATAACCAATATGCCGAGGATCGTAGCTCTTAATATCGTAGTTTTGCTTCCACTGGAAATATTTCGCATACTCGTCAGGATGGGCATCTAAGAATAACAAATAATCAGCGAGGTGTTTGACCGAGCTGAAGTTGGTCAAAAGTACAAAACCACCAGGAGGAAGGTGTTCCTGGTTAGTGCCATCATAATTTCCAGCACCGCCTAAAACGATTGGCACAATATCTTGCGTAAGACGTTTATAAAATTTTTCTGTTATATAATCTCTGCAGACACTGTTCTCGAAGGAAAGGTAGAACTTATATTGCTTTAAAATTTGCACTTCATCGCAGCTTTTCTCGCACTGCCAATTTCCACACTTGCCGTACACGTCGACCGACACATGTTTTTTCAGTTCAGCTACCAGCTTCTCGCGTTGACTAGGCGTGTTGCAGTTGCTCACAAACCAAGCCACCAATTTAGTTTTTTTTCCAATTATTGCTCTCACTTCCCATTCAAACACTCGTTTAGATTTTTTGATTTTTCGTTTCTGTAAGTTTCCATAAACAGCTGGAATATTAGAGTCCAGACGGTAAGTCATAGTCAGATTAAATTGGTTGGCATACTGTCGAAGGTCCGCCCTGCTAACCTGATCGAATCTGGATGGTGCCTCGTACAAAGCCATCACATAAGACTGGGAAGGGGACCGCCAGAATGGCCAGTCGTAGAATTGAATATCAGTTGCATGAAAAACTACTGCGGCGCTGTACCGAAGTATTCTCCGATCATAGGTTAATCTGCAAGGCAAGTTGGGGCATTCTGCTCTAAGGTCATCAAGGGTTTCCGGATATGCGAAATATGGCGTCCAGTCCAAAATATAAATCATGCCTTTTTCCACTTCATTCACTTTTTTTGAGATAAATGGGCTGCTTGACAAGGAATCATACACTTTCCTTATACACTCATCCCGTTTAATGTTGTCGAGGACGCAAGCGTATACAGATTCGTAGTTCCTGCCAGCTAGAGATGCGATGCAATAGATTAAACCGAAATATAAAAAAGCCAGCATCAGGGTGATGACAGGAGTCCAGCGCGAGAGCGGCAGCCTTCTAGAGATGCAGCCAAAACAGCCCACGTGCCATAAATATATATGAATTTTGTTGATGACATCACAGATGCGAAAAGAATCGGACGCACACCTTTTTTGGCGTCTTGAATGCTCGAGTGTACAAGAATTGTCCAGATTGAAAGTGGTCAGCTGTTGCTAAAATATTGCAACTAAAGCTTTGCACTTTTAGGCTTCACAGTAACAAGTTATTTAACCCCCAACTGTGCAAGACCTCCTTCTAGCAGAAAAATTTCAGTTTCATGCTGATTTCCTAGTGATACGGGGCCAGTAGTTATGAGAATCAATGTTTTTTCAAGCCTCTGATCAGTGCAATCGATAATAATAATTACCAGTATCCTGGTTATTGCGTTGAAGTGGACAAGCCCTTATACTGGTACCTTGCGCGCTCAAGGAGGAATCCTCCCGCCTATTCTTGAATGTTATAGATACTCCTGGATATCATTTATTAATTGTCAATTAAAAAACTTATTTAGCGAGACAGCAGCACTACTTACTACTGCGATTTATGAAATTTGTAAAAACAATCTCGTCCATCAGCGATGCAGAAACAATTCTTACAGACAGTGCACTCATGATTCGATCGGTGACGTTGGCCTTTTCTTGTGCAAACAGGGCATAAACCAATTTGTCGAGTATGTTTCGGCAAATGCTGCTCGCCATGACTTGGTTCGATAGAAGCTCGACGATATAAGCTATGTTGACGCGGAAGTCCATGTTTGATCAGTTCTGCCGCCAGTTCTTTCAAAAAATCTTGAAGACCCATTGATTTTCCTCCTGTGCCAGCCATACATCGTCGATAATAAAGCTATGCATTTCGGGCTTATAAATTTAGCAGATAGACGAAAATATAGATGTACCATCGCCTACATTTCAATGAAAACGCATACATGGTTCGAATCATGTCGCTGAGATCGACGCCGCCCATGAATTTATTGTATTCTCTGATAATTGCCGGCCTTTCCACAGTTATATGTTCTTTCTTAGACTTGCCCCAACGCCTGCATTCTCCTGCAGGATCGTTTTCGATGTAGTTTGAAACGAGGACCACGTTCTTGTTGTCCAGCCATTGAACTAATGCAATATTCTTCTCTTTGTCCACAAACTGAATTGTAAACCCACGATCTTTCTTACTGATTTCGTTATCAGGTAACAATGGTCCCCTTTCGTTCTTCCTCGACGAATTGTTCCACAATAAAGAAAACCTTGCATTTTCAATTCCACTGCCAGCCCATAACTTGAGAAATAGTTGTCTGCGAATATTTTATAGCCAACATGGGGGCGCAAACCTTCAGTCAAATCGACTACTACTTGTGCCGACAATCCGAGACCTGCAGCACCTGCTGCTGCACGTGTATCGTCATCCGCCTTGCCTTGATAGAAATCAAAATCGTATACAAAGCCAGAAGCACCAGCACGAGCCAATATTTTCAATCCAAATCGAATTGGTTTGTTTGGCATAAATTGACGCAAGATACTTTTTCCTTTGAATGCAATCATCTGTTCATCAATGGCGTTGTGCTCCTCAGGCGTAATTGATCGAAATCGATTGCGAAATTCTTCAATCAAAGGACGTAGTTTCCACAATCGATCTTTCTTCTCATGATTAGAGACGGAGTCGTTGTCACGAAAATGCAAGTGACGCAGTAGGAAGCAAAAGCGATTTCGGGATATCGCAGTCTTCACGCCATCGATTCGTAAATCATGCGACCAATAATAGGTCGTATTGGCAAGCTGAATGATACCCATTCGAAACAGCACTCCGAAGAAAGTATGTAATTCCGCTTCCAAGCCACCGTCTCGATCGGCAGCATTGAATGACCGAACATGCGTCTTGTACGGCCTTTTCTTTGGTCGTCCAACTGGTCTTGGAGTCGACGAAGGCGTTTGAGCTGGCGTGGGCGAAGGCGTTGGTACTGGTGTGGACGAAGGCGTTGGTACTGGGGTGGACGAAGGGGTTGGTACTGGGGTGGACGATGGCGTTGGAACTGGTCTGGACGAAGGCGCTGGAACTGGTGTGGACGAAGGCGCTGGAACTGGCATGGATGATGCAGTCGAACCTGAACGGGTTCGTTTTGTTGCCACTGCAGCCTCTGACAGATTTTGCTCTTCTTGCTCTTTCTCCGCGTCTCTCTGCCCAGCTGTGGCACTGCAATCACGCGCTGGCCAATAACCTACGAATTGTGAGTATACTGTTCCAGGTCGCGAACTGTGCTCACATACTGGGTTGACATCACGTGCGTCACATTCTCGCAGGAGCAGTGCTTCATAATTTATGTTCTGTAATGAATCTGTAATTGGTTTTTTCAATTTAAAACCAAAAAGTAACCTTATTTTGTCCAGCAAGTTTCAGGAAGAGGAAAGCGAGAGATATATTCGATTCTGGGGCCGTGCAATATGCACAATTTCGAGAATATATACTAAATCCACTTAGAATAGAAGAGCACACAGAATTTGAGAAACTCAGTCAATAAAGAAACTCACTACAAAACTTTGTTGTTACTTCAAAACTTGGTACATAATAAGTCCAAGCGACTTCGTTTGGTATTCAGTTCCATGAAAAACAATCGATGAGTATTCAAATGCCTGTTTGAACGATTCAGTTCGAGGTCGAGAATTTTTGAGATGGTGTGGCGGCAATCCAATGCGGTGACTGCGGCGTAGTCCGGATTGGTCGGTGCGAGCGAAACGGGCATTTGGATAAGCATCGTATCCGTGATAGAACTTGTAAAATTTAACGAGCTTTAGTTGTTGACGGCGACGCTCGAGACTTGACCAATTCAAATCTTGAAGAATGCGGAAGTGATCGAAAGCCAGTCGTTCTTTATACATTGGGCTGCAAACTTTTGAGAGCATTCAAGGTATTTTCATTCAGGATCATCATCATTCAGGATCCCACGCAGAGCAACCGTATTCCAATTTTGGAAGTACGCAGGATGTGTAAACTGTTTGTAAAACATTGGTGGCGAATTTTCCAACTTTCTTCCCAGACGCACCAACCATACGCCGAGCCGCAGCCGCAATCAGATGACAATGATCTTTAAATGAGAGATCGAAAGTAAAATGCACCCCGAGAGAATAGTATGGACACACAGGTTTGCCACCGATAGTAGCCTTTTTTTATCATTTTCAGTGATACAGTTGAAGTCGATACTTTCTTAAAAGTTTAAACTCTTGAAAAAATCTTGTGTAGTCTTTGCAAGAGTCTTACAAGAGCTCTCACAAAGATCTCAAGATCTCAAGATCAGATCTTACCAAGATTTTGCCTGAATAGGATATGTGGGATCACGTGGATATGCTCCATCGTTTCTTGAGACACGAGTTGTTTTTCCGCTATATACTCGCCACTGCCACGACTATCACAGATATTACAACAGTAGATCTGTCGTCAATTTTGCGAACCCATTAAAAGATGGAAAAAGTAAAACAAGTACGAGACGAATCCAGGTTTTTTTTTAAATTAATGATTAGTCGCAAAAGAGAATTCTGCATGATGAAACGATTTGCATCAACGGACACAAAAAAACCGACTCATTGGATTTTGGTGGTCCATACTATTGATTTGAGGGGAGACCATGTTGCTCGAGTGTGACCAGAAGGAGAGTTCAGTTGGATCGACATTGATTAAAAAATGCGAGGGACGATATCGAAATCAAGTTCCAGCATGATACTTGACCGAAAACAACTTACTGTGCCAAAAAAGACTCTATCCGCAAGCGGCTTTTGCGCAGGATCCTCGAAATTTTTAGAGAAATCACCTGCGCGAATAGAGTTTTGAGATGATAGATGGTAATACCTAAACTGAACCGCTTTAATGTGGGTGGGGGTCCCCAGCTTCAGTGCGGTCCCCCACATTACAGCATATAATAAGTGTCAAACAATTAACATTACGTTGAGTCCACACAATAGCATAGCATAGCACAATGCACACTTATATGTCAAGCTTGATTCGTATATCAGTTTATTGTGACGTATGACGGACCAAATAACCTTAAAGAGCAATCCAGTCAGGCAAGAAATAGTCGTATGGCTCAGTTTGATTGTAATAAGATGAATGCTTTGTTGCAAATTCTTTTTGATATGTCACCAATCCTCGACTGAAAAATCCTGCCCACCAACCAAATGTTCCAGTCGAGATAATCATGTGGTCGCATAATGACATGGTGCACAAATCGACAGCTGGAGGAGAAAACTTTCCATCCATCAGAATGAAATGTGTCTGGCTGGGGTTTTGTATTTTCAGTAATTTAGCAGCATTTACATTCCATTGAGTATCATCACCAAAAACCAAAAATACTAGGTTCTTCGTACCATTTTTTTCGGCCTGTTTGTGCATATTGAAGACATAATTTTCATAAAATCTTACTGCGGATTGCAAATACTCGAATTTCGCAGCCACCAAGCCAAAGGCTTGATTTTTAATGTCGACAAAATCACCTCTTCGCAAGTGCACACCGACAGTGATACAATTGTTCTTGTTTAATTTTTTGTCTTTGAGGCTTCTTTTAAATGCTGTCATTGCTCTTTCTCTGATGTTCTTCTTAAATTTAAGTTCTTGTTTCACTTCATCAAAAACATGGACGAAATATTTATAGCTCACACGGAATCCAGTCAAGTACAAAGTATTATTACAAGCGTGAGTTAGGTCTGGGATGCCGGTGCTATCATAACTACAACACTTTCTCTCTTTTAACGTAATAACTTCTCGTTTTTTTAAAAACGACTCATGTATAAGTTTTCGCGGAGTAGACACCTTATCTAATATATCATCCAATTTAGAAGGTATATGACGAGCACGAAGAAAATATTCACGGTTTTCAGGCATTCGAGCTTTTCGAATGATTCCATAAAATGAAGCATACATAAAAAACTGATTACCCAATCGGTGATCATCCACAATTTGTTGAATCAAGTATCCACATTCTGGTTCCTTGTCGAATTTCATGTCAAAAACATTCGGCAGCTGCCTTATTAAAAAAAATAGCATCGATGGATTGTACTGGAAATAGGAGAGCATAAAGTAAAACACAGCAGTAAAAATTAAAGTAATAACAATTATAATTTTTTTGTTATGTCTGCAAAGCCACAGAAAAGTTCCAAAAATCATGACAGAATTATTTTGGGTTCTGGACAACTTCAGACTACTAGCAAACTCACAAAGGCGAAATTTCCACTCTAAGAAACTGCAAGTATAACCACAGTGTCGAAAGCAATGCGAATAGGTGAGTCGTACAAGCGCTAAAATTTTGTATTTCGATCATAATTCATACTGCACAATGGTCCACACGCTCCCACACAGTCGATAACAAGGCGTCGACTGGCACGGATTGTACAGTACGTATGACTCGACTGTCTCTTCATCTGCTGCATATGCGCTGTGAGGTCATACAAGAACTCTCGACTTTTTGGATAGTGAAACTGGTTTAATAGGGTGATGGGGTAAAACTCTTTAAAAAAGTATGAATCATGGATGCCAAGACCTATGGTAACAAAGTCATAGTGGTCTATAATGTCAAGCCTTCAAAAACAGTTTAGTGAGCGCGAAGATCATCACTTATTGCTGGTTTGGTAAAAGCTTTTGCAACGCAGGCTGATTCATTACAGCCTTTTCCTCTAAGTTGCGTGATAGACAAATATTACTCCCACATACCTTACTGTAGCTTTTACTGCAAGTTGACAACTAATGCCAGATCACATGGTTTTTAGTTATTCAGTTCATTAGATAGGGTGATCGCAGCAGGCATTGAGTTGAGTGGGGTGGTCGATTTTTAGATTTTTTTAAAAAAGTTTGTTGATGTTGTAGATACCAGAAAAGTTCATCTTGAGAGAAAGTTTGCGACAATTTTCGATTGGCTCAATGTGGAAGGACTTACAGAGAGTAGTTTTAGGAATCAAAGATGGACATACTCTTGATACTGGAAGATTGAAGAAAGCTATTTTCCTGTCAGCACATGGATCACTTGTGGGTTGCTTGTGAAACTCGTACTCGTACGCTGAGTGGATTCAATGTAATGCGTAATTGATACTCCGGTTCTCTTATGTCTGACATTTGAGTGCAAAAATGTATATCGGTGCTGCCTACACTACGAGCCTTATTATTTGCAGCTGTGCTGCAATGAATGAAATCAGCAGATATGTACCTGATTGTCCTGGAGCCTACTATGGCAAGTAAGAGGAAGGGGGATGTGAAGCAGCTAACTGTGATTTGAAAGTTTTACCTGCTGCTCCGTATCACTGAATCCAATATCCTATCGAGCTGTCTTGACTTTTCAAGCAACTTACGTGACAGAATGTCAGAATAAGCAGCAATTAAACAGAAACTGAATGCTACATCGCAACTGCGCAGACTCCAAACTGTAACTCCTTCTCTAACATCCTAAGCTATAGTGGTGTAATGGAATATCCTAATCATATTTGCGCATACAGATTTCCAATAAAGCATGAACTCAAAAACGAAAAATTTCAGCAACAACTATATATGGACTCATCACTCACACAGTCGTCGATGCGCGAGAACACCATTTTACCCAGATCTTTAAAGTCAATTCTGCCACCCTCTTGCATGATAAACGAATTGACAGCTCACTGATAATCCTTCGCTACTGCTAGTTCTGATTGGTTGTAGTGCCTCTGAATGACTTTCGTCAATTTGTTAATAATAACGTTAATAATACCTAGTAAAAAAGTGGGACTCGACGACTCTTGTTGTAGTAAATCAAGAGTTGATCCTTCCTGGCATGACATTAAGACTTCTCTTAAGAATCTCGCGAATCTTTTTTTTAGATTGCTGGCAGGCTTACTTCCAGCTGTCAGACAAAGGATATCGGGATTCGACCATCAAGCACAAGTCAGCTTTGTCGACCCAGACGCATACGTTTGCACAAATCATATGGAACCCAGTTGGCGCACAGCGAAGGGCGGCTATTCCAAAGTATTGGAAAGAAAAAGAATTTATTTGCGGCTAATTGACAATATTTACCTCATAAAGGAGTCTGTTAGAATCGTTTTGGCAGCAGTATAGAGCACCCCTGTGGGGACCCCCATAGGTACATCGCTATTTCGAATGTCTCGAGATCCGCGTACAAGGCAGGAGAAGGGAGAAGGGCGGAAAGAACACAAATCACTTGTACGAAGTGATTACAGCTATGGCGATGGCCAACAGGGCTTCAACAGGCTATTGATGTGTCTTTTGATTGCAACGTCTTTGTCTCACCTCGAGTATTCCGTAGTTCTTTGTCTATTGGAATTCTGATATGCAAGTGAAGTGAAGCTTATTTAGAAGCCTGCGTGCTACTGCCTCTTACAAGCAGTTCTCGAAAAGTTACGCTTGCAGTCGCCAACCACTGGCAGCGCACCTCAGTTACCTTTTAGGAGCAGAAAAGGATCGCGAACCGCAGCGAGCAGTGCCCTATGAAGAGCTGCGAGCGGCCGCCAGCACTCGCCAATCATAGCCAACACCAGCCTCAATTTTCCAATCCCTGGCTAGCGTTGCTGGTACCAAACAACAGAAACAGGCAGAGGCGGGGTAAAAACTCATTGCCACTCCCTTAACTCGACACAGCTAAACGTTTTTACGGTTTTTTTTCTGAAACATTGTCAATATATCACCGCGTTATCTAAAAAAGAAATTGACAGGAGAAATTTCAGAGTTTTGTATGTGAACCATGGTGATTATGACATCAGAATGAAACCGAACCTGCGCAAATATTGCGCACAGGTCTATTAGGTCATCGTTTCATTAACTAGACGCATTGCATGCAGTCAGACGTACCTGACATACAAGACAGACCTGCGACTTTAGCTTCCAGTTTTCCCGCTACCGAAGTTTAGAAATTATGCCACTTTCTGCAGCAATAGCACGGGTAGGCTCGCATATGGCTCAAACAAGTAAAGTTTCCCTTAGTTTCCCTCTGCATGAACACCAGTCTTTTTGGATGGTATTTATATATCTAATACGTTGTTGAAGCTGGGAGAAAATACTGAAATTTTTAATATAGATTAGTTGCAGACTTGTTGTAAAACGGTGCAATGGGGTATGTGACAAAAATACTCGCATATTTTGTGAGCAATTTTTTTTCCTCTTCTCTTATTGCATTTTCTGAATTATTTTTAAGGTGCTATGACTGCTTCGATAAGCCTCATCAGTCAGGGGTTGTAGTCTTTTATTAGACGCCAAATCGAAAATTCGTTTAAGAATTGCAATAGTATTTGAAACATGTTTTCGCTTTTTCGTTTATTAAAGTTGTAAAATTTAATAGGAGCAACACTATTGAAAATTCAGGTTTCTAACGGTGCTCATAACATCCACCGAAGGTGTTTTCGGTTTCTTTAGCTTTCAACTTTGCTGCTTAGTGGTCGCCCACATTGAAAATGGCAATAATGCACGAAAATCTTCAGGTTTTGCAAATAGCAAATCAAATTTGTTGATTTCACCATAAAAACGGTACCCTGCGTCGAAAAAAAACTGCAAAAACTTAACGTATCGATAGCACGTTTTCTCATAGTCCAAGTCGTAAGGTGCTAGTCGAGGAACCCATCGAATAATTTGAAATGGGAAACGGCTAGTTTTTAGAATAATATATTCTAGCTGCATCACGCGTATGTCCAGCTTATCCCAGTGCAGGCCTTGCAGTACTTGCATTTCGTGGTACTGAACGTCGAGAAGAAAATAATCAATGCGGGACTGATTAATCGCTTTCATTATAGAGTACAGTGGGAAACACCAAATGTAGGCGGGTTTGAAGGACGACAATTGCCAATTGTACAAAAAAGCATACACTTTTTCCATAGTAGTGAAGCCAGACATTAAGCCACCCTGGGCGCTAGATGGATAAAAGAGTCTTCTGATCGGTTTCGTGCTGTTGTCTAAACATGAGTTGATAGCCCAAGATTTCCTTTTTATCTTCTTAAGTTTTTCGAACTCGTGCGTGTTTGGCTCTATGAGTAGACCAGTCCAATCGTAGTCCTTCTCCAAGACCAACGTGTGCGAACCAAGTTCGCCGTCCCACGCGCCACATTCAATGAAAAATCCGCTCCGTTTTCCTTGAAATATTTTTGCTGGCTCAGTAGTATAAGCCTCTGGGTACAGAAGACTGTAAGGTTCAAATAGAGGTGCTGGTGGGACCAAATAATTCTTTCTAATATGCTCTATTAGCCGAGGGTCGTCAGCATTCCATAATCCTAAAGGTGTAATGGCAACACGTTTACAGATCTCATGAAATCATTTTAAAATCTTACTTCATATACTTTTTTGCGCCTTACAAATTCACAAGAATGCTCTCTGAAATACTGCATTTAAATCTACCCACCAATTTTCAGTTCTTCTCTACATAGATCCTGCCCAGCTCCTTGCCAACGTACTGGATTAAAATCGGGACCTAATTTATGTACGCGAAATTGTGCAAGTTGCTGACATGGCAAAAAAGGGTGATCTTATTGAGGAAATAATATTTTTTCATATCTTATAGTTTGTAGCTTCTCAAGAGAGGGTTTCTGAGAGACTCGACTCATATGAAATATACTTGACCAGTCGATTTTTTAACCCCGTTTCTCTATGTGCTCTATCGAAAGCACTCACAAAACTGATTGTCTTGGCAAGAGTGAATTTGTTTTAGAATGCCTCTATATGGAAATCAAGCACATTATAGGTGAAAAGTGGTCACTTTTTGTCGAAAAATTAAAACTTTCTTAATTTCGGCCCAGAACAACTTAAAAAATATGGAAATGACCGCTAAATACCAAGGAATCTGAAACTGTTTTTTAAAAATTTATCTAGCCATAATTGTTCATGAGATATTCGACAAAAACTGTCTATGATCAGCCGTGATCTGTCACATGATCGATTATGGACGAAATATTAAAACAGTCCATCCTTTTTTTCACTGTGATCTAGGGCCATTATATCACGAACCAGCTCAAAATTTCACCCTACGACCATAGATTATTTTGCACATGTGGGATAACTGAACCCTATGTAGGCAATTTTAGCCGAGACTGATCGACAATTTTAGCTGTTGATCAGGTTGGCTGATCAGTGAAAGCGTTTCTTGTAGATTCTGGAAAAAGTTTCCGAACGCTTTTTTCCGCGTCAAAATTTGTTAGTTTTCACCATAGATATTGAAGAACACTCAAATTCGGGAAGAGGCGCACGCAGTACGCACTTTGAATTTCCCGCCTGCGCGCCGCTTATGACATAAGAGCGGTTTCGGCTGCTTACTTTGATAATCGCGCAATAGTCGATGGTCGTGCACAATACCCTATGGTCGTGGGGTGGAATTTCGAGCTGTTTTGTGATGTAGTGTCCCTAAGCTACTATTTCAGTTAAAGAAACAGGGTTCGACTGTTTGATTGTAATCGATTATGTGACTGATTACGGCCTGTCACAGATTGTTTTTGTTCAATATCTCATGAACGGTTATAACTGGAGTAATTCAAAAAGCAGTTCTAGATTCCCTGGAATGTAGCGGTCATTTCTGTATTTTTAAAATTGTTCCTGACAAAAAAATGCAAGTTTTGATTTTTTGACTAAAAGTGACAACCTTTTACCTATAATGTGCTGTATTTCCATGAATTAGCATTTGAAAAATTAACTTCTGTGAAGACAATCAGTTTTGTGAGTTCTTCCAATAAAGAACATAAAAAGGGGATGTGGTCAAAAAAATCCGACTAGCCAGCAATTGGTCGGGTCTCTCAGAAACCCTCTCTTAATTATCAAATTATCACTCATACGGAAATGTTGTTTGGAGGGGTAGCAGAATTTCAAATGGAAATGCTGCAGCTTACTCACCAATATATTCGTCGAAACACTTATCCTTTAGAAATGTCTGCGGAATGGTCACAAGCAGAAACAACCCTGCCAGAAAGGCAAGAAGAAAAAAAAGAAGGACAAGGCAAACTTTATAATACTGCGAAGCTAGAGCCGTTCTAAAATAGCGTCGTGAATGAAAAATCCGACCAGGCGCCATTTTTCCAAAGCGAGAAAGAACATGGAGGGCGCTCATCGTTCCTGCCTGACCACTAGCAGAGCACACCTTGGGCACCGTTAGGAGAGCAGACATTCGCACATAGGAATGAAACCATTGTATGTATTGTACTGTATGAACGCCCGGAGAGAGTCTCGCGTGATGAATAGGTAGTAATATTGCGTACTGTAGGACTGTGAGGAATACTTTTTTGGTGGTGTGATGTTCATATTAGAATAATGCAGCTTGTGCGACAAGTATTTGACGCAGCTCTTCGTTAGCATGAATCGTCTAAAAACTTTTTGTTGGGCTGAACAACGCGGCGAACAAACAGTCGTCTCCTTGATCACAAGGCAAAAGGGGTACCAAATCAGCCAAGCAACTATCCTGCAGAATTCGCAGCTGACAAAAAAATGTGTTTGTATAGTCAGGCCAGAAGAACATTCCAGATTGGTTGGTACTTCAGCTCAAGTCTAGTGATCTGACGTGTTTTTTTTGACACAGCCCGAGCGTCCCATGTCTGGTGTCGGAAGCAGCCTGCGATTAAGACTGGTAGATTGTGAAATGAAACCATAGCTGGCAGTTTGAGGGGTTTTTCGCGATTTTCACCCCACGTTTCAAATACAAAGTATGACACATACCTAAATTCTCTGAAATCGGGTACCAAGTGGCACATATAAGAAAAATTTTTCATAAGGGTTTCGTTTTTCTGTTTTGAGTTATTCGCTCAAGGATGTGAGGAAAATTTTGAATTTTCACTTCTTGCGAGAATATATTACGAACAGTGGGACCAAGAGGAAATATGAAAAAGCATTTGATAGCTCATCATCTTGCGATGATTTCTGTATGTCTTAGATCATTCCATTACCAAAGGTTGGAGATATGGCTAATAACCGCCCAAGCATCACGTTTTTACGTGTATCCCCATGGGTAGGGGGTAAAAACCATTTTTGACCTTTGCGTTACCATAGACTCATGGGTTACATACTGCTAAGCACAAAAAATTACGCGGTTAAAATTTTCACTTTGTAAGTTAAGATTCTCATAGGTCGAATCTTGCAGAAACCCTGTCTTAACCGTGCTCGTTGATCTAGGTCACGGGCAATGGTGAATGGGGGGCAACATCCTCGACCAAGTGCTGCCTTTTGTCAATAGAAAGAAAATTGAATGCGTGAATGCAATAACATGGTAACAGATGGTCTTTTCCAATAAAAAGTCTTCCGTCACATACTCTTTTAGATACCTCTTGCAGACACAGCCCACAGACACAGCCAACAGACTTTTGCAGAAGTAACAGATAGCCTTGTGTCAATAAAAAGAAAATGTAATGCGTGAATGCAATAACATGTTAACAGTCATATTCACAAACTTCTCTTAGGGTGACTTTTCAGCAAAGTGTCCCTTCCAGCTGGCGGTTTTCTTCGCACCTTCTCTTTGTATTTCGCGCCGTATTCACGAACCTCCCTTTCCTGACAGATAATCCTCGAGTCATCCTTTCACGATAGGATGCTCTCGAGCATCCTCCCGAGTGGAATGCGACTTGCTCATAACAAGTTACATCGTTTCAGGGGATTTTTGGGGTGCTTAAAACGATGGTATCACTCATTTTTCCTAGACGTGTCGGTACAATGATATAATCACCTATGATTTGCATGCCAAAACACCTCATGTTCGCTTTAATAAGTTCAAGTGCCTTGCATGACCTTGTGCTGCGGAATCGTAGGACTGTAAACCTGAATTTGCATAGGTGATAACTTGGATAAGCTGCCCCGCTCGTTCATCTTAATTGACGTTCATATCAATCCGATTAGGCCACTGGTGGGAATGTTTTGGGGTTACGACTCTAATATTCCTTCATCATCAGGCCGTGTTCACGGCACCTGATCGCGAGTGGAGTACATAGTTGTCCTTCTTCTCTCCACCCATCCCCACCCAGATTGTGAAATCAAACCATAGCTCGCAATTTGGGCGGTTTCTTGCGATTTTGACCCCACGTTTCAAATACAAAGTATGACACATACCTAAATTCTCTGAAAGCGGGTACCAAGTGGCACATATAAGAAAAATTTTCCATAAGGGTTGCCTCTTCGAAATGCAGCCAAGGAGCCCGGGCTGGTCATTTTCCCATCACTGCTTGAAATATTGAATAACATGGCTGTCTCTCTAAGCCCCTAAGAATAACACGGCCGCCTGATTTGAAAAGTGAAAAACCACATGTGGAAATTCATGCGCTTGACTGCCTGCGCCCGTAAATAAAGAAAAAGGTAAGACAGGAGATTCCGGGACTTGATTGTTCGCTAGCTACAAGGTTTTTACTGACAAGTGCACCTTCACAAGCCGGTTTTCGCTTTTGGCTTCCTATGTCGACCAGACGACGAATCTCGTTTCGGCGACGTGCAAGCCAAGCTGGTTTGCTGAGTACATATGATCTATAAATTTGAGAGCTGAATTGACTATTTCACTGGATGGACAAGGGTGGAAAAGTTTTTTAGCATTCGCTTTGAAGCCGTAGCAGCTATAAACGAAGTCATAACTGGTCTCACCACTTAATTCTCTATCTGTCACCTCGAGCGAAATCTGTGGCCTCATTTGCACCAAAGTTGGGATTGACTTTGGCCCAGGTTAGTCGTGAATGCCTAAAGAAATTTGGCTTTCTATTTGATGGCTGGTTTTGTAGGTTTCAACCTCACTGTGTCTAGCCAACAAGTTCGCCGACCATAAGACGATGTTTGTTGACTGACGGCATAAAGGATAAAGAAAATGACAAAATTCGAGATGCCGATGAGCGGCAAAGGTTCAACAATGCTCTTCATGCACCGCCCTCAAGATCAAAATCAACGCGTAAAATACTGTCAAACCAACACAGCATGAAATGAAATATGACTGAGTGCCAACTTACCAGCTCCAATTGGTGGCTTCTAATCGATTGATTTATTTGGGAATTTTTCCAATAGTTCAAAACTGCTATCGTCGAAATCGTCGTACGTTTGTTGAATTTGCGCTACGGTGATCGATGCATGATTGAAAGTCGCTGGTGCCGCATAGAATTTTCGCCATTATTTAATATTTTATATAACTGCCTGCGGCGAGAATAACAGTTGACGGTGGAAGCCGCCGCAACGACAGCCTCAACCTGTAAAAAGCCTGTAAAAAAAGGTTCGAAAGGTGCTCTCTAGGCCAGAAAGGAATACTTTCGCCAGAAGAGACTCTCCCAGCAAGAGACGTTTGTGAATACGGCATAATCGGCAGATCCTCTGTCTGTTCCACGCTGTTGATCATCAGCCCTTACATTCGTCAACAAGCTTGCCCACGCACGCAAAAAAACAAGTTGCAGCAAAAAATTGCAAGAACGAAAAGTTATAAAGACGTCTTGCAAAGCGTAATAACCACTACCACTCAAAAAGTCTAGATATGTCGCAAAAGACCTCAACCCTCTCCAACTTTCCGTACATAACATATAGAACAAATCGTTCAATTAAAATTATCACTGTCGTTCAAGGGGATGGTGTTGTTTAGAAAACGAGCAACGAGTGTGTTGTCACATTCGTATTTTTTGTGCCACCAAAAGTTAATATCATGATAGAAGGATTTTCTCTCTTCTGAATGCTCTCCGATCGAAACTAATCGTCGGCATAATCGGCAATAACCAATATGGCGAGGATCGTAGCTCATAATATCGTACTTTCGCTTTCACTGGAAATATTTCGCATACTCGTCAGGATGGGCATCTAAGAATAACAAATAATTAGCGAGGTGTTTGACCGAGCTGAAGTTGGTCAAAAGTACAAAACCACCAGGAGGAAGGTGTTCCTGGTTAGTGCCATCATAATTTCCAGCACCGCCTAAAACGATTGGCACAATATCTTGCGTAAGACGTTTATAAAATTTTTCTGTTATATAATCTCTGCAGACACTGTTCTCGAAGGAAAGGTAGAACTTATATTGCTTTAAAATTTGCACTTCATCGCAGCTTTTCTCGCACTGCCAATTTCCACACTTGCCGTACACGTCGACCGACACATGTTTTTTCAGTTCAGCTACCAGCTTCTCGCGTTGACTAGGCGTGTTGCAGTTGCTCACAAACCAAGCCACTAATTTAGTTTTTTTCCAATCATTGCTCTCACTTCCCATTCAAACACTCGTTTAGATTTTTTGATTTTACGTTCCTGGCGTTTCCATAAACAGCTGGAATATCAGAGTCTTGACGGTAAGTCATAGTCAGATTAAATTAGTTGGCATACTCTCGAAGGTCCGCCCCGCTCACTTGATCGAATCTGGATGGTGCCTCGTACAACTCCATCACATATGACTGAAACGGGAACCGCCAGAATGGCCAGTCGTAGAATTGAATATCAGATGCATAAAAAACTAGGGAAAGCATGAAAAGCGAGAGATATATTCGATTCTGGGGCCGTGCAATATGCAAAATTTCAAGAATATATACTGAATCCACCCAGAATAGAAGAGCACACAGAATTTGAGAAACTCAGTCAATAAAGAAACCCACTACAAAACTTTGTTGTTACTTCAAAACTTGTTACATAATAAGTCCAGGCGACTCCGTTTGGTATTCAGTTCCATATAACAATCGATGAGTATTCAAATGCCTGTTTGAACGATTCAGTTCGAGGTCGAGAATTGTTGAGATGGTGTGGCGGCAATCCAATGCGGTGACTGCATCGTAGTCCGGATTGGTCGGTGTGAGCGAAACGGGCATTTGGATAAGCATCGTATCCGTGATAGAACTTGTAAAATTGAACGAGCTTCAGTTGTTGACGGCGACGCTCGAGACTTGACCAATTCAAACCTTGAAAAATGCGGGAGTAATCGAAAGCCAGTCGTTCTTTATACATTGGGCTGCAAACTTTTGAGAGCATTCAAGGTCTTTGATTGATTGTGATTGAATAGGATCCCACGCAGAGCAACCGTATTCCAATTTTGGAAGTACGCAGGATGTGTAAACTGTTTGTAAAACATGGGTGGCGAATTTCCCAAATTTCTTCCCAGACGCACCAACCATACGCCGAGCCCCAGCCGCAATCAGATGACAATGATCTTTAAATAATAGATCGAAAGTAAAATGCACCCCGATTTATTTGACCACGTCGGTGAACAAGATCGAAACTCCTTTAAGAACGATTTGATGATAGTCATGCCTCTTATGATCAAGATGAAAGACGCACGCTTGTGTCTTTTGCGCGTTGAACTCGAGACCACTTTCACTTATGAGCTGATCTATGAAATCGATTGCAGGCTGAAGAGTTTCTGATATGGTTTCAGCCACTTTGTATGGGGCTAATAAAACGAGATCATCGGCGTATCCTTGTAGAGGTATGTCTGGTTTGAAGTTTTCGGCAGACCATGCCTTGAACTCTTTCAAAATAGTATTCATGAACGCAATAAATAAAGTTGGGGCCAAAACGGACCCTTGAGGTACACCGGATGGAACTGGAATCGTCCTTGAAACAGCTGAGTCTGCAGCTACTATTTGTGAGCGACCACGTAAATAGGACGATACAACGTACTAACTTTGGACAGAGTGAATGATGGTTTATTTAGAGGCTGAGCAATCGGTTGCCGTGAACACGGTCAAATGCTTTTCGAAGATCAAATAGCACAGCCCCCACTTCACGATAAGCTGGCCGAGAAGAATTTAGCCAATCATGAATCGACTGTGACATTCGAATAAGTGCATTAAATGTCGAATGACGAGGACGGAAGCCATGTTGATTTCTTGATAGTTTCAGACGAGGAAGTAATAATCGATTCGCATGCTTCTCACAAATTTTGGAGATGAGGGAGCAAAGAGATTGGGCGGTGATTGGAAGCTACGGCACGGTTCCCCGGCTTTGGGATGGGGACCACTTTAGCTAGTTTCCATGCCTCAAGGAAACTTTCTTCTTGCAGTGACCTATTGATAATGATGGTCCGTGGGAGTACAATAGAGCAAGAAATACGTTTAAGAACGGCGGCAGTAAGACCGTCCAGCCTGGGCGCGCTTCGAGATTTGAGTCAATTGATCATCTTTTTGACGAAGGCTTCATCAGTATAAAAATGACTGAAATCAAGATCATCCATGACAGGGAGCTCATATGGAATGTCGGGCTTATCGTTGAAGTTCATACAAAAGACAGATTGCTCAGCCTTTTCCACAGAAGAATGATAGAACCGATCGAAATTGTCCTTCAGGGCGGGAATTGTTTGATCGTCCAGATCGAATTTTCGGAAAGCCCGCCAAAAGTCTGCTGGTGACTGGGCTGACTCGAAGATTTTGGTGACGTAGTTTCTCTTCGCTTGACGGAGCTCACGACGGCATCGGCGATTAGGAAAGAGAAAACAATGGCGATCGTTGTCAGAATCAGACAATTTCCATCGCCTATAAGATGCATTTTTTTTCGCGAATGAGCCTTAGGAGACCGGACGATATCCAAGAATGACGCTTATGAGGTTTTCGCTGGCGCTTAGGAACAAGCTCGTCCAGAATTGCCGCTAATCGCTGATGAAAAATCGAGCAAGCTTGACCCACCGAAGATGCAGATCAGATTTGGTGAGGCAGGTCCTCATCAATGATTCTTTGATTGACGGTGTCCTAGTTTGCTAGCTGTAAACATCAAACTGTTCGAACATGATGTGGTCTTGGCAGAGGACGATCACGTAACTCAAGAGCGATGGTACAATGATCCGATGAGGCAATCGGCGGGAAAACAGAAGTTGAAATATGCCGAGAGATATCACCAATGATTGCAAGGTCAAATAATGCATCACCACGAGTGGCGTTCTGAACGGTCTGAGTAGCATCCAGATCTGCTAGCAGATGCAAAATGGTATTGGAGGCGGCCGACTTCTTCAGAAGATTTGCATCGAAATCGCCTGGGATGACTAGCTTACGCCCATTCAGACGAAAATGGTGAGCAGTGTAACGAGACAAGCAGTCGATCGCGTCAATGGAAGTATGAGGAATATAAACAGTAATACCAATAAACGAACTTACACCTGTGCCGATTTTAAGAGCCAAGACTTCCAAATCAGGATGACCAAATTCGAGATCAGTTGGTTATTTCAGTTTTGTGATAGGAATCAAGCAGCGAACCATGGCTCCAACACCCCCGCCGTGTCGACCTCTATCCAAGCGATAGAATGAGTACCCTGGAATTCGTATGGTTTCTTCGAGAATCGATGAGTCCAATTTTGTTTCCGCCAGAGCAAAAATAATCGAAATTCGTTGCAGCCAGCTCGGCACTGAGAAAATCGATTTTTCCATAAAGACTGTTCAAGTTTGCAAAACCAATTCGAAAATTTCCTATTGCTGCATCAATGATAATAATCAGAGGAACCGATAGGCAAAACAACGACAATACTGAAGCTGAGACTGAATACATTTCCATCAGTGTAAAACCAGTTTTATGTATGCTGACGGTAGAACGAGAGAGAGAAAAGAGAAGACCCGACCGCGCTCCATCTTCGCACAAGGGCAAATAGATCTATTTCTCTGGATCTCGAGAAAGTTAAAATCCATGCTTCGAAATTTGAACATTACACGCGCAGGCATGCTGATGGATAGCGATGCGAAGTAGATTTTGATGCTCAGGTGCAGTTTTATAAGCATATTTTTAAAAACCAGCTCAGTTTTCGACCAGTTTTCGAAACTTTGAAGTCGACGCAGTCGCCAGCTCACACACTTGAAAACTTTTCGTGGAAAATACAAAGATTCAAAATGCTTTGGACTATACGGATCCAGAAAATCAGATTCCCAAACCGTGACCTCGATTTTTCATAGAGCTTTCTCTCTTTTCATCGCGGTCCAGTTCTTATCAACTTTGCAGAACATCTTTATGATATGGATATAGGTAATTTAGTGGAAAAAGGGATGAACCTTGTTGTCGGACTCAGTTTTTTATGCTCTTTCAGAATTTTTCCCTGCTAATTGAGTTTCCTCCAGTGGTTGTTGAGAAAACAATCGTTATCTGCACCCCACCCACTTTTGACCAAAATCACGCAATTTGCGACTTTAAATTTAAATACTCATCATAGAATTTTTTTTCACGGATTAAGAATCAGCGCGAAAAACTAATATAAATTCGTAATTAAAATCAAGGGCCCAAGTTATTGCCCAGTCTCCTCCAGGATGACCTGATCCTCTGAAAAAGCCAGATTTCAAACTTTTTTACCATCACCCCCATGAGACTGGGAAGAGTTTCAATCGAGAGAGATCACCGAGTTAAGGCAGAAAACCATCATCTAAGCTCTTTAATAAAAAAAGCTGCAGTTTCGACGGGATCACTTTTTAAAGTTTGATAAGGGGCGATGAGTTTTTAAAAAAGTTACAGTGAGAGCTAAAGAAATACAAGACATTCGAAACTTTTTTGAAAATGAAGTTCTGTGCCTAATTCGCTGCTACCAACGCCTTCTGTCCTTATTTGCGAGCCTTAGTGAAAATGAATACAGTAACAGTGCGATGTGATGTCTTAATTGTTGTTGCGTTTGTTCCAGGAGAAGTTTACAAGAGCGAACATCCTTTTAAAAAGTAGAGTTAAAAAAACTCTCCTAGTAGTATGTCTGCAAAAAGGCGTTGTTTTCCATCAAACGTGTTGTTTTTTCCCGGCTTTCCCAGTTGTTTGCGACTTCAAACTTTGTCGGGCGCTATCGTACGCTTATCGATACATGCTTGATTAACAACCGATATAGTTTGGAAAATAATGAGTTGATAGATTAAGACAAAGGCTGAAAAATTCCTTTTGTCAAGCGTTAGGACACTTGAAGGAAGCTATCAAAAACAGACCTTTAGCTACGAGGGTTACTCTTCTTCGCTCCCTTCGCTTTTGATATTTCACTTGTTCACATAAACAATTGCATTTTCTTATGATTGCATTCTCTGATCTTGAAATTGCGTTTTCCATCCGTCCTATCCAGCTCAAGCAGTCATGAGAACAATGATCGCTGTCATGAAAGATCGAGCAGCTGCCACTCAAGATTCGACCCATCAAGTCATATCCGCCTCCATGGAGTTTGCAGAGGCATTCTTGCTGCTTCCCTAAACCATCAATCATTGGAGGAACTGATTATCCCAGCTGAATATCAACAAATTATAACTATGTTTATAACTATGGACTATACATACAGTATCAATGCAAACTGCACAAACTTATGATCATTTTCATAATTTCTTAACTACGCCTACAAAACTCACAACTAGTCATAATGCTCATAAGTACAATCATAAAAAGGGGGATGTAGTTCACATTCGATAAGACGTACTAAATGCCGCATTAAATTCCGTGTATTTTCAATTTCGATTTCATGTTTACATTCATATATCACGTCGACATCGCCTTGCACGTAAAAAAAAAAAACTTTTCGCAAATGCGCTCTTCTTACTCATGCGCCCTTTTTTGTTTGCCTTTTTGATGCCTTTTTCTTGCCTGTGATGGTGATACCGCGTGGCTCGAAGTAAGTGATTATTATGACATTGGATCCGTGAAAAGGCAGTCTTCTTTCGATAACATTTAAATTCCAATTAGTTTCGAATACAAGGAGATCTGTGGATCTTAAATAAATGAAAAAAAATGGAGAACCAATTGAATTGATATATCCACAAACTATCATTCATTACTTTTGCCTAGGGTTACCAGCTCAATTTTTTTGCATCGACGCTTGCAAAGTATATGCCCCTCAACACTCTGATTTCTTCGGGGATGATATTTTTTTGTAGTTTCTAATGTCGAATCGTGAACTAGTATGTCTTTCACCAGCGTTAACAGCTCAATTTTTCAGCATCGACACACTCAAAGTGCAAGGCGAAAAAAGTTGTATATGGCATTGTTTCAGCCAGACAGACATTAGACTAATGTTTCATCGTATTTGCATTTAGTTTTGAAGAGCGGGAAGAACTATTGTGACTTTTTGTGCTTTATCTAATGGTTGATTGTAAATTTTGGTTGAGCTGACAGTTAGAGAAGAAAAGTTTTCAGAATCGAGTCAGGGTTGCGTTTTCTTAGGGATAGTCGCTCCAAACGCATTCACTTTGCTCACCATCATGTCGGCAATGGTCAATTTCGGTAGGGTTAGACTTTAGGAAAAAGTACAGTTTTACGCAAAAACCTGCGCTGCCACCCGTATTTAGATTAGTGCTGCTTCCTCATAAATGAAATAATGGTTTTTTGGGGTCGAGGAAAATCCTTCAAATAACGCTATATTCGTGTTCAGCGAACGCGAATTAGTAGGCAAAGTTTGTTCTCTCCCTCAAAGGGTAAAAAATTTGTTTGACTAAAAAACATAAATTGGCACTGATGGCAATTTCTGCCATCAATCGCAATGTGGTTTTTTGGGAAAATTCTTCCAGCTCCTGCGAGATTATTTCAAGCATTCTCGATAGTGTGATGGTCGAAAGTGCAAAGTATGCGAAAAATTGATAGAAAAATTTTTGAGTCGTTAATTAGGAATCTTCTGCTGGGAGCAATCGCAGAGTGTGGCATAAGAGAGAGAAATGATGTCGCTTGCTCGAAATTTTTTTACTGGTTTTATCAGACTCGTGTTCGGCGTGAACGCGATGCAGTCGGTAAACTTAATTTCCAGCTTGTAAAGCCCAAATTTTTCCGACTTAATAAACCATTGTGCCACCGATGGTGCATAAAGTTTCAATTATAAAATCGCGCAGGGCAACAACGGTCTCTACAAATAGTAGTTTTTCACGCTCTTTCCTACGCACCGATCCCAGTGTTTGTTTCTCAGAAAAAAAAAAAAGTTGGCATATCTTTTTTTTAGGGATACATGGGCAAAATATCAAAGGCCCTCCCTGCATATAAGATCCCCGGGGGCTTAGTTTGCGCGTAGCAGTTAACTTTGACTGGCAGTTAACGCCCACTGTGCAGTTCACTCACTTACTTGGCAGTTTATTACCTGTTCAGTTTAGGATAACTGACTGAGGTTTCTGAGCAGCGTGTAGGAGGGCAGTTATGAGACTGCCTAGTTAAGACCTTGACCGCAAAGATCACTGATAGTTAGGCGAAATCGCATCGACTATTCACTTGTGAAACCAGTCTAAGCTGACGATAAGTGATCGTAATCGACACTATCATCGCCTCAGTCTGCATCAGTGGGCAGATCATCTGCATCACAGGAACCATCATTGAGCTGAGCACTTACCACCAGCCACTAACCTGGCAGACATCGAGAGGGCACATCCGCATTCCATATAAATGCAAGAAAACGCTAAGCCATCTAGGAGTACTACGCGCATAGCCACTGTCGCAGTGATATGCCCTCAACTGACCACTTTCGAAAGTAATTGTGATTTTTACGCATTTTAAACTTGTGGAGCCGAGGATGCCAGGGACCGATCAGCCTCAATGTTCAGAAATCAGTCCTCAGGCCACATATGCCCTGAACGCTGGCGTTATGGTATCCATTTCTGATTGCATGATTTGAGAACAACACGTAACTGGAGCACTTCGGCTGTTAACCTACCTGGGTTAGATTCAGATTTAGTTAGCCCAGCCACTGTGCTCTAAATAAATGCAAGGTGAGACTAGGCTGACTGGGCTCCCTCGGCGGCGCATGCTTGAGTGGGTTATACTTTGCTAAACGTGATAGGTCTGCCTTTAGGTTGTGTTTACGGCTGCAGTTTCTCTGCTCTTGAAGCACAGTATTTCTGACATCTAGCCGTGCTACAAGAAAACTTGACTTGTGAACAAAAAAAAAAGGACGGAACATGGAAAAACGACATCCAAGGCGTTGCGCTCAAATAACCCTGATTGTGCACCTTTAAGGAGCATAAACTTCTGGGCTGCAAATTTTCTTCTGCTCAAAAATTCGATCCAGTGCCGGCCTAACTCATTGGATAACAATATCTGATCATCCATCATAGCTTTAATGGCTTTCGCTCTGGTATTATATAGATTATCGCTTAGAGCAGATGAGATGACTCGATAGGTTCTGCTCGCGATAAGAGAGGAAATATCTGAAAAATAGAATCATATGTTAAATGACCAACAAATCAGACCTACCCAAGTATCATACTGTATTTACTGTTTTAAAATTGTCACCTGGATTATTTTTCAGCCTTTTTTGCTGAAATTTTTGCAAATCAATCTGTTAATCCTGCTAAACCACACAGCGAAACATGGCAGACAGATCGACACCGCACATGCTCGCTCTGCTGGCTAACCATGACTGCCGCACGTCGATCCATGTCTGTTTTCCTTTTTTTTTTTCTCGACTTTAGCAACCCAAATACAGAAACTTATCATAAACTGCCACACAATTACGTGAAGCAGTGAATAAATTCATGCCCGCTGGCAGGTCGAAACGGGAAGCGCGCCGTGTATGATTGAGATCTTTTGGACTACGCCAGAATCCGCCTAAAGCGATTTTGCCATCGCCTGTCGTCAACTCTTCGAATGAGGAGCTGGTGAGTCAAGTGAGGCATTAAACAGCGGCCCTCTTCATCGAATTGAGCATTGATTCACATTTTGATTTTCTGCACTGTTTTGTGGCGCCGCAAAATCGATTCGACAAAATAGTTCCTGCAAGGACAGTCACTTATATTAAAAAATGTAAAGTGATGCAGATTTATTTCACAAGTAAAGTTGTCACTGCGTTCTAAAACATTATACGCCTGTTTCATGCCACTGAAGTACTAGTCAGCCTCAATTTGGAGGAAGGTAACGCGATTTGAAGAATATCTGGTTCCTTGCCAGCATTCCTTGCAGACCACCTCTGCACAGCAGATGTGTCCTTCACATTTTTCACTTTGGCTGTGCTTTGATGCAATGTCGCATTCTCTTTGGGGGCGCAGCACTGATATCGGCGCCCCTGGCACATACGACGTCGCTTGCTAGGGTTACAATGTGTATGGCTTCTTTGATCTCCAGAAGCTTGTCGTATCTTGCACGATCGATGATGCGAAAATCATCACAGCCAGCGTCATGTCCCGCTTGAAGCATGTAATCCAAGATACCGAATCCGCTGTTGCTCGAACACGTTTCCCCATTCAGGAAGAAGTACTTGTTGAACCGACTGACGTGGTTTTTGGATTCGTTAAGCGGCAGGTGAACGCCGATGAATCAGGAAAGGGTGGCGCACTATCAGCCTGACATCTTTGAAAATGTATCTCCAAAACACCTTTTACAAGACTGTACGAGAAACAAAACAATCCCAGTCCATGATAACGAAATTAATCCTAAGTGGAAAGCTTGTTCTCGTACAACGAGATGCGTTTTTGCAAACCTCGGATATCAGCAACATCAGATAACAACAGCGTTTTTGGTGCTCGGAGTGATTACTGCTGAGCGACCGCGACTGCATCACTGTAAAAAGGCGGATGTGACAAACCTGTGAGCACCAGACTATAATTCGGCTGAAGCAAAGGAGGAAACCTGCTGGAATATACGGTGTGAAAACCATCTCGTTCTACCTTTGACCCCCTTCCACCTTGTTGGTTTTTCCTGATCTGTTGCTGCGCCCTGCGAACATGACACAAACACCCAATTTCGATCCGCCGCCCATGCGCCTAAAGTGTGTATAAACATCACCAAAATTATCCGCCGCGGGTCGACCCGCTAGCAGGCGAAATTGCACTACTTGTCAATTTCATTGCAAATGCTTCTTCGAGCAGATCGATCTTCGAACGGCCGCTCTGAAACTACTTTTTGTCAATTGAGTTTTAAACTCACAAGATTAGTGTTTCCTATAAGTTTAAAATTTACGCGATTAGATCAGTGATTGGTGCTGCAAACAACTGATCGTGAGAGGGCGCGGGAAAAACCCACTCGTTGGATGGAAGTTGATTATGCGGCCATTTCTTGAATTCTCTCTGTTTTCGCACAGCAGGTTTTGTAATCAGTATAAACAAAAAGTCGGAACGCTAGTGCCATAGTTTCATCCAATTGACCACAACATTCATAGTGCGCTTCTTCATTCACTGAATTGTGCTCTCTAGTTTTCAGGCAGCTACAGTATATTTCAGCAAAAAGTGCGCAGTAAGGAATGATTAATCTACGTATGAAAGATCTCAAGGCCTTTTGATAGAAACATAGTCGCTTGGGCGATTCAGTGGAATTGTCTTTCTGGCATGCTGTCTTCCGCGGAATGCGACCTATATTCGCCTCAACTGTCTTCACATCATCAAGTAAATTTTTCGTACTGTAAGCGCTAAAAAAATTAGAAGGCGCTCTGAACGCATATCTGGCACTGTCCCTTGAAACCTCCGCATGTGATGGCTTGAATGTTGATTTGCTTCTTCTGGAAGGAGCTCACAAAAGTGAACATCCTTCTAAGAAATAGAGTCAAAAACTTTTTTCTAGTTAGTGAGTCTGCAAAAAAACAGATCTGAGACCTATGTTAAGAATGCTGCTTGCGAAATAAAACGGATCAAGTTCTGAAGGGATCACATTTTAAAGTTTTTCATGTGGCAAACCATTCATATTTCGTGACTTTTTTCCGGTTTGTTATCTACTTTCGATAGTGAGGTATATCTCCAAGCGGCTACAAATGTCAAGAAAGGTTTTCTCGTTGAGCCTTTTTTCTTTTTAGCGAGCACCTAGGAGACAGGTTTCGTTGATAGGGTCTCTATTGATCAGGTGACAAGGTACAGGTCATTATTGGTGCCAAGGGTCCATAGTTCCCTTCTCTGGAATCTGTTCTCTTTGCGGTATGTTGTTGTGGTCTGAAACTAGGAATGAAAAGAGAGCTTAAGGTTCATTAAAACATCTTTGGTCAGCTCCTGCGAGCAGTCCGCACGCGTTGCATTCTGTGCTTTGGCCCACGTAAAATTGTTTCGTCTTTCGTCGCCAACTCCTCTCAAGTCACTTCCACTGCGACAAGGCGACAACAAAATCAAATAATGATCAATAACAAGTTTTTCGCTTTTCAGATTCATGAAAATCGCATAATAACCAAGACAATATTTGTTGATCTTCTCGCTGCAATTTCATAATGAATTACTGTAGTGTCTTACTGTTATTTTCTTGTGATAGCTTGCATTCATTGATTTACCCCTTTGGACGTCCCATTTTGTGATGACGGGGTATACTGTGGTCAGAACATAGCTAATTCTCGGGGTAAGGATACAGGACTTCTATTACAAGCTGAGATGGCTATCGAGAATCAGGGAGTACAAGCATGAATATAAATGACGTAATGTCATTACATTATTCACATTTACGTAATGTCATTACATTGTGATGTATTCCGTTTTGTTTATGCTGCTTGAAATATCCTTAAAATGGTTGATTGATGAAAATTTTGTGCAATGACAAATCCATGTACTGAAATTTATAGTAAGAGGAAATGAAAAATTTAATTTTCGCTATAAAAAAAAGGCCGCTGCGTGATTGGTCTGCCACTGGCGTAAAATAAGTGACCGGGTGGAAGGAAAACTACCCATTAACCCGTGGGAGAGGAGACCACTTCTGCATTCAAATTCCCTAGTTGATGACTTCTGTCGCTAGCTGTATGCCCTCAAAATTTGCTAACTCATTAGTCAGTGCCAACTCACGAATGAGCTGCAACTAACTAACTAGTGCTGCTGCAACTAGCTAATTAGTTTATGAGATAACTTGTGGGTTTCCATCGCGTGATTGTATTGACAGTGTGTATCTAGGTGAAAAACTGCATTTTCTCTTCGCGCGGAACACAAAATTTAGGTTTTTCATCAGAACCACTTAACATTCCTCGTTTCCAAACTCTTTTAATGCTATTCGCCCTCATGATATCATTGCTCAAAGTAATTTGCTGTGGTCATCCAGATGGGTTTTTCCGTCCTCCTTTACATCGGATAATGTCGCCTTCTTCTTTTTTTTCTTGCTCCATATTCCTTGATCGAAATAACCTGCGGCCACTTTTCATGCTTTTCCATAATTACTTACGTTCACCAACAGAGGCTTCAAAGTAAAGAGCTACTGTTTTCGCCCAGGCCACTTTGTTCTAGTTTCTTCCAAGCGTTTGAGCCAGAGATTGTGCTAGATGACAGTTCAACTCGAGTGGAAATAGCGCGTAACATCGCCACCAATATAAATCGTCGTGACCCATCACCGCATTGTTCTTGGATTTGCTGTATCGTTGTAGTCGAAAAGTATTCTAGAAATCGCATTCCTGCGCTTTCTGGGAATACATCTTCCTGGCGGGGAACACCTGCTGGCTCACGTTGTGAATCGAAATCAGCTTGGTGTCGATTTGATTGAAAAGAATCATCATCATCATCATCATCATCATCATCGTTTACTCCGTACCTCTGCTGCTGTTGGCGTGAGCAGGAATACTATTAATTCCGCCAACAACTTGAATAAGCATTCTGTTTTGCCTCGCAGAAGCGCAACTTGGTGCTGTAGTAAAGGATTTTGTAACTGCAGTTCTTTCAGATAAGCGGCCTGACCATCGCTAATGAGGCGGTTCCAAATTTTCGAATGATCCACAATACTCTAGCTGATTTGACGATTTTTATTTCGAGTTGATACAAAATATTATTAAGCATTCGAATAGCTCCAGCGTCCCTAGAAGTATGACTGGCCAGCGCGTTGGGGTCCTTCTGTGGAGGTTGTTTGACATTGAGAAAGGTAGCGCAACTAGCTAAAATAGGGTAATGCTGTTCAAATTCTCGGAGTGCTGAAAATTCTAGAATTTTCTCCATTTTTTTCAGTCAGATTTTTACAAAATGCCTTGCGCATTTCTACTGATAAAGACCTAATGGAAAACTTTCCATCGAGAGCCTTTTGACACATGGTTCTTCATCCATTTCTCCAAACGGGATCGAGGAAGAGGTAGGCCTACAAGATTCGTCTTCATTAATTCACACAGTGCAGGATGCAATGATAAAAAAAATCCTCAGAACACAAGTTTATGAAAACCATGTTGCTCACCGTGGTTTAAGCGAGCGCTGTTGTCTGCTAGCCTACACAAGTTTAAAATACGAGCGTGGCCACGCGCTCATGTTTCGCGACATATCATCGATTACGTCAAATCAAATATTTTCTGTGCTTTTATCACGCACAGCTACGTCTCCGCCAAAAACATTTTCCATTCTGTTGCGACTAGTTTTAACGCCTTCTTTTGTTTCAATCCCTGTGCATCAGATTTAAACCACGTGGTCCACGTTTTGTCTCACCAATATAATTAATCTCATTTTTGTGTAACGGATATTACTTAGAAAATCGCGGAGTTCTTGAGTCGAAATGCACACAGTATTCATTTAAACTGCTCTTGTCAAGAGTAACAGAATTTCTTATCAGCTCTTGTGAGTGTCTTGTGAAATCTAATTTCTTGACATGACATGGAAGAAATCTTACACGTCTTGTAAATTCTTGCAACTTACAAGATTACTTACACGAAAAATGAGATCTTGCAAGAAATCCATAAAAGACATGAAGCGAATTTTTCGTATTTACTGCACATATGACACTTAAAAAAAGCAGAAGACTGCATCATGCTTGACTGTGCAAAGTCCCCAGACCTCCTGTGGCTGTTCGAAAAAACGTGTCTGTAGGGCTGGTCGTCACATAGTGTTTGGCTAGTCCATTGCCATTGGCCTCGACATTTGCGATAATTCTCACTGGATTCAGACTCGACCCATTTGGTGTCAATACTAATGTACTTAACGCTGTTGGACCACCATTGGGAATAATATTTATTAAGTCAAGATTCGGACAATGTACATATACTCCATATTCGCGTCAAAGAATTATTTCCTTGCATAAGCAGGAACTAAAAGCGGCTTCTATCAGAACTCGTATAGCCTCAGAGGACCCATCTGTTGTTTGCAAAGGTGGTGTACAAAGGCTAATTAAAAGGACAAAATGTCGGCTACACATTGATGATGCTCCACGCACCAGGCGAAAGACAACTGTGTGTGATAAAATTCGTAAATTTAATGATGACGTAATGACAGCGAACATCGAGATTATGGCATTAACAGCATTTATACCGCATTTTTGCGCAGTTCAACCGAAAATTGTTCATTGCCCCAGACGGAAATTACATCCTGCAAGCAGATAGTGCTCCGTGCCGCAAAAGCAGCGACACTAATGAAGTACATCGAAGAACATGGCTTAAATAATCAGCTCGGCCAGTTTTTTGCCCCCTCCCCCAGAATCCCCGATTTGAATTGTATTGAGTTGGTATGGCACGAACTGAAGGACTATTTCAGGAGAGATGAATAGCCAAAGAATACGAAGGAACTTGAAAACGGCATCCAAAAATTTTAACGAGGATAAGATGTCACTTTCCGCTTTCCCGCTCGGATAGTTTTTTTAAGGAACATTGTCTCAGAGAATTCCACATATGGCCAAAGTCAGAGCTGAACAACTATCGTCGACCAAAGAGGAATTTAAAACCAGCTGACATAGATTCCGCTCAATTAGTTTTCGGTTGACCAAATCCCAGTCAGCTCGCTTGATTTGCCAAATCGTTCGTTTATCAAGCAGGAGCTTTTTTCCAAAACCCGAAACGCACAGCGAGATCGAGTTGTCATCAGATTAGGAAATCGGTGGTAGGTGTGTCGATCCTGATCACCAATAATCGCCAAGTCGAGCAGCGACTTGACCATTCGAGTCAGTTCATTTACAGTTTGGGTCCCACCGATGGATGCCAAAACCTCGCAGAACCTTTTTTCGCAGGCGGATTACTAAACTGATCGATGTTGAGATCAACAAAAACTACCAGTCAATGAAGCTGTCGACTGAAGGCCTGTAATATATAGTCCTCCAGTTTATGGACAGCCACCAAATTCGTCTTCAGAATATAGACGATAAGGCAAATGACTGATGAATCGCTAGTGCTGACATTAATGGCTGGTATTTCGAGTCCTGTTGGATCAATTCCGAATTCAGCAAGGCCCTTGACACGGTGGGATGGCATGGAACAGTTAAAGAACCAAGCAATTCCTCCGCCACCTTTCTTGCGGTCTTGTCGAAAAATATAATATCCTGGGACAACAATTTCGCTGTCAGAAACCGAAATGCCATTTTTTTGTCTCGACGACACCAAAAACGTCATAATTGCCTAATAATAATTCACCTTTAAAATCCTCACGTCATGCTATGGAATGCTGCTGACGAGTTTGTGTTACGTTGCAAAATTTAAAAAAAATTTGTAAATATAATTGCTATGCATATCTTGTCGAGTCAGATACCTAATTTAAAAATATCCCCCATATATAGCTTGCCATTTCTCGACAACCACAGCTTTAAACCAACAGGAAAGTATTCGCTCAATAAGGCTGCTGTCTTTTCAATATAGCGGCTTATGATTCCGTATTCTGATGTCATTAGTGGTTTCACTTCTCGAAATTATACCACGAAAATATGTTTTTTTTGCATAATCAATCACCTGTGCTACGCTAGAAAGCAGCCGCTAACGTACCTAAGATTTAGCGCAGACATCACCCCGCATTTTTCAGATGTGCTAGAGACCACATTTCGGCAGTCGGCAGTCAGGAGATAGATACATCTCCCCCCCACAGAATGGCAGAGGACTAGCGGAGCATGATGCAGCAGCTCAACTTTCTGCTTATTTTCCACTATAGCAATTCCCCAGCTGCGAGTCATCACCATGGAAGTCTGGATAACGAGCCTGCACCTACCTGAAAGCTTTTTTTATGACGCCAGCTAACCACCCAATTCAAGTACTGTTACTCCTACAGCTGGATACCCATGGACATATGACAAATATTCAATGAATTTTTTTCAAGGAAGCTATAGTACGTTGACATTTTTACACTTTATCCCTTGCAGCCAATAGACAGTCAATTCATAGCGTGACTTTAAGGCGTAAATACTTGGAACTGTCGTTTTTAAAGGATATTGAGATCGATTAGCTACAGGCAATGTGAAAATATGTGATTAATTTCGCAATTAGCGGTCTTGGCGCTTTTAAAAGCATCTTGAATGATCTTTCACCGTGTCACAAACACACACACGTCTTTTATTTCATACGTTCTTCAACCGCCTATTCACGCCAAACCAACTTGCTGCAGGGCACAACAAATCCACCTTTCATAGCTCTTTTGTAAAGCTATAGCAGCCTGGGGGTGGGTGACCTGTGAAAAGATTTTATGCTGAGATACGAGTATGGGTCCTATTGAAGATAAGTTTGCCATTGTCCATTTTGCTCAAATGAATGCGATAACATATTTTCCAAGAACATTCAATTGAACGCATTTTGCGATGTATAGACTGTTATGCGGAGAGAGCAGGTCATACTGTACATGCTGTTATCTCATCTCAATCACTTTCCTTATCCTTGTTTTCCCCAATTTTTGTCTGAATAAAGTTATCGCAAAAGATGTTCAAAAAATTCAGTCAATGTCGACTTCCATGCTCAAAATCCAGCCTTTGTTCTAAGCGACATTCGAGATGATGGATTATAAGGCTTCATTTAAAAATTGTGACTGATTTTGAGTAGAAATACTGTATTGCCTTTAGCGAAGGGATAAATCTGTCCCGATTTTTTTTGCATTTTTGAAACCCAGGTCTGACGAAGTTCACAGATCAACCCAAACCCAACCTTAGAATTTTTAAGTCATCCTCAAACCATAACCTAACCCAAACCCATTTATAAAAAATCAAACCCAACCAGTTTGCCACTGAACCAAAAGCCAATCTCTCTCCTTTCTCTCTCTCTACCATAAAAGCCCGTGTTTTTGAAAAATTGACGAGAAATTTTTTTGTTTAGTGAAGTAATTACTGTGACAGACAAAAAATCACACACCTGAGAAAATCGATGCTACTGCGCTTTTTGCCCTTAAAACATGAGCTTTTTGAAGCTCAAAAATCCGTTTGACCAGCTTGTTTTCCAACAGTTCCTCGCAAAATGTCTGGGTCAAAAATAAGCACAAAGTGACACTTTCACACACAAAATCATATGATTCTGATCAATCAGTATTTATGGGGCCATCTTTCGCCTTAATCACGGCCTGCAATCTTTCTGGCATCCAATCGACTAAATTTTTGATCTTTTGGAAGCTTAACCGCGTCCACAGGGCGGTCAAGGCAGCTTTCAACTTGTCCTTTGACTTGCAGGGCCAACCGCCCAATTCTTGTCCGAGCTGGTGCTACAGATTTTTAATAGGATTGAGGTCCAGGTTCTTGGCACCAATCTAGCAGCCGAACGCTATATTCGTCGAGCTATTGATAGTCAATCGTGCCGTATGCTTGGGGTAATTATCTTATTAGAAGATGAAGTCGCCTGGTAGGCCCAATTGGTCGGCTGATTAAAAGAGGTTGTTGTCCACGATGCGCCGGTAGTGTTTGGCATTCATTTTGTCATCAATGAATTTCAATCGCCCATTTTCCATTGTACGCCATTCAGCCCCAAACCATCACGTTACCAGCACCAAGTTTGACAGTCCCTCGAGTGCAGCTCAGGCTGTAAGCTTCACCTGGCTTTCTCCACACTTTGGTCGGCCCATCGGATGAAACGTGGTTGAAGTTTGATTCGTCTGACGAGAAAATCTAACTCCAAAATTTTAGCGGCTTGTCCACGTGCTCTCGAGCGAGTTGAAGGGAAGCATTCATGTGGCGGATGGAAAGAAAAGGCTTCTTCTGGGCAATGCGAGATCTGACTTTGGCTACGTGAAGACTTCGGCAGACGGTTTTTGGGGAGCTGACGATTAGTACAGATTGGTCCGTTCGAGATCCCTCGCTACTGCACCACCGATAATCTTCTATTGGCCTTGACTGTATTGCTGATCGTCCCATCAATCCTAGGGGGGGGGGGGGGGGCTCTTTCGCTTTACCCCTCGCCCAGGCAGATCGTCGACGGTGCTTGCTATTCTAGCCTTCTTGACGATGCTGACAATTGTAAATCGGTTGAAGCCTGTTCCTTGGCGATTCGACCATACGATTTTTGTTGATTTCTCAGATCGACCACCAATGACCATTGTCCGACACCAAGATGAGGTAAGGGATTCGTCGTTTCGCATAGGAGCAAAACCCAACTCTGAATTTCTTGTGGCTGATAGCCCTCTAATTATACGCCACCAGAAGCCTTAAAATCTAGTCAATCTTGCTGAGACAATCATAAAACAAATTTCTGGTTTGTGTGATTATGTTTGTCCTGCAGCTTTCCCAGATTTCTTACTTCAACGCATAAGATCACCCGATCGATGAAACCCGCTCAGAAATTCAGCACCGAGTAAACACACTTCCATCGCTTCTTCCAAATATTCCATTTTTATCGCCTTGCGTTGCAAAGGAATTACAATGCTGCGAAAAAGTCAGAGATGTCCGCATTTTCTTGCGTGATTTTTGTTATCCGCCACTGTATTCTATCATTACGACGCACATCTATGTGAAAATGCTATCAATAAACTACATGAGCAAAAATATTGAGCATATGTAGAGGTTTCACTCAGAAGTCTTCCCTGACAGAGAAGCTTAGAGGTTAGTAGCAGAGTCTCCCATGGCCTTGGTGGTGCCCTGTGTAGCTCAAATTGACAATGCACGTGAACTTTTCGCACGAATGCATTCCCCTGTCAGCTTCAAGCTACGGCATAGTGTGCTGCTGCTGTTTGGACAGGCTCTCCAAAGGATACCAGCTGTAGTGTTTCACACGAAAGAAACCTGATATGCCAAAGCTCTATATCAACCTGCGCTCCAACACTTATATCTTGCAGCTGCGAGTAAAGTGAAATGGCTTAGGATTAGATGTTTCAAGCTTTCAGAGACTCTCAAGTATCTTTGCTCCCTTCTTCCACTTCAGTGTGAATGCACATGTTTAACCACATCAGCAATGGTACGCTTGAGGATCGACGAGCACGAGGGATTTTCACATGGTCCTATGCGCGTTGCTTATAGTTACGCTGCTAATATTCATGCAGAAAAAGCAGCTTCTGTTTTTCTAAATCGACTGAGGTTGTGGTTTGCAGTGCCCGAGCAGACCAGCCATCTTAAGCCCTAGGTATCTACTGTGTGTATGGTCTGAAAGTTTTAAGCTCGTCATAACAAACCCATTTAGAGATTATATTTCTTTCCTGATTGGAGAGTTTCTGCGTTTCGAGAAAATTAAGAATGGGATTAAAAATTCCTGTAAAGCCGCATTTTCTTTCCTGCGCGTTTTTTAGCTTTCACTGGCTCTCAAAAGAAAAAAATTCGGATGCCATGGAGTTCTGCTTGGTGACGACCTGCAATACGTACGGCGTATTTTCAACGCAGTTCGCTGGCGAACATTGCACTAGGGTAGTCAAATTTAGCGAGTATGCTGTGATATGTAGTCCACCATGGAAAATAGAGTTGGCAATGCACCATTTCGCTCGAATAAGTGTTAGCGTTCTAAAAATTGCGGAAATCGAATTTTCAGAGAAAGTGAGCACGCAATGCGCGCGCTCTAGCTTGTGATGAGCAGGATGGCAGATCACTGTAACCACAAGAAAAAAAAGGTACGTACCCACGGTGCTTATTACCCACGTAAACGCAAGATACATACCATACATAGATTACTTTAGTCTCAGTGATATTCACGGGTTCTTACCTTGCAATGAAAAAGCCAGCTAAGATTCTAAGTATATTTGAAAACTTTTTTAAAAAATAACAGTAAATCCGTTTTCATTTTAGCTTCGAAGCTATTGGAAGAAGCGGACGTTAAAAATTTGTGGTGTTGCTAATTTGCACGAAATTGATAAGGTATTTGGTGGCGATGGTGCTAGCTTGAAAAAATTTTAGAAGACCTTATCACGATTTCACATTTGCAAGACCCAATATTAGCGTCTAACAGCAGCCACGCTTGAAAAATTTTTGGATCCTCACTCCGTGAAAAAGCATGTTAAACATATTAAGTTGGCATGAAATATTTGCTCACATATTTTTCAACGCAGAACGGGTGTCTAACGTTTAGATAATAAGATCTCTCATGTGGGTATACTGGCTCAGCCCACAATGGCAGCATGGACGAATTGCCAACCATACATTTCAACAAGTCGACATAACTCGCGACCGTCACATTTTGCAAAGCTAGGGGGCCGTGCATTTCTACAGATATCTGGCAAATAACGACATCATTATTTTCTAAAATACCACCATACATGAATTGTGGCATAATTTTGAACTCAGGGCCTTCATTGTCTATGAACAAATAGTCGATGCGCGTTACATTGATATTTGTCGTCAGAAAATCAATTAACGAAACGGCCGATATGTTTCTGTTGATGTATTTAGTTTTTTCTAACACGCTAGCCATGTAATAACCATGTTTATCATTGACTGCCAATTCATAGTAGTTGCCTATTTCTCCATAAATAATCCCACTCTCTCGAATTGGGTCAGCCCCATGGAACTGGCAGTTTGGCAGAAGCTTTTTTATTTTCAGTTCTGCGTCGATATCGCCTCCAACGCCCAACGTAACAAGAATGCATGGAGTGGGGGTATACGCTTGAGAAGGAGGCCTGAAAAATCAGTTGGGCTCTTTTAAATACGACCATTTATTGAGAGTAAACATGTGCTGCATATTTATTCTCGATACATGGTCATACTGTATCTAAGGCTTCTGCGCATACTCGCTGTTCTAACTCTAGTAAATCTTGTTGTACAACATTATACTGCAAGAGTACGCACATATGTACAGTATGCTAAGTGTTAATGTTTCAAATGAGGAAAAAAGGATTTTTTCGAGCATGCGGCGCTGGTATACTCATGGGTTTAACGATCTTTACGTATACAATCATGTATATGTCTATATACGTTTTCTTAATGATGATTTATATATATAGTAGTTAAATAGTTTTCATAAATGTAGCGGTTTCCTCAAAAACTGGTTGAATGGTGTACTTTTTATAAGGATAATGATCTATGCACTTGTTATATCTTCCTACGGGACACAAAATCAATTCTTCCGCCATCTCCTTCATTCCACATGCATGTTAACTTACAGACGGGTGAAATGCAAAGAACTGAATAAACCCCCGCATATACAAAAAAGATAAAATTATATATACCGCTGTGCGTAAATTTATCGGTAAGTACTAACACCACTTATCGTAGACCACTGAATTCATTAACTTACCGGGGCAGTATTGCTAGTTTCGTATCATCATGATTCTTCACATATTTCACTTTAAATTTATTTCTGATATGACAAGCGTTGCACGACTCAATAACTTTACTGTATCCCATCCAATCTATGCCTTTCATTAATCCAGCCAATAGACATTGACGATATTTGTTTTCCCACTGCTGAAATTCAGCCATCGTCCATTCATAATCATCCTGGCATGGGCTATCCGAGTAAGGTTCATCAACATGGGAAAAACTTAATGGGAAATTTTTATATAATATAAAGCAATAGAATGCATTTAAACATAATATTGTGAATGATAGGGAAAGTACGATGGCAGTAGCTTGACGATATCGCATAACGTTATTGAAAGGAGGATAGGATAATAGAACTAACGTAGGTCATCACTCTGCACAATGTAACTTCTTGCTCATTCACGCCAAACTTACAGCCTTTTTAGGAAAAGATTCCGACAGCCTGGCTGCCTCCTCCAGTCAGTTAAAAACCCACCTACCGCGCGGGGACACGGACTGAATAAAGAAGTTTGCCTTTGACGCCAATAACCTTACGCAGATTCTTATGCGACAATCAGCGAAAGGTGATCCTAACCATGGTCAATGTCAAAGAGATGAGTGCAGCAGCAGGGTGAGGCTATTTCTTCGCGTTGCTCTTGATACACGCCTTCACAGGCGCTTTCGTGCTGCCCGCCCACTTGGCAGTCATCAACTCACACCCACCCTCACCCTCACTAGTCGCTCAAATGCTTATGATATCTGAACCGTGCTAGACATCAACAAAACCCTGCGTGCTTATTTAGCATCATTTTATGTCACCAGGTGCGGCTGGTGATACTCATTAGACCTTGAATGACATTGCATGCAGATTCTTCATGGAATAGAGGATATTACATGACTTGTATTTGATGGCTTATGATAATCAAACACAAGAAGAAAATGCGGCACCTTTTTTTGCGTTGAATAAGCCCATCTAGACATCGGAGAATGCGCATTTCATAGTTTACTAAGCCATTGTTTCTTCTCTGCTATCACCAACAATTTTGTCAAATGTTTACTCGCTCTCTGAGAATGCCAAGGATGCGAATTTTACAATACAGCATTTGGCACAAGGGGAGTAATATCTTTACTCATTGACGATAGACCCCAGAAGGTGCACACCCGTCCAACACTCCAAAAATTTTGGTCTCAAAAATCTTCGGATAATGTACCTAGATCAAGCTCAGTGTTCCGGACTGACCATGGTCTCGAAGGTACGCAGTTGGCATTCGCACGAAGCAAAATGGTTTAAGAGTGGGGAGAGAGCTTGTTTCATGATCTCCTTGTGCCTTATCATAAACTGGATCACAGTGCAACAAAATCACGACGTTTTAGCATTGAGCCCTATAGTTTAAAAAGTGCTACCAAACAAGTACAACATAAGCATGAAGAAACTGGTTTACCAAAGCAGGGTGATGTAGATCAGGACAAGATTATCCCGTCCCACCGACACGAGGCAAAGAAAATTCGATTGCTCCAGTGTTCTAAGCAGTGTCACTGAGGGCTTGCACCGACGTACCGACTAAGGCTTATCCACGTTTGTCCGCCCAACATAAACACATGGTTTCTTCATGTCCGAGTCATAGAGATGGAGCTTACTTTCATGAGCAGTTCTGATAACAGTTTGTAATAAATTACGTATATTGGCTTTAAATCGCTGTCATTATAATTTTCGCACCAAGCCTCGCATATCAATGTTCTTAGGCAATAAAACAGACGACAGAACTGATAAACTCACTACAGCAACTTTGACTCCAAGTGTAAGCCTAACCCTTACCAGGGCGACTGACAAAAATGTTTTCCCGAGTTGTGTAACGTTAAAATGATGTCTTCTGAGATTCCTCCTGAGCGTTCTCCATTTGAAGCGTGTGTTATATCCTAGCTCCTTGACTTATCTATTCAGCTTTGGATGGCCGCCAAATAAGGGGGAGATGTGGAGAAAATCTGAATTAAAGGCTAAATCTGCATTAAAACCCATTCTTGCAATGATTTAGCAAATTCTTTTTTACTTTAAAGAGGAGCTACCAATATTCATCAGCATAAACTCCATGCATCGGCTCGAAAGTGACAGGCATGCAATACTGTACATCCCTGCGTTCGGAACCTTGATGCGCCCAATAGCTGCGAGAAAGTCCAGCGAGGATGCAGATTCCTCAAAAATCCTGCCTGAAGCAGGAGATTATGAAAGTGAAAGCGCTGTCCTGGGCAATAACATTTTGCGTAACATAGTTCCTGAATATCCACTATACAAGAAGTGCAGATGTAAGCATCTTCTAGGAGTCACCTTCCCCAAGCTGGTGACATAAATGAGGCTAGTTGTTATAGTCTACTTGTCAACCCAAAAAACCTGAGAGTACTGTACATGTGACCAGCCAGTAGCCAGGCAGGATCTTCCTTGATCACCTTTTGTCAGCCTGGACTGGCCTGCTCCGAATGCGCATCAAACCTCATGTACTACCTTTCCTAGTGTCATTTCATGAATTTTTTGCTATTTTCACTACTTTTTAAGTCCTTACTGCCCACGACACCCCTTCGAGGACTGGCCGCGTTCGACCACATGCAATCTCGAGTGCAAACAGCACCATTCTTCAAAATCTGCCGTCCCCCTCTCAATCTTCCTCAGTTTAACATTAGCTTGACTTAGATTAGTCCTTTACCCATGTATGGGAAAAAAAATTTTATTTCAGTGGGTGACAAGCATCGTTTAGAATACATGATTTAGCATTTTTTAAAGGCGCTAGTAAAAAATTAACATTGAATTTTTCAAATATTTTGCAGAATTTTTTTTACAATATTTGCATGCTGTCATTGGCGGCACAACATTTTGAAAAATTTTGTCGGCGCATCCTTCATCCTTAATTTTAACCTGAATTTTCTGCTGTTTACTGCCTGAGTTTTTGATTCTAATGCGAAGGAAGAACTTTTTTTTATAGAATGTTACTCTTCTCTTATTGACGTGACCTCGTTTGTTTCCTTAAAAAATCGAGTTTTAGTTCGAATTTGAATTTCCCGCCCTTAGAGTGTTCTTGTCTGCTGCTGTCTTGTAAGTTTCATGCTCTTTGTGCCACACTAGAAAGGGAAGGGCTAGGATTTTAGATCCACTTTCCCATATCTGTGTAACTATGAATACTACGTTGGCGCATTGCATGGCTAATGCAGCGACCCCATTTTGCTTCTGACACGCGCGAGTATGAGGGAAAATGCGAGCTCTCACAAATAATTTCTTCTGTCATCCGCTGTTATTGTCAGTCACACTTCATGACACTCCTTTTCTCTATAAACACCTTTTTTTAAAGTAAATTTTTTTAATTTGAATTTCCTGCTTTTTTTAAAATTTTCTTCATAACCGTATCCTTCAAGTGTTATTATCATTGTTGTGCATAGTTAGCTTTTAAAATGAACAAAAAAATGTTGACTCTCATTTTTTGAATTTCCCGCTATCCCAAAACTATACAGCTTTTTCGTGTGTATTTATTGGGTTGATAAGCGTTTCCATAACTCCCTTGATCCTGATCAATCAATGAGCCATAAAGTTATATCCTGCGGACTTTGTCCGCTTTTTCAAATTTTTTTGGTTTTTCTGTTCAAATTGACCCCCAACAGCTACCAAAATTTCAAACTTCTGTGATGAGTGACATTTTTAAGTCAGAAATACCTACATACATACCTACATACATACTTACATACATACCTTCATACATACCTCCATACATACCTACATACATACCTTCATACATACCTACATACATACCTACATACATACCTACATACATACCCACATACATACCTTCATACATACCTACATACATACCTACATACATACCTAGCTACATACATACCTACATACATACCTACATACATACCTACAAACATACCTACATACATACCTTCATACATACCTACATACATACCTACATACATACCTACATACATACCTTCATACATACCTACATACATACCTACATACATACCTAGCTACATACATACCTACATACATACCTACATACATACCTACATACATACCTACATACATACCTAACTACATACATACCTACATACATACCTACATACATACCTACATACATACCTACATACATACCTACATACATACCTTCATACATACCTACATACATACCTACATACATACCTACATACATACCTACATACATACCTTCATACATACCTACATACATACCTACATACATACCTTCATACATACCTACATACATACCTACATACATACCTTCATACATACCTACAAACATACCTACATACATACCTTCATACATACCTACAAACATACCTACATACATACCTTCATACATACCTACATACATACCTACATACATACCTACATACATACCTACATACATACCTACAAACATACCTACATACATACCTTCATACATACCTACATACATACCTACATAGATACCTACATACATACCTTCATACATACCTACATACATACCTACATACATACCTACATACATACCTTCATACATACCTACATACATACCTACATACATACCTTCATACATACCTACATACATACCTACATACATACCTACATACATACCTTCATACATACCTACATACATACCTACATACATACCTAGCTACATACATACCTACATACATACCTACATACATACCTACATACATACCTACATACATACCTACATACATACCTACATACATACCTTCATACATACCTACATACATACCTTCATACATACCTACAAACATACCTACATACATACCTTCATACATACCTACATACATACCTACATACATACCTACATACATACCTACATACATACCTACAAACATACCTACATACATACCTTCATACATACCTACATACATACCTACATACATACCTACATACATACCTACATACATACCTACATACATACCTACATACATACCTACATACATACATACATACATACATACATACATACATACATACATACATACCTACATACATACCTACATACATACCTACATACATACCTACATACATACCTACATACATACCTACATACATACCTACATACATACCTACATACATACCTACATACATACCTTCATACATACCTACATACATACCTACATACATACCTACATACATACCTACATACATACCTACATACATACCTTCATACATACCTACAAACATACCTACATACATACCTTCATACATACCTACAAACATACCTACATACATACCTTCATACATACCTACATACATACCTACATACATACCTACATACATACCTACATACATACCTACAAACATACCTACATACATACCTTCATACATACCTACATACATACCTACATAGATACCTACATACATACCTTCATACATACCTACATACATACCTACATACATACCGACATACATACCTACATACATACCTACATACATACCTACATACATACCTTCATACATACCTACATACATACCTACATACATACCTACATACATACCTTCATACATACCTACATACATACCTACATACATACCTACATACATACCTACATACATACCTACATACATACCTACATACATACCTACATACATACCGACATACATACCTACATACATACCTACACACATACCTCCATACAAACATGCATGACGCAGTAATCCATAATCCGTGAGTAATCCGTGATGAGCAGCATGGAAAAGCCGTGGGAGGGGCGCCGCTTGTGCCTGGCACCATGATAATAAATATTCTTTGTTTCTCATGATAAGCGGCCTTCCAAAAAAAAGTTGATGCGTTATTGATTGTTCAAAAAATTACAAGTATTTCACAGGATCTGATCCGAAACTCATTCGATTCGATCTGATCCGATCCGATCCGATCCAATCCAAACCATCCGATCCGATCCGTAATTTTTCCTATCCCATCTGATCCATTAAACCTCCATCCAATCTGGTCGTGACTTCTGACATCAGGTTGCTGAGATGTCTTTTTTGGTGTGGCGCATTCACTACATACTGTAGAGGACGCTAGTGCGCTCGCATAAATTGTAGCTTCAAGATGACAAGACCTTTATTGTTAGTGTTACCTATACATAGCTGCTCATATTAGGCAGAAAATAACTTCAAGCTAAAAATCAGTCATGGATTGAAACTTCAAAATATGCCATAGAGTAACACTCAATTAAACGTATATGCTACTACTATTATTTAATCGAATGGCACTGTTTAGAAAACGAGCAACGAGATTGTTGTCACATTCGTATTTATCGTGCCACCAATAATAAATATCCTGATAAGAGGTCTTCCTTTCTTTTGAACCATTTCTGATCGAGATTAGTCGCTCGCACAATCGGCAGTAACCCCTACCCTGGCTTTTGACTTCGTACTTTTGCTTCCACTGGAAATATTTGGCATACTCGTCAGGATGAGCATCTAAGAATAACAAATGATCAGCGAGGTGTTTGACCGAGCTGAAGTTGGTCAAAAGAATAAAACCACCAGGAGGAAGGTGTTTCTGGTCAGCGTCATCAAAATTTCCAGCACCTCCTAAAACGATTGGCACAATATCTTGCGTAAGACGTTTATAAAATTTTTCTGTTATATAATCTTTGCAGACACTGTTCTCAAAGGAAAGATAGAACTTATATTCCTTTAAAATTTGCACTTCATCGCAGCTTTTCTCGCACTGCCAATTTCCACACTTGCCGTACACGTCGACCGACACATGTTTTTTCAGTTCAGCTACCAGCTTCTCGCGTTGACTAGGCGTGTTGCAGTTGCTCACAAACCAAGCCACTAATTTAGTTTTTTTTCTTATCATTGCTCTCACTTCCCATTCAAACACTCGCTTAGATTTTCCGATTTTCCGTTCCTGTAAGTTTCCATAAACAGCTGGAATATCAGAGTCCAGACGGTAAGTCATAGTCAGGTTAAATTGGTTGGCATACTGTCGAAGGTCCGCTCTGCTAACTTGATCGAATCTGGATGGTGCCTCGTACAAAGCCATCACATATGACTGATAAGGGGACCGCCAGAATGGCCAGTCGTAGAATTGAATATCAGTCGCATAAAAAACTACTGCGGCGCTGTACCGGAGCACTCTCCGATCATAGGTTAATCTGCAAGGCAAGTCTGGGCATTCTGCCCTCAAGTCATCAAGAATTTCTGGGAAAGAGTAGAAGAGCGTCCAGTCCAATATATAAATCATGCCTTTTTCCAGGCTATTCACTTTTTTTGTGATAAATGGGCTGCTTGACAAAGAATCATTCGCTATCACCATACACTCATCCCGCGCAATGTTGCTGAGGGCGCAAGCATATACGGATTCGTAATTCCTGCTTGCTAACGATGTGATGAAGTAGATCGCACAAAAATATAAAAAAACCAGCATCAGGGTGATGAAAGGAGTCCAGCTCAGGTGCGGCAGCCCTTCAAGCTGTGGCCAAAAAACCCTGCGAGCCATAAATATATACGACTTAGGTAATGAAATTACAGATGCCAAACCAATCAGACGCACACCTTTTTCTGCGGCTTGAATGCTTGCGTGTCCAAGAGTTGTCGAGATTGAAAGTGTCCATATAGTCCTGAAATATTGCAATTAAAGTTGGGCACTATCAGCTTTGACATGACCAGGTCATTTAAGACCTGTTAAGCAGTGCATGAGCCTTAAGGAATGGTCAATATTCATGATGGCACAAAGATTATATAACCAAGAACTGTGAACACCCCAGAGGCACGCGTGCTCTCGAGTCGATGATTCTACATTGAGCCACTGGCTCTGGCACTACAATCATGCCCTAGCCGATAACCTACAAACCGTAAGTATACTGTACTAGGTTGCGAATCATGCTCACATCACTAGTTTAACATCACGTGCATTTAAGTCTTGCTGGTAGCAATGCCCTGTCCCAAAATCAGCTCATAACTCTGAATAAGGAGGTTCTTCTATTATTAAACCGAACGGCCGCTTAATTTTTGAAGCCTCATCCGGGTTCTTCTCGTAGTGTGCCATCATCTGTAGGCACCCAGACTGACTTCTTCGAATGACTGATGGACTAACCCCGTACGAGGCAGGATTGATTTCGCATTTCATGCGATTCAATCAAGGCTCGTCTTGCGACAATACTTGCGCCTGAAACATACCCCCATGGGCTGATGTTTCACAGCCAATCATTTATTAGGTTTTACAATGGGAACGAATTTTTTGGCGTCACATTCCAACAAGCATCTGGCAAATCTGGAAGCAAGAATGCTTGCTCAGCCTTCGCGAACGCAATGCAAGGTTTATCAAGATCCCACATCGAAACGTTCTCTAGGCGTGATCTAGTATTCTCACTCTGTCTTGTAGGCGCAGTGGAAGAATAAAGTTATGTTGTTAACACGACATAGCAGAATGACGTGGAGAACGTGCCTAGTGTGGATTGGAAAGGCTGACGTGACAGAGGCACAATCTTTCGCTATTGAACCCGAAGTAACAAGTAACGCGCAAACCATAAACAAGGGGCTACTGCGATTCTATGACAAAGAAATCGGTATTTTTCTTTTTTTCAAATGGTGAGGTGGATAGGTGGTCTTATTACAAGGGCAAAGTGCAGGTAGCCCAACATAATGTCACTAAAGAAGAAACTGGAACAAGTGTGCTGGAAATCGCGAGTATATCTTCGCGACACTCCCCAGGCCAAAAAAGGTGGTTGGAATCTCAGAAAGCATAAGCTACTAGGCTGATGCACTCAAAGCCTAACTCAACCCAAAAAAAACCTACTCTCACACAAATTTTCATTCTCTCACAGTGCCCCAAAATAATCGAAAACGTACCAAAAATGAGCCGGATTAAGGGAATCAGCAATCAATGCCACACACAGAGACGTGTTAATTATCATGGGCATCGTCGTAAATACCACGAACATAACCTTATACCTGCCTATGAGATATAATTCTACATGACAGCCCAAATTTTTTTCACCCAAAAATTCACTCTTGTAACAACTCAACACAAATTCCCAAATTTTGTACCTACGGTTCTAATCATTTGATAAGGCACCAAATCCTAACGCTCTTATCTCACAAGCGAAACACGCGCTGTGCTCATCAGCAACGACTGAGTCAGAACGGATTATGAAAAGCCCTGTGTGTGGCTCACACATAACGAAAAATGCCTGAAATCGGCTGACTTGTGACTTGTCAGTCCTTTGAGACCCTTCTTATTCGAAGTTCGAACTTCCGACTTCCAATCGGGCGAGGCGGGTTCGATTCTTAGCGGGCGCAAAACTTTTCACTTTTCTAAAATCATTGTTCATCAATGGTTGATTAAACACTTGTGATATGATAAGAAGATTATGTGGCGCGATTGGAGCTTGCATTACTGACTGGTCGATGATAAGGTTCAGCTAATGACTAGGAACTGATAAGGTTCAGCTAATGACTAGATAGTGATTAGTGGTGATAAAGGCTTACAGATAGTGATAAGAAGGGTCTCAAAGGACTGACGAATGGGTGCTTGTTACGGTGGTAAGCTAATTAAGACCCTGCGGGGCTTGGCTTACGGCTAGTGGTCAGTGGCTGAGGAAGTGATAATAAGCTGGTATGATAAGCTGGGGGCTTCGCCCGCAGCTCAAAACGTACGCGCGACGCGCGCTATAACTAATATGCGCTATAAACTAATTCTTAAATTGAAGGATGCGTGTGCCTTCCAAGTTTATGTCTAAGCGCACCTATCATGAAATTCTACTTCTTAACGATTCCAGACACGTGCTCAGTAAACTTCAAGTCAGGATTAAAAATAACACCAGGGTATTTCACCTAATTAAAAAAAGGTTCTGGTGCAATTTTTACGTGTCCATAACGGAAGATAATTTCTTGGGTTTCATCCACATTGAGATCCAAGCTGGCTTTTCCCAACCAAGCCGCGATAAAATCAGTTGGATTGCTTCCTTTGCGTCTTTCAGACTTCCAACTGGGAAAAACAGCGCCAGTGGCAACAGTATGCCTCTGATCCTCTGACTGATGAAAAACTGAGCGAGTACTTGGGCCAAAAGCCTACAGAGCCAAGAGGGCACTAGGGGTAGGGCGGTCGTTCCAAGAAACCTAGAGACCTAGAAATAAACAGACACGACATAAAACTCTCCTTACCCAAACTCAAAACACACACTGCTCTGTGAACGAGCAGTACGATCAAGGGTGGGCTGACTGAACGTGTCGACAGACCAATGAACCAACCATGTCCGCCTGCAAGTGAGCGACTGTATGGAGCATAACTTTGTGGTGGCGGCAAAGGCTGAAATCAGGCATTCCGCATAATGCTTGATTTTGAAATCGATACAAGCGATATTGATTAACAACTTGTCTTGCGCTTTTGGAATTAGTAAAGCTTTGGCTGATTTCCACGGGTATAGAATTTTTGGTCGCAAACAGTCGATATATATTTTGCGAGCCAGGAGCAGCAGATAATAAATCGATGTTGAAATCGCTCATAATAATGAGCAAGTGCAGTTGTGACGAAAAAGCCTGCAGCAGATATTTCATTTCTTCATTTCAATAAGGCAAATAAACGGATTTGACCCAGAACCCACCTTTAATGAAAGCAGTTTTAAATTCGGACATAAAACGCCATTGTTCAACGGCAAGTTGAGATTTGTGACAGAGAAGGACGAACGAATATAGGCTGTCATGCCGCCACCTACTTTATCATCGTCAATTCATAAAAAAATTAAAATTCGAAATTTCTAACCCATAATTGCAAACGGAATCGTCTAGTTTTGTTACCTCAAATGCCAAATACATCAGTAAGGGTCAAATACCCAATGTGACCTAGCTGCGCATTGTTCAGTCTAGTCATGATACAGAAAGGAAGAGCAGAAAAGTGGAATCCAAGTATTAATCGTCAGCAGCTCTCTCATCCTTGCGCAATCCTAAAGGAAACTTCATATGGCAGGCACTATTATACATGGTTATCAGTTTAGCGGGTAAGTTAAATGTGATACGATTTTATGTCGCTCAAGATATTTTCATCCCATATGTAGCAGATATTTCCAAAGGATCATATTGGCTTCCTCCAGATCTATGAGCTAGATTTGTTTACAGTAATAACCAAGTTGAGTCATTCATATCATCTCCAGTTTGCTCGCGCGATTGTGATAGATGCAACCCTTGGATTATACTGCGTACCTGGAACCACCATCAACACATATATGATTTGCAGAACTTACAATATTTCTAACACAAAAAGGATCACACAAATATTTTCAATAAGCAGGGAGCAGAAGCGTTTCAGTTGCACCTGCTCGATTTGTTCATCAACGCCAAGTCGACTTGCTCGCTGTCACTTGGACTTGGAACCTCTCATATAACACACGCAATGTCGTTTTCTGTTGCAACAAAAAAAAAAGGAGAGCAGATCATTCTAGGCAACAGGAATACTGCCAGCAAGAAGGAACAGAAACAAGTAAGCCCCCTTTACTCGAGCAAACTGCGCTCTTTTCAAGGATGCAACCACTCGTTATCATACTAATCCACAATCCAGGAAATGCATCTAGCGCTCTCCTGATGTTTCCATTTTGTAGACGAGAAGACTTTCAGTCCGCTGCGTCCTACTGTTTGTGTCCTATGGCCGCGTCCTCCTGTGTCCAAATGTCCGCGTCATGAAGTCGCTGCATCCTTGTTTTGCGTCCTAATGTCCGCGTCCTAATGTCTGCAACCTAGTGTCCTGCGGTCTAATTTTAGCTCACCAAATCAGTGAGCTAAATACTGTGAAAATTTATAAGCTAAACGTGAGATAAATACCTGACGAAGAGTTGATTGTTCACTGATTAGTCAATTTTTTGGCATGTAAAAAGAATGACTATTCTTCGTAGCATTCGGTATGCAGTACGAATTGCTGGCAATGGCTGAGGTGAATTAGCCAATGTACTACTGTTACGAAGTGATTGAAGAAGGAAGTGAGGGGTATTTATTATTCTTTTTCACTGGGGAAGGCTTTGATAAGATGTGGTTAGTTTTGGCTGATGGATGATCACAAATACACATACTTCATGAAAATGAAACTTGGAGAATCACATTTTTTGATAAGGTTGTTATTGCCCGGAGAGATATGTATTTGTTCACATAAAAGTAGTTTTGCTCACATACTGTATAAGTACCTGAATCGAAGTAGTTTTGACCAATTCACAAATACAGTGAATCTTATCGAGCATAGGGGGACTCGAAATTTTAGTTGCCGCACTTTTCTTTGCTTATCAGATGGTATTTACATTTTCGTTTCAGGAGCGAACATTCACGAGTATTCTGGCAAAGAGAGATTCTCAGGACCAAAAGTGTATCATTGATTGGTGAAGTACTCATTGGCTAGAACGAACTGGTCTTCACTGTACACGTTATCATACGGACAGCTGTATCGTTGGAGAAACTGACATGGAAATGTCAGTGTTATTTTTGATGCGTTTTGGCTAACTGTGGGTATCAAAATTAAATACAACAAATTTAATATCAGTTGAAAAACATTTTTTCTCAGGCATACGTACATCCTTTTTTTATTATTATCGCCATGCATGCTTTCAGTTGTTCATGCAGAAAAAAGACCGACTGCTAATTTCCCCACTTTTAATTGACTCCCAATATTTTTGTCAAACTTGCGGAAAAATCATAAGCTCTGATCACGGGTTGTCATTCTAAATCACCATCATTAGCTGCTAGCATCTTCCCTTGCTGTCTCGGAGCATCATGGAGAGGGTTATTGGTTTCCTTAGCTGGCGGTCATGACATTAAACTAACCTAAAAAAGCCAAAAACGCCCACAATTATAAGCAGATTACTGTAAAACGGAAAATTACTAGAATCGGAAAAAGCTAGTGGTTTTCGAGATACGGATTTATCCTCGAAATTTCGCCATCGCGAAAAAGCATGAACATTTTTTATTAGTCGATAATAAGCAAAATGCACGTGCGCATCAATCCTCATTATGCCTGATGAGCCACTTCATTGAATATGGTATGCTCTTCCCTTGCCTTGCCTTATCCATCGTTTAATTTGGTGGCAAGTGAGGTGGCATAATGGGAATGCTTGTGGTTTTAAAAGGTAAAACTAGATCAGGGCCCGGTTCCTGAACCGCGATTAACTTTAACCGGGCGGTCAAGATTAACTGGCTGGTTAAGTGCCTTAACCGGGCACTTAAGGCAGATTTAACTGGCGTTCCTAAAATCTAGTTAATCAGGCGGTTAACTAAAGGGCCCGCTAAATCACTAACTGTGCCTAGCCAACTCATATTTTTGTACTATAAGACTGCCTCAGTTTCAATTCGTTTTGAGAATTGTATCAGAAGGCAATCTGTTTGAAATCTGATTATTTTGACAGTGAAAAAAGTCAGAAAAGAGTGACTAATACTAATCCTAAAATTATGGATGACGGAAATTAACATAAAAAAGCGCTACCAAACCGCCTCGAGTGCCCTCATGATCGCTAATACCCCAACCAAACATTGATTGAGTGGTTGCTTGCGATCAAAGTACATGTGTCTTTGATCACCCTGCCCATGACCATGATGTATCCTGATGCCAAAATCTTTATGCAGGCAATCTACAGCATGGCGCCAATAACGCAAGGAACATTCCGAATATCAAGGAATCCTTTTGTAATTCGCCTTTTTTTCTTTTGACAACTTGACAAACATACGAAATATAGCTAACGAAACAGCATGAACCACTTGGCTTACCCTCTATCTTGACAGTGCGATAAAAAATGTCCCCAATTACTTTAAAGACAGGGCTTCTGTAAGGGTCGAGTTATCCTAATTCCAAATAAAGGACACTCAGCATGTGCGGAAGCAAAGTCATGATGGTTTTTACATTAAAAGCTGCGCTAGAGTGCAAAAGATGAGATAACCGGCTAGTTAATCTACCTCTCGAGGTAGGTTAGATTTGGGCGGTCAAGTCGCCCGGTTAAATTTTTCGGTTGACTTTAACTGCGACTCAGGAACGCCAGTCAAAGTTGACTGCCCAGTGATGCTAGATTTAACCGCCCAGTTAAAATTAATCGCGATTCAAAAGACGGGCCCAGGTGGCAGGAAAAAAATGATAAGGGCATCATGCTAGGCACTGTTATGCCAAAGGGCGTAGAATTAGGCGCAAGTATGCTTGGGCGCAACGATACCTGACCATGAGCGGGATGGGGCACGGTGAACTTTTGGTAATTTCATTGAACCAAGTCATTCAAAAAGATAATTTGTGCACTCGCATAAGATGTCAACTCCATATTTTTTGACGCAATTATTGCTTCACTGTAGGTTTGAAGACGAATTTTAACTCGGCAGTACTTTGGTGGCAGAGTGGACTTTGCTCGCCATATCTAGCCTGCAGATAAATATGCGTCTTATCGTTAGCTTAGCGCAAATTATCAAAGCAAAATGAAGAGGAGGAGCTCGATTAGAACATAGCGACGGAGCTCACTGTTCGATGTCCGGCTGAGGGCAGTAAGATGTGTACCAGCCCGCAGTCCTCTTCCAGTAAAGCTGGGAGTATAGTTCTATGCGATGCGTCAAATAAGCTTGCGTTGCGACGTTTTAGCCACCTTTTCATATTGTCAAATCACCCCTAAGTGTCACATCGCACAGTTATTTGACGCGTCTCATCAAACTATACTTTGGGGAAGGGGGGGGGGGGGGGTAATGTTCCTAATTTTCTTCGCTTGTGCTATTCGAGGAGCCAGCAAAGTGAGGTATGTGTGCACACAACAGGACCCTTGCGTCAAGGTATCTCGCACTAAAGTCAGATGTTCTTTAATCCAATCCCATGCCAACGGGACCGCGACAAGTTTCTTCCGCGAAAATTTCATATCCTGGGAATCCGCGAAATATTCCCCATGCAATCTTATTCCGTTTTGCAGCACGTTCAAGCTATTAAAAGTTCTCTCCTCACCTTTCTGCTGTTTACATTTCCATCTTGCATGTGTGCTATTATTATAAACATACAATATCAACTAGCCAATAATAAGGTTTCTCGAGGGCCCTTATGCTTGTCATCAAAGCTCTGATATAATTATCAGCGTTGTCTGCGATTCTCTCCCATTTTCGCTATTCGCAAACGATGGATATATTGCTACATTTTCACAGGGTATTGGTCGCCATTTACAGCAGACAAGTAGATATTGTAATGGCCGTTCTCACGCTCGACCCAAGCGTCGTTAACGTGTCGCTATGACTTCTGCGACAGAACAGTTGACCGCATACAGTTTCAAGCCATTTCACACAAAGGATACAGGTCCGGTTGCACGAATAGGTACCGAAGGAGATATAAGCTTTATGCTTTGGAGTCCATCTTGAAGACTATAATGCATGGAGCTCCGAAAGGGTGATGGCAAGCTGCGAGTGCGCTGGAACAATACAACAGTGCTTCCCGCTCTTTATTTTTCAATAAATATAACATCATGTAAGCCTACATGGTGCATAAAAAATTTCTTAAACGAATGCTTCAATAACCTTCGATATTCGTCAACTTGCTGGATCGAGACGTGAATATAAAACTTCGGAAAGAAAGGTAAGAACGTGGCGTGCCTTATCTGCCACACTTTCACATCGATGTCAACAAAATCAAAACTTTTTAAAATTTCAAGCTCGTTGCCCTGCACATCCAGGGAGAAGTAATCTATGCGAGTCATGTTGATCGCCAGGAGGACTGCTTTTAATGGGAAACACCAAACAACAGCTTCAGCTGGGCGATTGTACTTATGCATATATGAAAAGTATCTTGAAAGAAAATCATTTTTAGGACGGTCAAACCAATGCGCATCGGCGAAAATTCCGAAAGCGTCACCATACTCAGCTATATTGCTGTTCGCTCCATTTAAATAAAGGGTGTGTCTGCGAGGTCTTTTCTCCCCCGATATGCAACCATTTAATAGCCAGGCCTTACGCTTCTTCTTTCGCATTGAAGCAAAGCTGATTGGATTCGGTTCGACCAGCAGCCCACTCCATTCGTAATCCTTCTCCAACGGAAGTGTCCAAGAATCATTTTCTCCATCAAATGCGCCAGCCTCAACAAACACACCTCCGCGTTTTCCACGGAAAATTCTGTCTAAGAGAAACTGCTCTCGGAACGTGGTGTAGTCGGTCTCGTGGGGTCGATCCAGGTTGTACAGCTCAGAGCGTTGATGTGGTGGCGTCAAATAATGGCGCAAAATGTGAGATGCTAGCTTCGGATCTCCCTCTAACCATTCATCTGCAAAAAAGGATGCCTTTTTTCAAATTAGCATGCACCTAAATTTTTCAGATCGAAGTGTTGAAACTAAAGGCATAGGATGGCATGTGTAGCACTCTTCCAGGTACGATGGTCTCTCGGAAGTCTTCCATCGAGCGTATGCCTCGAAAGGCGTTCCCATGGGTGAGCGGCAACATGGGTGAACGACAGTGTATAAGACCAATATGCTTATTCTGCATATAATAATTGTAGTCCTCAGCCTCCGAAACTTTTTGAATTTTGCCATTTTACTCAATCTGGATCTATCCATATAATAATCAAAATTATTCAAAATTATTCAAAACATAAATGCGCGCAGAGATTATGGATATAACAAAGATGCATATCGTACAGTATACAAAAGCGCATTGATTAGTACTGGTCGGGGCATACAAGGGAAGGTAAATCTACCTGGGGCTACGTATAGCGGAGTGGGTGCACGGAAGCTGGCAAATTCTCATTAATTATGACAGGATTCGTGGAGGGTCGATTAAAAATTTGTCAAGTAAAAGTTTTAACCGCATGGTTTTTTGTGCTACTCCTTGTATTTATATCCCTTGAGTGCATTGTGACGCAAGCCAAAAATACTTTCAACCCCTCTCTTTATGGAAGTACACATGAAAAAGTGTTGCCTGTGCGATATCAGCCATATCTCCCTAACATTCGCCCTAGGATAATCTAAGGTATATCAAAATGAGCGCAAGATGATACCATCAAATGCTTTTTTTTCGAATTTGTTTAGGTGTTACCGTTCGTGAGGTACTTTTGCCTAAAGCCAATCTGAAAAATTTTCCGCTCAGACTTTTGCAAATTAAAAGAAATCGAGAATGGAAAAATCGAACCCACCCTCGGATTTTCACCACCCTTGGCACCTATTTAAAAAAATATAGATATGTTATATACTTTTGCTTTGAACGTAAGGGTCAAAATCGCGAAAACCCCGCCAGTTGCTACCTATGGTATTACTTCACGATATTTCGACTATGATCGCAAGCGGCAATAACTGGACACAGAGCATCTTCAAGAGCAAGCTGGGTTAATCGATGAGGCGTGCGTGATCGAATAGCTGCTCATTTATTTGGTAAGTTATCTGCTCATCACATGAAGGAACGAAAATCCCTTGTCAATAAATTATCTGGAAATAAACATGTTAGTTTGAAGCATCGGAGGATCGAAAAATTGCTGCAATGACTAAGAGTCCAACAAGCTGACTGGACGGCATGTTGTGGACTTGTAATGTAGTTTCTATGATTCATAGGCTCTTACTTATGTGGTCGTCACTAAGATACCGCAGATCAGATTTTTCATTTTCACTCCGTAATATACGAGCCACCAGTCCAGTTAATAAAAAAATCAAGATCACCATCGTTATCGATTTGTACTTTTGTCTAAGCACTGAAACTAACGAGAATGACCTTTGACGGAATCTCATCTTTACTTTATATGGAACATTTCAATACCCCTAGAATTTGGATTTTGTATATTTTAGGGGTCTATGAAGAGAGACAGATAGAGCATGGTTTTGTCGCTGGAGCAGTGGGCGTGGAAGAAGTTGAGGGAGGAGGAGCGAGCAATTGTTGGTTAACCGAAGTGTATGGTTTAAACCTGTTTTTAAAAACGACATTTCCTGTATTTCGAAAAAGGATGGTATAGCAAGATTCAGGTACGCCGAAGCATAATAACAAACATGCAACGCAAGTGCACCTTGCTGGTTTTTAATTCGATGCATGTTCATGTTGATGTTTTACTGTCCTTGTTGCCAAACGCATAAGCGCACTCAGGTGCTACGGTGACAGCCGTAACGTACCGCCGTACTGGGGGTGATACGGTATGGTACAGGTACAGCACTGAAAGTAGGCTGGTACGGACGCATCAAATTTTTCAATGATTTAAGTGATAATTTAGTGTTGACGTGCACATTTTGCTCCATATGGGCCAGTTGGAAGTATTTTTATACCCAATCAGCCTATTTATATACCCAAAAAGTGAACCGCGTCTCCGTGAGGTCATTTTGGCCTTCGCCTAGCCGCGCAGGCATTTCGGAAAATGCTTGGCGCTGGTCGGGCATTACTCGGAATGCCTGATTTCGGCCTTTGCCGCCAACATACACACTGCGCTAGGGATGCACTTTCTTTCAAGCATCATTAGCTTATTAGTTCTCCTGCATTTAAAGTTCTAGATACGTTCCCTTTCATAGCTGATCATTTCAGAGCCTCGGCAACTGGTGACATGAATTCTTGTTTCCATAGGTCGAATGGTGGTGGGCCGCGAATAATTTTAAGTACCTTGGCCCAGATTTATTGGATCGTGAGAATTGTTGGCGGAGACAACCAAATTATTCAAGGCATCAACCGTTTTGCAGTCTTCAGTAGGATCGCCCAGCGCTTCGCCGACTGCAACGGCCGGGCTACTGATAAAATATTTCACCCTATTGCTGGAGTCGAACCGCGAACCTCGTGGTCTCCAACCAAACTCCCTACTGACTCAGGCCCGTACGCAGGAGGGTGCCTGGGTGCTCGGGCACCCTACGACCCTAAGAAATAAGGTAAAGGTAGCTAGTTTTGTTGCAAGATTCGTTCAAGCCGGCCATGCGTTTTGTTGCATGTCCACTGAATACATTTCTGTGTTTTGGCAATACAAGATTGAAATTTTTTCGCATCCAGCAGGGCGGATAAAAACTCTAGTGGCGCGCACAACGAGTGGCATTTCGGCTAAAGGTCCTCTTTCAAGCCACAGGAGTGCCCCAGAGGAGTGCCCAAAGGCACCCAGTTAATAACATTGAAGTGTGCAACATGTATGAATATGTGCAAGATTAATGTTGCTCATATCATTGGAACGGTCTGTTATTGTTTGCTGACACAGATGGTTTTTATTGCTTCTGTACGATCATAAAGATTCTGCATAAATTTTTGTAGGTCAGAATCCATGCAGAAGCCTTCAGCTTTATGGCAGGGTTCAAGTGTAATTTCTGGCCTTAATTTCATGCAAATTTACTCATAGGATAGTGAAAAATTACGTCTGCGAGAGGCCAATGCCGAAAAAAATTCCCCTCTAGCGGTACCCAACCCATACCCCACCCCTCTCGAGGGCGCGCATCGCGCCTTTGGCGCTCCTTGTCAAACTACCAAATCAAACTCATCAGTTTGGCAACTAGCCCTTGCGCGAGCCTCTGAATCGGCACCCTACGCACTAGAACTCCTGCGTGCGCGCCTGCGACTTCCCTGCACCAGTTAGTCAAGATGCGCTCTCTTTTGCTTCATGTTGAGCCGCCCTTACAGCAGGAGGAGCCGCATAATTGTGAACGAACTATTTTTGATAGTCGATAACTCAAGAACAGATTTACCAAAAAAAATATCGTTGTTTAGCACGGTAGCGTTTTGCAAGCTAGGTCAGGTCCGCTACCATGTGTCAATTTTTATCGCGATTCGTCGGGTACCTGGCGGGCGATGGATAAAAAAAGCCAAAAAGGACCAATGTGGAAAAAAATTTTCAGAAATTGATGCTAAAAAAATGAATGTTTGTCAGACTCCAGAGGCTCGAGCTTTTAGAAAAACGAACATTCACTTTCGTACGATTTCTGGCTGTTGTTCTGGGCTGATGTTGTCTCCTCCTCCACCACGTCCTCCTCGTCTTTTCCCCCTGAACAAGAAGTCGCAAAAACTGGACTTTGACGAGGGCAGAACGGATTTTGATAAAAGTTTGCTCGACTGTACCAGCCAATTTTGGATCGTATGCAGAAAATCAATACTTTTTGTCTAACTGTTCTCCAGGGATTAGGAGGCGAAAATCGTCCTTTACGATTCTTTGTCTTTTTGGCTGGTCTAACAATAAGCGGGCACTACCATTCTTGCCGATTTGATCATCCTTATGCCAAAAAAATTCCCTGCTTCCTGGAAGAACTCAAAAGTAATTGTCGCTGAAATTAAGTGTGACTTTTTACTTTTGTCAAACCATAATAAATGGATGTTATTGTGGCCTGCGAAAAAAACTCTATTTCTGGCGGGAGCACGTACCACAAAACAGCAAAGCAGGCTTGAAAGCAAGCAAAAAGATGATGCTATCGAATTTTTCAAGCACCCGTTCAACTCGGTCCACCTCCACTCCCCTCTCAAGCACACCAGTAATCATCATAGAGCGGATACATCGTGGGTTACAGCCGAAGCGTTGACTGCAATAGACAGTGCACTTCTCTGCTTCCCATGATTGCATGCACCTGGGATATTAGCTCAGATCGGTCCATGTCGGATCCCCTTGTATCACAAGTACCAAATAAAAGTTGTTTATTAGCGGCACACCAGACAACAAAAACAGGTGGTGACAAACGAAACAGAACAAGCAGGGCAAACGACAAGACTGAACTTCTAACGAATGGCGCAGGTATCATTTATGGACAAGCGCGTAAAGTCCTTCCACTAGCACTTGAAAAGCTCCTTACCATGTGATCCGTAAGCAAACAAAAACAGCACGTTATACCAACTTCGAATAGTACCAACAAACGAGCCAAACTGAGAGGATCATTTTTCCGCTTACAGTTTATAGATGAAAAAACGTGCTAAAAAAAGTATTATATTCAATGGCAGTGGCAAGTCAGTCGAACCCAGGATGGCAACATCTTTCGATAGAACAAAATCCACTACACAATGCTGCAAACGATTTTCAAAAGACCCCCCAAATAACCGAACATGCACATACTCAAAAAAATGCTCAATTGTGTCCGTAGATTCCTCACACCACTGACAGATGTCCGTTGTATAGATTTTCCGAAGGAAAAGGTATCGACCCGTAGGAACTAATCTGTGCAACAACCTCTATTGGAAGCTTATCATTTGAGGAGGTAGCCGAAGGCGCAACAGAAGACGAAAATAAGGGAGGATCTTTGGGATCGCTAGCTCTCTCCTCCATCTTGTTGTGGAGCCGTAGGGAGTTGAGAGCTCAGTTTCACCAGCAAAGAATAGAAGGGTTTTGACCTGATTCCTAGAATAGGATCATGGGACACAGTCTTATGGCTAAAGAACCCAGGTCAGGGGGGGGGGGACCGGAAAAACCCTCAGATACCCGTAGGTCAGCCAGAACCCAAGGACAATCCTTCAAAATAGCCTTCCACTGTAGGGGCAGGGAAGAAAGAACCTGCCTAAAGTGAAACCATTCAGTCTGAGGAAGTTTAAAGCGGACCCGAACCCTGGCCCAGCCCAGTAGCGTGCCGTTATATGAAAACAGATGACCAACAAAAAAGATACCTGCATCACAACAGGCTTGGAAAAAGAAAGGACGCCTGCCAATCAACAAATCTCGATTATTCCAAAGAACAATCCTCGCAATGTCCTCTGCACTAATTGCTGGACCAGGACATATGAGAAGCGAAAACCATCCAAACAGGATCCGCCTGTAATAAGCGGGAAGATTTGGGGGGGAAAAACTTGACGTCAAAATTACAAGAAAAAAGAATAAAAAATTTCCAGAAGGTGCCCTCAAAGAGCTGAAATAGGACCTCCAGCCGGGAGCTGCCGTATTGGTCAAAAAACGAGATAGCCAGGCGAGCCGAAGGCTTTTGGCGCAGAGTCCAATATCGATTATACTCAGGCCTCCATCGCGAATCGGGGAAGATACCACTGAACGTTTAACCTTGGGCTTAGAGTCCCAGATAGAGAGTTCTAGTGAGGGCTTGCTCACCGTGATACACAAGGCTATCAGCGTAGCGATAAAAATCCGAATATGGTAGCACCATTGGTACCAGTATACCCGAGCATGCTATCCTGAAAAGCTGTAACGCGCTGTACCGTATATGGGCCTGATTTTCAGTCCGTCGACAAGTCTTCGACTAATGAAGTTGGTCTGCCCAGCCCGTGCTGCCTTCTCCTTGCTCTTCGTTCTGGTGGCGATTGAACAGTATTTAGAGGTGTCCGCAAGGTGTTCTCAGATATGACGGGCAGGGCTTCCCAGCTATCACAGAACGCTCTGGTGCTGGTGGCCTGGGTGCTGTCGCGCATGGGACTGAAGTGCTCGCAGGAAATGATGCCAACTGGTCCTCTGATCCAGCTGATCCATAACTGTTGTACAGTAGCCCGCACCACATTGTGTTAGAGTTCTTCCTTCGACTCGCAGCAAGGCACGTGTGTTTCCAGCACGTGAATTGCTTCCTCGCGCTCTGCCCTCTCTGGCACTCACGATAAGAGACCTAGTCAAAGCCAGTCGCTCTCCCTACTGGTTCATATGGGCCAGGCGGCCATCTCTGGTCAGGTCGATGAACATCGGTTGGTGCGGTTAGTACCGACTCCAGGGGCTCCCTCGGTTCGGCCAGCGACCCGTTGCGACTAGAATCCCCTTCTGGCCACCACCATCACTTTTCGGCCAGTGTTCTTTTTTAACCAGTCCCGGCTCAACCAAAGTCCCTTTACGGCCAGTCCGCAAGGTACGCAATCCTGACTCAGCGCGAGAGGCAGACGTGTAATCTGCAATGCACCACGCAAGCTAGTAAACGTTTTGAGTGCTGGTTCCGCAGATTCCACCAAAATAGTGAAAGTACCGTATGTCTGCAAATAACAAGGCCATGTGCACAGACGGGGGTGAGGGCGAGTGAAATGAACGACAGCGGGTACGCAGACGCAGACTGTGGACACTCGCAGCTTTTGCTTGGTTTCCGTTAAGCGGGAGAGAATGGACAGTGGTGCAGTCCATTCTCTCCTAATAGTGAGGTAAGTGTACAATGGACTCACAGGGCTGCACTCCACTTATGACCCAGTCTTCAGCGTCAAATGGCATCTGCACCAGCACAAGTGCGATTATAGTCAGGGGCACTCTCAAGACTGACCAGTCCTAGGTCAGTCAGAACTTGCTTGCGGTCGACATGTGCGGCTGTAAGCTGGCACTCCCTAAATTTGAGGGTCCTTAGGCTTGGTTGAACAGTAAACTAGACACGGGGTGGCGTGGACTGCGCGGCATCGTCTATTGGCTTGAGCCGCTCTTTAGTCTTTAGCACAGCGGTTTCAAGGATCAGCTGCTCCCGGCTGATCCTCGAAAAGGAATGGATGGGATAAACTGCTCAGGGGATCAGCTGCTCAGGCTGATCCTTGAAAAGGAATGGATGAGATGGAAACAGTCATCTTTACTTTCAAAGTAAAGATGACTGTTTAGCCGTACATCGAATGCATCGCCATTGCTGCAGAGCACTGCGAAAACAGGCTTTCGTTCGCCTGAAAAAAAAACAGAGATATTATTCTTTAGTTTTATGAACGCAACGTGACACGTACGATAACAAAAAAACATGGGCCTGGGCCTAACTAACTCCTCTTCACCGTTATATCTCTGTGTATTCGTTATTTCCTGACGCAAATTTAAGGCATCGGCCTTTTCTTGAATACTAATCAAGTCGATATTAATATTCGATGTAAATATCTAATAATCGTATCAAGAAGATTTCACTGCTCCTCCTCTTTTCCAAAAAATGGCTGGCTTGGCTTGGCCTTTGTAGTGACATAAGCAGTCGCACATTCTGATAGGAATACAGCGCTCCCATTTTGGGCGCTCAGCTGGGCCATCTGCGCACCACTTTATCACCGCGCGGATGTGGCGGCTGCGCGGTCATTTTAGTGACCAAAGCTGGGCCAGCCCGGAATGGTATGTGGCGTACGGGGCTGCAGCCTGTAGGGATGGATGGACTTTTCTTTCCCAGCGGCAAAGAGCGCCTAGCAGGTAGAATGTAATTTTTCAAGCAAAGGTCCTGTACTCTGTACCTCTTTTGAGTTTCGATGAATCGCCAAGGAAGGCGCGCTGAAAATTAGTGTGCTTTGTGAACTCCCGTCAAAATTTTGGAGAACTACCGAAGTCGAAGAAATTTAATACCGTGACGTTTTTTAGACATTCGCCCTTCAAATACATTAGTAGAGTACAATATCAGATGCACTTAAAAAATTCAATATGCCCAATATGCCTTTTCCGTTGTTTGGCCTACACATGACATCTGCTGCTGCATCCACAGCCGGTTTTTTATGAATGCGCTCATAATCTATTTCACTTAACGGCAGCATGATCAATCTGCGAAATTGTGAACAGTCTCACGATAAAATTGGAGATCATCATCACAAACTACCTATTCGACCAGAATCTTAGCTGAGCAAAATGAGCAAGCGCGGGAGCATGTATGGGCGAGTTCCAGATGCCTGGAGTCTAGAAACTTAGAGTATCGTACACCGCGCCGCATGCGCCGCCTTTTCTTGATTGGTTGACGAAGTTGACAAGCGCCGCCTGTATCTAGCTACTCTTTGCGAATAGAATATGCAAAAATGACACCTGCTAAAGATACGTAAATCACAGGTTTTCTCATAAGCCTATCATCTTCCGGGTACTTGTCTTTTTCCCTCATATTGCAGGGGCAGGCGTGAAATGCACACGGGGACTGTTGACAGCCTTTTTAAGGGGAACTTCTGAGAAATCAAATGGATTTTCGTCCGTCATATAACAGACTTTGAACTAATAGGTGGATGGGACTGAACGCATTTTCTCTATTTCTTGCGGAACCTTCTGGTATTAAAAGTTATTGTTTGTCGATTCGAAAACTTCGACGTCGTAGAAAAATAAAACTCTCTTCATCTGGCACTTTCACCCATGGCTATGCGTGCTCACATAGTATAGCAACGGTTTTACCGCAGGACAAACAACGCACTTTTGCGTCCTAAAATGTTGGCTTATCTTTAGATGGGCCAGCTGCGCAGCGCAAAATGGAAGCAACGCTGGCCCAGCTGTGCGTCGAAATTCGGAGCAAAATATACCTCCTTCTGACGACTGTGTGCTCTGCACTTACAGTATGCAGAGAAAAGGAGAAAAAGGAAGGAACGGAGAGCATTTCTCAGCATTTTTGATGGGCTGTCCGCGTTTTGCATTCGAATTTTGAACATATCACGTTTTTTCGTTTTTATCTGCTCAATATGTCACTACCAAAAAAGCGAAAAAGCTAACAATATCAGCCGCTTATTACAGCAACATCGAAATGAACAAGTCCCATCCCCTAAAGCTGCAGTGGAATTCGAATCCGAGGATTTTGAGACAATTACAAAAAAATCAGACCAATGATGACGATGGAGAAAGCTCATCGCTGGATCAGTACGTTGCGCCATTATTTGCCTCAACTCCGAACAAATTTGTTCTTGGCGAATTATGCACACCAAATTTGCACTTCGCCGATTAGGGCATTTTAAACGGAGATGACGATGATGGCGATGGTGCCGATATTGCTCCTCCTGTTCCAGTTTATTCACTCGTGCAGCTGTGTACATCGTCACTTTCAGTGAACAATTTTTGCTGTCTGCTTATGGCCTACCAACGGTCGCATAATTTGCCTGACATTGCGATGGATGGTATTTGCAAAATGTTCCAGTTTATCATGCCAATATTAAATCGATGTCCAGCTTCCTTCCAAGTAGTGAAACGGATAATTAGAAACGTTCTCAATGACCGCTTAAAGATTCTTACGTCGATGTCCAAAATATGCGGTAACTGTTATGGAAATTCAAACAATTGTTATGGACAACCTCAAAATTTCTGCAGCGACCGCCATGAATGGTGAAGTGTTGACTGATTTATTGACTGGAGAATTATATCGATCTAAATATCCGAGTCCTTATGGTTTTTCGCTTGTTCTAAATTTAGTTATAAACTCGGATGGTGCCAAGTTTACGGAAGCAAAATCTGGATCCCTTTGGCCCTTGTTGGGAGTCGTTGCAGAATTGCCCAGTGTGATAAGAACGAAATTTCAAAATTCGATTCTCCTGGCTCTTTGGCAGAGTGAAACGAAACCAAAAGTGGGAAAAGTTTCTGGCGGTAAGAACATTGTCTTTTTTTGCAAGCGGCGTGTGTGTTGGCCTAACGATTACTTGTTTCTTATTTTAGGAAACTGTGCGTGAACTCAGGTTCTTGTCCACTGGCGGATTCGCAGCAAGTATTGGTGGACAGATTTACACAATGTACGTTCGGATTTTGGCGACAGTGTTTGATTTACAGCTCGTGCGTCAATCTCGTGCGTCCAGTTCAATGGTGAGTGATCTGCTGTTCGGGTTTGGTCAAAATTTCTGATGATTAAGATCTGATGGCAAATCGAGGTCAGGAGGGGTTCCGAACATTAAAGTACAAGAGCTGTAGCATCAGCATAGTGAGCTTTCGAAATAAGGATGCTTATCGATCTGTTTGGTAGGGCGATATGGCTGCATGGATTGCATGCAGCAGAGTAAAGCGTGCAGTGGACGTCGCATCTGGCCTCGTCAAAAGTCTGTCGTGGAGAAAGATTCACATTTTTGGAATAACGCTTGGTGTAAAATCCGAGCTAGCGAAAATGATGCGGCAATTAATGGTGTTAAAGGACCGTCGTTATTACGTGAATTACATATCGATCCATCTGCCAAAATCCTTTGGACTTCATGCATCAAGCCTATGAAGGCGTCTTCAAGCGGATATTGGATAGTCTGTTCGGTGAGTAATTTTTTTCAATCATCTTATTGACCTTTCTCTATTGACTTTTAATCAACTTATGTTGACCAGATTTTTACGCTCCTATGTAGGATCTGGCAATGGTTGGTCGTTGGGAAAGGGGCGGAACATGACTCAAATCGATTCTATTTTGAGCGAAATCCGATTTCCCGCTGATTTTTCACGATCAATTCTGTCTTTTTAAAATTTGTCGCACTTCAAAGCATACGAAATGAAGAACTTGTTGTTGAATGGGCTTATCCCCGCTGTTAAAGGTGAGTGCTGTGAAAGTATCTTTAAATTTTACGTCTTTGCAATGGTTTTTTTAGATCATTTGTTGCCTCGTGCAATCGCTGTGTCAGAAGCAAATGATTTTTGCCACTGGCTATTTATTCACAACGAAATTGCAAGGCGGCTGAATAATGACTGAATTTGGATCAAAGAACTGCAGGAAGTCGAGTAGCTCGTGTCAGTTCGGCAAGAATTATTACCACGATTATTTGGCGATAAAGGTCTAACGTATAATGCACATGCAACTCGTCACCTCGCCAAATTTGTCAAATTTGTCGGGCCGCTTCACAATTATTCAACGTTCGCATTCGAAGAAATTAATTGCATGCTGACAAGAATGGTTACCAGCTCGCATGGTACAATGTTGCAAGTAGCCAGACGCTTTAGCGAAGAAACATTCGTTCTCGATTGGAAGAAGGATGTTGAAAAACAATCAGGTACATACCTTTTTATTCCATAAGTGGGGATATATTCAATTAAAAAACCCTCTTTAGCCACGGCCAGTCTGCACTCTCTGGTTGGAGATATTTGCAAGAAAAAAGGAAGCGTCGTTACAAAAAAACTTGTGAGAGAGTTTGCACATCGATTTATATGGATTATTAGCAAGAAATTCATGAAATGAAACTAGGAAAGTTGGTACATGTGGTTTGATGCGCCTTCGGAGCAGGCCAGTCCAAGCTGACACGGGGTGATCAAGAAAGATCCCGCCTGGCTACTGGCTGGTCACATGTACTCGCGGGTTTTTAGGGTTGACAAGTTGACCATAACAACTAGCCTCATTTATGTCACCAGCTTGGAGAAGGTGGCTCCTAGAAGATGCTCACATCTGCACTTCTTGTATAGTGGATATTCAGGAACTATGTTACGCAAAATGTTATTGCTCAGGACAGCGCTTTCACTTTCATAATCTCCTGCTTCAGGCAGGATTTTTGAGGAATCTGCATCCTCGCTGGACTTTCTCGCAGCTATTGGGCGCATCAAGGTTCCGAACGCAGGGATGTACAGTATTGCATGCCTGTCAGTTTCGAGCCGATGCATGGAGTTTATGCTGATGAATATTGGTAGCTCCTCTTTAGAAGTAAAAAAGAATTTGCTAAATCATTGCAAGAATGAGTTTTAATGCAGAATTAGCCTTTAATTCAGATTTTCTCCACATCTCCCCCTTATTTGGCGGCCATCCAAAGCTGAATAGATAAGTCAAGGAGCTAGGATATAACACACGCTTCAAATGGAGAACGCTCAGGAGGAATCTCAGAAGACATCATTTTAACGTTACACAACTCGGGAAAACATTTTTGTCAGTCGCCCTGGTAAGGGTTAGGCTTACACTTGGAGTCAAAGTTGCTGTAGTGAGTTTATCAGTTCTGTCGTCTGTTTTATTGCCTAAGAACATTGATATGCGAGGCTTGGTGCGAAAATTATAATGACAGCGATTTAAAGCCAATATACGTAATTTATTACAAACTGTTATCAGAACTGCGCATGAAAGTAAGCTCCATCTCTATGACTCGGACATGAAGAAACCATGTGTTTATGTTGGGCGTGGATAAGTGGATAAGCCTTAGTCGGTACGTCGGTGCAAGCCCTCAGTGACACTGCTTAGAACACTGGAGCAATCGAATTTCCTTTGCCTCGTGTCGGTGGGACGGGATAATCTTGTCCTGATCTACATCACCCTGCTTTGGTAAACCAGTTTCTTCATGCTTATGTTGTACTTGTTTGGTAGCACTTTTTAAACTATAGGGCTCAATGCTAAAACGTCGTGATTTTGTTGCACTGTGATCCAGTTTATGATAAGGCACAAGGAGATCATGAAACAAGCTCTCTCCCCACTCTTAAACCATTTTGCTTCGTGCGAATGCCAACTGCGTACCTTCGAGACCATGGTCAGTCCGGAACACTAAGCTCGATCTAGGTACATCATCTGAAGATTTTTGGGACCAAAATTTTTGGAGTGTTGGACGGGTGTGCACCTTCTGGGGTCTATCATCAATGAGTAAAGATATTACTCCCCTTGTGCCAAATGCTGTATTGTAAAATTCGCATCCTTGGCATTCTCAGAGAGCGAGTAAACATTTGACCAAATTGTTGGTGATAGCAGAGAAGAAACAATGGCTTAGTAAACTATGAAATGCGCATTCTCCGATGTCTAGATGGGCTTATTCAACGCAAAAAAAGGTGCCGCATTTTCTTCTTGTGTTTGATTATCATTAGCCATCAAATACAAGTCATGTAATATCCTCTATTCCATGAAGAATCTGCATGCAATGTCATTCAAGGTCTAATGAGTATCATCAGCCGCACCCGGTGACATAAAAAAAAAACTAGTTGTTATGGTCTACTTGTCAAGCCAAAAAACCCGCGAGTACATGTGACCAGCCAGTAGCCAGGCGGGATCTTTCTTGATCACCGTTTGTTAGCCTGGACCGAAGGCGCATCAAACCACATGTACTACCTTTCCCAGTTTTATCTGATGAATTTTTTGCTAATTTCGCTACTTTTTCAGTCCCCTCTCTTCTCCACCTGCCCACGACACCCCCTCGAGGACTGGCCGCGTTCGAGCACATGCAATCTCGAGTGCAAACAGCACCATTCTTCAAAATCTGCCGTCCTCAACTCAATCTTCCTCAGTTTGACATCAGCTTGACTTAGATTAGTCCTTTACCCATGTATGCAAAAGAATATTTTGTTTCAGTGGGTGACAAGCATCGTTTAGAATGCATGATTTAGTATTTTAAAATAGTATTTCGTTTAGAATACATGATTTAGAGTATTACGTTGGCGCATTGCATGGCTCATGCAGCGACCCCGTTTTGCTTCTGACACGCGCAAGTATAAGGGAAAATGCGAGCTCTCACAAACAATTCCTTCTGTCATCCGCTGTTATTGTCAGTCGCACTTCATAACTCTCCTTTTCTCTATAAACATCTTTTTTAAAAGTAAATTTTCTTATTTGAATTACCCGTTTTTTTGAAATTTTTTGTATAACTTGATTCTTCAAGTATTATTATCATTGTTGTGCATAGACAGCTTTCAAAATGAAGAAAAAAATTTTGATTCTTATTTTTTGAATTCCCCGCCTTTTTAAAACTACATAGCTTTTTTCTGTGTATTTATTGAGTTGATAAGCGTTCCATAAATCCTTTGATCCCGATCAATCAATGAGCCATCAAGTTATATCCTGCAGACTTTGTCCGCGTTTTTAAATTTTTTTGGTTTTTCTGTTCAAATTGACCCCCAACAAAAACCGAATTTTGAAACTTTTGTTACAAGTAAGATTTTACAGTCAGGAATTGCTCTTCGCACCTCCCTGATTCGATTAAGCTATAAAAAGTTGCCCTGCGCCTCTCCAGACGGTTTTTATGATGTCTAAAAGTGCAAAAAAAGATAATTTCACCGGAATGGACCCCCTTCTGAGCACCCTCCACCAATTTGAGGCAATACGTGGTCAAAATCAATGCTAAAAGGCACTAGCAGTGTTGTTACCCTGTCGTTTGAACATATAGCTGGATCCCCCGCTCTCACACAGCTCTCGATCGGCGTTGTGATCTATCGGGTCCATACATACATACATACATACATACATATATGACGCGGGACGTTTTCGCCCATAGAAGGATAACCAGTGAAGATTTTTGGAAGATTTTCAGTACACACCTCCCCCAACTAGTCCCTCATATTTGCACTAAATTCCATCAGTTTCGGCCACTCGGTTCGCGAGTTATTGCAAAAATTAAAAACCTGGTCGGGATTTTCACCCTCGCACCCCTAGTATGAGTGGAGCCTGAACGGAAAAAGATCTTGCAAATTCCTATGGTAAAACTCAATCTAGTGTAAAGAAACTAAGAAACGAAATTTCATCGCTTCATGACATCAGGCTGTTGAGATATCGTTGTTGGTGTGGCACACGTACTACATGGGGGACGCTACCGCGCCCCCATGGATGGCGTTTTCTGGTGGTCAATGTCTGTAAAAATGCTGCTCTGCCTGCTTCAAAAAAGGCGCGAAAAAGGGATGCTGTGGCTTTTTGTTTTTGGTCCAGTGCCCTTTCAATTGTGAGACTCTGCTGCTCGATCTACCAATCAATCGGCTGGCCAAAAGTACGTTGAGTAGATGATGTGAGCCTAGAGCGCGGCTTTTATTTAGGAAGTGGCTCCCAATCGCTGCTTAATTGAGGCAACAACCGTTAAAAACCCTGCTGTTAGAAGGAAGAGCCAAAAGTGAATCAGTAAGCCTTCTTTCCATGTACCTTGGTTACCTTGATGTTTTAGTTACTTGGAGTGATTTTAGGACCCGAAATCGAAAACATGGAAGCTTGGCGTGGAATTAATCGTCGACCAACCGTACAGGAACTGTGGAAAAACAGACACGGTACTGTAATTTCAACATTACTTGCTTGTGGCCCCTCCGAGTCGCATATTTTTGCACATTAGGCGTAACAGCTGGCTCAGTATTTATTTTTTAGTCAGCGGGCCTGTCAAAGTTCTTTGTGTCTCAGACGGTGTTTTTTCCTTATCCTTTCCCTCTCAGTGTTCTATTGCCTGAGTGAGTTGGGGCACAGAACCTGGTCCCCTCGAGATGCTCCAAGTGAAGAGTACTAGTAGAGTCTCGTCTATGGGGCAGCCGCAGAGTTCAGGCCCCACCCGCCATCGTACGAAACGAGGAATCCATTTTGTGGAGGTGCCTCAAGTGGAGATGCAGTAAAGGGAGTTGCCACTTCCCCCCCCCCCCCCCCCCCCTATACGGTTTTATTTGTCGGGTTTGACCAATGGCGAAAGGCAAAATGAGCTCTGCTCTAGTTGACGAAATTCTACAAAATATTTTTTGCTTTGCTTGCATGTTTTAATTCCCGACATCTGATCGACGGCAGCACTGTGTCCAGATTATTGCATTCCAAGCTGTGTTTCGTTTTCGGTTTTATGTGGAAAGCAGGACGGAGGTGAGTGTGAGTGTTCTTTAGTGTTGTTCGTTTCTTACCTGCCTTTTCTGCTCGTGTCATATTGAATGTGGACTTGTGCGGATATGCCTGTGTAGAATAAGTGAGTAAGAACCCTGATCGGAAGTGGTCGTGTGTCTTGATGGGGATGACAGAGTAAAAGTTATCACTACATTCGGCACGTCAATTAAGCTAAATTAGCTGTGCATCTACTGTGCAAGTGTTGGAGCGAAAGAGAAGGTACAGAGTATACATCGAAGAAGTGTATGAAAAGCATTTTGGAAAAGGGCAAATAGGCTAGAGGCAGCATGAGGGCAGAACATCATTGGTATGCAGACTATTCAGCCTGCCGCACAGAGTCGGACAACAAACCATACCCACTGTGTCCACTGTGTCCATGCCGTCGCCTTGGCTGATCCTTGAAACCGCTGTGCTATAGACTAAACAGCAGCTCGAGCCAACAGACGATGCCGCGCAGTCCACGCCACCCCGTGTCTAGTTTACTGTTCAACCAAGCCTAAGGACCCTCAAATTCAGGGAGTGCCAGCTTACAGCCGCACATGTCGACCGCAAGCAAGTTCTGACTGACCTAGGACTGGTCAGTCTTGAGAGTGCCCCTGACTATAATCGCACTTGTGCTGGTGCAGATGCCATTTGACGCTGAAGACTGGGTCATAAGTGAAGTGCAGCCCTGTGAGTCCATTGTACACTTACCTCACTATTAGGAGAGAATGGACTGCACCACTGTCCATTCTCTCCCGCTTAACGGAAACCAAGCAAAAGCTGCGAGTGTCCACAGTCTGCGTCTGCGTACCCGCTGTCGTTCATTTCACTCGCCCTCACCCCCGTCTGTGTACATGGCCTTGTTATTCGCAGACATACGGTACTTTCACTATTTTGGTGGAATCTGCGGAAGCAGCACAAAAAACGTCTACTAGCTTGCGTGGTGCATTGCAGATTACACGTCTGCTTCTCGCGCTGAGTCTGTGTTAGCATGAAAGCTACAATGTGCTGTGTACTGCTACTTTGGACAGGCTCCCTGGAGGATCTGCTGCTGTGTTTCACGTGATAGAAACCTGAATATGCTAAAGCTTTAGACTAATACCCTGCAGCTGCGATTAAAGTGCAATGGCTCATGATTAAATGTTTTAAGCCTCGAGAGACATTCCCAACATTCTTTCCTCCACTTCTTCAAATTTTATGGCCATTCACATGTTTTGCCATATCAGCAACGGCACAATTGAGAATGGAGGGACTCATTACACAAAGTGATTCGCCTAGCCTCGACCTCGAGTCAAACACCCGCCAGTAAGTGCGCACCCAGCCCGAGAGGCAGACCAATTCCAGCCTCAATCTCTCACGATATACTGCAGACCACTAGCTCGCTCTTTCAATGATCCTCTGCTCGTTGCTCGGTCGTGCTGCTGATATTCTCGCAGGAAAAGCAGCTTGAGCAAGTGTCCGCATCGTTCGTGGTCGCATTTTTTAGTAACTGAGTAGACCAGCCATCCTAAGCCCTGGTTCTACTATGTGTATTGGTCGGTCTAAAAGTTTCGAGTCCGTCATAACGAACATTTTTTGAAAATAATTTACAGTATACACTGTGGGCTTACGCTAAAACGCGCGCTCCTGCCTACTGGATGCTAGACGCATTCCGCAAGTGGCCGTTGTCGGTAGAGTCGATTCGCGTCCACTGAATTCCTTTCGACAGTGGAAAAATGGCACCAAGACTGTGTCAAAATTTTCAACGCCTAGTTAAAAAAGCTTTCGCTTTGCGATATCATAAAATTTGTTTTGTCAGTTTAATTTTTTTTCTGGCCGCCGTGACAGCATTATTTTTGCTTGTGACCATACCCCAGAGATTAATAGAAGATAAATTGTTCGACGAATATATTGGTAAGCATAGTTCATATTTCCCTTCGATGCTTTGCTTTGGTTCACCCACAATAGACAAGCGTTCATGGTAACCTTTGTCTCTGTCACAACGATCTTTTTATTGCTTCTTTGTTCCATTTATTATCGGCATCTAGTGTAACACATTAGTGAAAAGATAGAATGCACCAAAGGCATGCCCCAAAAAGAACTGAACCATTTAGTATGTTCAGCGTTGGATTCTGTAATTGCCAAGATCTTGTCCTATAGATTATAGAGAGCTTTTAATGTCAGCTAGCTGTTGCAGGGCTAATGTAGCGAGAGGGCGAGTCGAAAACTTGGGTTTATTTGATACAAGATGAGCTGCCATTTTTGGCCAGTGACTTATTAGAAAATTGATAAGAAAAGCTCTGTGCAATAACATCTATGTATACTGGTGATAAATTTTAAGATAGGCTCCATGTAAGGTTCGACTCATGGGAAAGATACATCGCCAGGCTTTAATTTTTAAACATTTTTTGTGTGAATTTCGATGCAACCATAAGTGAAGATAGTAACCGAGCTCACCTAAGTCGAGATATTGGGCACCGAAGTTGTTGGTGCTCTTCAAGTTAAAGGCTGTCAGGCCTCCTTTTCTTTTATGCTCACAAGGAGGCAGGGTTTAACCACCTTAACCATTGTCCCACCGTCAAAAAAGTGTCCTCACTAAAACGCTATTAAATTCGAAAAACAAAACATTTTTATTTTTTTCACATTTTTATATACGCCAATTAATCCAGCATTCAACTTGACCCCTCCCCAATTGTCTTGTCTTCAATTCTACATTACATAAAGAAATATGCAAAAACCTGCAGCCGACCATAAATCCAGTCAAAAATTCAAGCTTGGCCATTCCCGTGTCAGACACTTGTAGACACTTGTATTAAGAACTTTTCTGGTGCTCAGCAGAATCATGCTCCGCTTTTTTTTACCCATAGAATCTTGGAGCGCTGATGACCCTCGGCTAATAGAGCACGTGCGAAAGCATTATTTGGTCCCTCCAGCACCTGCATCCCAAGCATACTCTTTGTTGTACCCGACGGCTTATATTACTGAGCCAGCAAAAATACTTCAAGGTAAACGCAATGGATTTTTCGTTGAATGTGGGGGATATGACGGCGAAACGGAGTCGCACACATTAGGGTTAGAGAAAGACTACAATTGGACTGGTCTACTCATAGAACCAAACACGTATGAATTTGAAAAACTCAAAACGAAGAAAAGGAACTCTTGGGCCATAAACTCATGTTTAGACACCAGCCGAAAACCCATCAAACGACTCTTTTATCCATCCAGCGCCCAGGGTGGCCTGATGTCTGGCTTCACAACTATGGAAAAAGCTTATGCTTTTTTGTTTAATTGGCAATTGTCGTCCTTCAAACCCGCCTACATTTGGTGTTTCCCACTGTACTCTATAATGAAGGCGATTAATCAGTCCCGCATTGATTATTTTCTTCTCGACGTTCAGTACCACGAAATGCAAGTACTGCAAGGCCTGCACTGGGATAAGCTGGACATACGCGTGATGCAGCTAGAATACATCGTTTTTAAAACTAGCCGTCTCCCATTCCGAATTATTCAATGGGTTCCTCGGCTAGCACCTTACGACTTAGACTATAAGAAAACGTGCTATCGATACGTTGAGTTTCTCAAGTTTTTTTTCGACGCCGGGTATCGTTTCTATGGTAACATTGGTGGCGCTGATTTACTGTTCGTGAAACCTGAAGATTTTCGCGCACTATTGCCATTTTCAGTTTGGGCGAAGATGAAGCAGCAGAGTTGATGGCAAGACTGAAAGAACTGAAAACGTTCTACACTGTTGGTGGATTCTTTGAGCCCTGCTATAAAAGCCTGAGTTTTCTGTTGTCAGTTTTAGTCTCTCTCTGTGTCTCGTTGCAATAGTTAGCCGCATCCCTCGCTGGGAGACTGCTATCGGACCATTCACGACACAACGCCATAGAAATAAATTGCGAAAAAGTCTGGATTAAAATTTTGTAGAGTGACCGGTGTTCTCCTATTTCTCGAAGAGTAAAAAAATAAGTATTCGTTCAGTATTTGTCTCTCCATATTGCTTGGGAGCGAGTGGCTAGACTCGTCTCAGGTTTGATCCCTGGTGATAAAGGTCAGTTTTCGAACCATAAACCCTCGCAGAACTTGCACGCCAGGCCGTGGATGACTCACCCGGTATCATTGAGGGGCTCCGAATGAAGTGACGGAAGCCAACGAGTGGTCAGTCTTGGTTGCCTAACACCGACAGGGTTCACAGCCAGCCCGCCATCGTCCGAGGAAGTCGGTGTCTAGTGCAGGATACCCTCGCGTGGAGGTGCCGCTAGTGGAGACACGCACAGGGACACTGCTGTGCGTGCTGGTTAACGCACAGTATTGGCAAACGTGCAACTAGTGGAGGCTTACCAATACTAGCTGGTTCTAGCCACTCAGATACCTGTGACTATGGCGCACTAGTTCGACTGTTGGCTGGCTAGGAAAAAATCGGCTCCGGCCCAAAAAATTCTTTAAATCAATAACGTTTATTGGAAAAAAATGTGCTTTATCAACGTGCTATATTAGTTTTGCTTTCATACTGCTTACTCGGTTTTTAACTATTTCATGTCAAAAAAATTCAAGAACAATCTCTGAGAACTAAAGGCGTTGAGTCAAGCTGTGAAATCATCAGCACATTCAAAACCTCTACCAAATTGTTACAAAAAAATTTACTGAAGATCACTAAAAATTCTAAAAAACATTGTTGGAACTTATACCAATATGAGGACAGTAACATGCGGACTCATATGAGATATGAACAATGAGCAGCAGCGTGTTGAAGTGCGCCGATATTAATCCGTGAGAAATTTTTTTTCAAATGTGTCTTTACTCCCCTCTTTGCATTTTTGGGGGGGGGGGGGGGGACTGTACGACGACGTCAAAAAGAGGGGTTAAACGCAAAACGACAAAATACGATAGGGAGAGGGGGGTTAAAGTTGCCGATTTGCATATGACATCGTATATAAACTGCCCCTAAGCAGAAAAAAAACAAACAATAAGACGGAAATCGTTCATGCGATGCTGTCGATGCGTCCATTCCGACCTTCCCATTAAGGATGTCAGGTATTGACGACGCCAGCTTTGCCAAAACAAATCGAGATAATTTTGGCTCTTTTTCCATAGAGCGACGAAATCGGTGTTTCAGAATTTGTCTTCGGCTGAAGCAGTACCGTTGATAGAAGTAGATGTCTGATCGTGAGTCGAAAGGAATAATTGCGGGGTCAGGTAATTTCGTCGCTTGTAGGAATTGGGTCTGTACCACCAAGTTTTATTGGCGGCAATGTTTTTGGCCTTCATTCTACTGCATTCAGTTTGCCATGGCAAATTTTTCATCCTTCACCCCATTGGATTGAGTTTAATGATGTCCACTGGATTGCGTTTGTCAGGCACAAATTGGTATTGGACATTTCGAAGTTCACAAATTTTATTGACTCTGTTGCAGATGAAAAAAGTGTTTGGGCGAGAATTGTGGAGCCAGTGAAATACGCACAGAGAATCGGTTCAGAAGAAGCTCCCTTCGATCTCGAGATTCATAAGTTCAATCGATTTAATCACTAGGAAAATCCAACAGTTGCCAATATCGGCTGCTATCAGTTTCAGTCGGTCTGCTGGTGCTTGAGTGGCAAGATCTGTGACTTCGCAATGATGAGACGAGACAAGATATTGCCTGATGATTAGCAGCGAAGGTACACACAACAGCCGTGAGCAGCTTGCCGAGGTCTGCGAAAGAGTGGATTTGAAATTTGAATTGAGTCAGGGTGGAAGAAAGCGAGAAACGGGGCCGAGAGGGTCGAAAATGCAGGCAGTTGTCTGGAGAACAGTGCGCTTCATGGATGAATAGAAGCACAAGTCAAAACCCTTGATACGAGCCTCATTCATTCATTCATTCATTCATGCTTTATTCGTAATGAAACACAGGATAAAGCACTCAGAACATTACGAAACACACGTTAAAAAAGACAGTTAAAAAGATTATCCAAAAACTGTCTGTCTCAGAAATTTGCGAAAACCAAATACCGATGAATTAAAAGCTACGTCCGCATCCAAATTGTTCCACAGGACCATGGCGAAGTAAAGAAAACTTTGTTTGAAAGATTCACGATTATGAACTAATAAAACCAGATGATGCGGGGCAGTTAATCGACAGCTAGCGCGCCTTCCACGAGAGTCCTTGTGAATAAAATATCGGTTTTCGAAATCATGATACCCATAGTAAAATTTAAAAATTTGGACGAGTTTGAGACGTTTTCGTCGGTGTCCATCGTCGGTTTACGTCGGAGCATCATTGGTTTCCGTGTTCCAATCAAGACCAAGGACCCAAACTGCAGAGGTAGTGATGCGATCTGATCCGAGCAGAGCGTTCCTAAGACCAAAAGACGATGTTGGCCACCCGCGAAGATTTATTAAAGCGTCGTAGAATAACCGTTTTTCTTCGTGAAGGGCGTGTGTATCCTCAAATAAAGCAGGTTATACTTGTATACCATCGTCAGAAACGAGCAACTGGGACAGGAGTCGAATGGCAACAACAAATGTTAAAACTCGGTGCCAATTATCAGGCGAATCAGACATTAATAGTGCAGTTGTTAGCGTGAGGGCATGCAGCAAAAGATTTTTTAACTCTAACGCTTTAAAGTTGCAAGGCTATCGAGATCGGAAATCGTTCGACTAAACTCAACTGAAAGTAGAAACTTTGCTTAAATCCGATGGTAATTCTTCCGCGGCTTTGCTGAAAAAAGTGCTGTCCATTTACCAAAAAGTTGGTCTTACTTTCAAATCAGCATTGCATTTTCCCCATATATCATATGCATTGGATCGAATGCATTCACATCTGCTAGATTCACTAGTCTTAACCGTGGGCTGATACTGACCATTCCGCGGCATAGACGAGTTGCAGTTAACGCGAGGCGAGCTCATGCCACTTTGAAAAATGCTTTGTCTTTGCCTGACATTAAGACAGAGGCCAGAATGCGACCTTTGCCGGTTAGCTCCATTTCCCAATCGCGTGGCATGCGATGCAGGCATTAAAGCCCGAAAACAACTGATGACCGACAGATCATAGGAAACGAGCGACTATAACACGTTCCTTATTTCGGTGGCCCTTACTGATTTTGCACGGCGCTTTTTGCAATGCCGAACGCGGCAGTTAATAAGTCGGTTGTTTTGATGTTGTCTGCTAAGTGCGCGAATGAGATGGTGCTCAAAACTTGATTGGTGCTGATACAGAAGCATGGCTATATACTTAAGTAATCTAAGGCTCCCCGAACGCCTATAAAACCGGTTCAGCATGCTCCGACGGGTCGACCATCAAGCTGAAATTCAAAAAAAGTGGGCTTCCAAGGCCTCTTCTTGAAATGATATCGCAAAAATAGTGAGTGCTAAACGTTTTTAAGCACAAATGACGAAGTGACGTCGACATTTCGCTTCATTCCCTAAAATGGGCAAATCAGTTTGAATTTGGCGCACTTGTTGTGATGTTCAGGTACGACGAGGGGTTTCACGTACAGAATGGATTTGTGTGGCAGCCTTCTGTTGTATCGATCGATATCTCGGTCGGCTTTGGAATGATCTGTATTCCACTCTTTATGCTTTTCTCGGTCTCGCGCCAGCGCGCACCTTATTGCAATGCTGGCGGAAGAATACCTGCGAGGCGCCAAATTCAAACTGACTTGCCCATTATAGGGAATAAAGCAAAATGTCGACGTCACTTCCTCATTTGTGCTTAAAAACCTTTAGCACTCACTATTTTTGCGATATCATTTCAAGAAGAGGCCTTCGAAGCCCATTTTTTGAATTTCAGCTTGATGGTCGACCCGTCGGAGCATGCTGAACCGGTTTTATAAGCGTTCAGGGAGCCTTATATTACTTAGGTATATAGCCATGTACAGAGGTGCGACTCCGCAAGCTTGCGAAGGGGGGAGGGCAGTAAAGATAGTCACCCAAGCTTGCGAAGGGGGGGGGGGGGGGTGCAAAATGTGTCTCTTCACCCTCGAGTGCGCATAGGGGCTTAGTGATGTAATTAAATATGAACATGTTTAGGTGCACTAAAAATAAAATGTAAGTGCGTGCAAATAATAACATGTTTTGCAAAAGTATGTGTGTGGTCAGAAGGATTTGAGGACAAAGTACACTAAAGAATCAATGTCGGATCGAAAAATAAAAAATAGTATGATATTCAGATTCAGCACCTATGTATTACCGTGAAAAACGATAGAAATGATAAACATATATAGCAGACATGATGCGCGTATATATCTGCGACAATGTTTCGATATATTACTGCTCACGCATGCACAAAGTCCACTTATCTTTTCACAAACCAAACTAGTACAGCTAAGAGACGACAACGCTGACATGAATGATAGAAAATAAAACATGATGTCACGACTGTTTGTACAAGGCAAGAGCCACTCTCAAGGGCTAACCTTTCCGTTTTCTGATAACAGATTTTTTTAGAAATACTACAACACGCTGTCCACTCAGCAATCAGCGCCGTCTTGCAAATAGATGTCTAATTTTCCACGTTCGCTCCCAGAAAACCAAAGTACCTTTGCGGTCATCAGGTCGATTATCCTGGTGCCTCTATGGTCAACACTTCGATTTGAAAAAAATTTGGCGTGTCGATTTCAAAGAGGAATCCTTTAATTGCAGATGACTGGCTAGAAGGAGATCCGAAGCTAGCGTCTTACATTTTGCGCCACCATTTAACGCCACCACATCAACGCTCTGACGATGAGCTGTACAACCTGGATCGACCCAACGAGACTGAATACACAATGTTCCTAGAGCAGTTTCTCTTAGACAGAACTTTCCGTGGAAAACGCGAAGGTGTGTTTGTTGAGGCCGGCGCATTTAATGGCGAGAATGATTCTTTGACACTACCTTTGGAGAAGGATTAGGAATGGAGTGGGCTGCTGGTCGACCGAATCCAATCAGCTTTGATTTACCGCGAAAGAAGGAGCGTAAGGCCTTCTTTCGCCGTAAATCGGCTGATTGGATTCGGGGGCTGCATATCGGGGGGAGGAAAGTCGGTGATTACGATTTCAATCGAATGGTCTATTCATAGTTTTGGAAGGACTTGCTGTACCTTCTAGTATCTGATATTTGTGGCCAATAGCTATTCTAGTTCAGAAAAGGAATGCACCTGCACTCTGCCTAAGCCTACCCAAAACTACAAAAACATCTGGAACGTCGTTTTGAAAAATAGCAACAGAAAAGCGAGGAAGGTATGGTTGCAAAGTGCAAACCAGGACCGCAGCTGTATAATCGCGCAAGCTAAGGTTTCTACATGAGAAACCTGGAAGATTTGCCTTAGTCCAGGCTCCTTGTTTGTGAGGTCAGGGTTATAGGATCATTGCGCGTTACGTGCAATTCAAGCGTGGTAATTACCTATGCTCCATACAGTCACTCATACGACTTGTTTTCCTGCAATTACATTATGGAACAAGTTACTAGCGGACATAGTTGACAGCAAGTTTAGGAAATTTTTTATCATCAATCAGAAAGATGGGTTTGTAATTTTTCAATTTTTTACCTGGCTTAATTTTCTATTCCCCGACTTATATTCGAACTGTTATTATTAAATTTTTTGTACTCTGCTCTTTTTTATGTCTCTCAATGCCTGAGTAGTGTAACTGTTTCGTTTTAAGTGAAGTCGTAAGTCATACAGTAAGTCAAAAACCATAGAAAAAGAGTCAAAAAAGTCAGAAAATCAGTTTGGGCTAGGGACACTTTCTTTACCCTATGTTTGTCAGACCTGGACGCACAAGAACTATCAAAAACGAAAACAATCTTCTTATATCTAGCAAAACTTGTTACTAAAAACGAACAGCTTTTGAAGTAGGTATCTAATTCACTCTTTAGCTAGCAATGGCTAAAGATGACTGGTCTACGTTGCCCCACGAAGAGAGGACGCCACGTGGTACGCACCGCACAGTTTTATCACTCACAGCACACCTTACAAAAACACGTGCGCGAACTATGCAAGAACGGACTCAGCATTGTCTGATCATAAAATCTTTCATGCGGTTTGTAACTTCGCGTTTGCCTAAATTAGGAGGGGAACTTCTTATTGAAAGCTTTTTTGCGTATTACGCATTGAAATTTGGATGCGTATGCGCGTACGCATTCACATGCGCATTCCATCTGATGTACGCATATACGCATACGCGAACTCCACGCTAACCTCGGGTTCCAACCTTCTTCTAACCTTCATCAGCACAAAAATAGCTCACAGAATCGACAAAATGTCAACGAGGATTGCAAGCTTGAAAGTCCAACTTCTCCTCATTTCCACTCTTTATTTGAAAAGTCCACAGCAGGAAAAAAAACGAGAAGAAAAAACTCTTGGGCGTGAGAACAAACCTTAAAAACATCAATATCTACCTGCCAGGATCCAAAAAACCCATTCTTTTAATCTATCTGTTCAACTCTGCATTGGCCACGGCGAGGTACTTTCCCGAGCTAGCACTATTACCGCAAAATATATCAATGCCGCGCAAATTAGCAACACCATTAATCTTGAACGTTCGCTTCTTCAAATGGCTTTGAAGCTATAACGACAACAGATTTACTCTTATTTTTCATAATATGTTCTTAATCACACTTAAAATTGTTACTCGCCTTTTTATCTTAAGTAAAGGATACACGAGATTTTTTAAAAGTATTGGAGCCTGGTGTTGTTGCCTGCGAATTTCATCTAAGACTGAGGTAATCTATGTATGGCATGGATCCCGCCTTCATTAAGTGATAAAAAGTACGTACCTTGCCTTTGAGTCTTGCCATTGAGTCGTTTACCGATCACCACAACTAGCACCACAATGATAATCACCGATCGTAAACATATGCCACATTGTTGGTCATATCGCATATAGATATTATCGGCGGAAATATTCGAAGTCGCTGCGTCAAGAAGTCTAAAAAACTAGAAAAAATAATACTTGGCGCCTAGTTTTCATGAGTTTTTGTTAAAAATTTTTGCGGTTACAGTGATCTGCTATCCTGCGCATCGAAGGCTAGAGCGCGCGCATTGTGTTTTTACTTCCTCTTTAAATTCAACTTTCACATTTTGCAGAACGCTGATACTTATTTTAGCGAAATGGAGTATTGCCAGCTCTATTTTCCATGTGGACTACATATCACAGCATACTCGCTTAATCTGACTATCCTACTGACATTTTCGCCAGCGAGCTGCGTTGAAAATGTGCAGTACGTACTGCAGGTCGCCACCAATCAGAACTTCATAACACCCAAATAATTTTTTCTAGGCGATGCGCTATACTTTTTTCAAGAGCCAGTAAGAGCTGAAAAAACGCGCAGGGAAGAAAATGCGGTTCGACAGGATTTCTAATCTCACTTTCAATTTTCTTGAAGCACAGAGACTCTGCAATCAGGAAAGAAATATTATCTCCAAATAAGTTTGTTATGACGAGCTCAAAACTTTTAGACTATGCACACAATGCATACCTAGGGCTTGAAAACGAAGTGCACTGTAGAATCGATGTCGGAGTATTGAAAAAAGAGTATGATATTTGAATTCACCAACCACATATTATAAGGGGTAGCCAAAATTTTGGACCACCATTTCAATTATTTTAGAAGTCGAAATTTTCATTTCGAAATGGTCCCCTCTTTGCAATCAAGAATTTCGATTTTTCTTGCAAAGATGCTGGAGGTCCAGAGTTTTGGCTACCCCCTATAATACGTGGGTGCTAAATCTGAAAATCATACTCTTTTTTCAATATTCCGACATCGATTCCAGAGTGTTCTCCGTCTTTAAGATGGCTGGCCTTCTCGGGCACTGCAAACCACAACCACAGTCGATTTAGAAAAAACAGAAGCTGCTTTTTCTGCATGAATATCAGCAGCACCGCCATAAGCAGCGCGCATAGGACCATGTGAAAATCCCTCGTGCTCGTCCATGCCCAAGCGTGCCACTGCTGATGTGAATGAACATGTGCATTCACATTGAAATGGAAAAAGCTAGCAAGAGTCTCTCGAAGCTTGAAACATCTACTCATGAGCCATGGCGCTTTACTCGCAGCTGCATTGTATTAGTCTTCGAGCACGGGTTAATATGGAGCTTTCGCATATTCAGGCTGCTGCCGTGTGAAACTTCACTGGTATCCTTGATGAAGCCTGTTCAAACAGCAGCAGCACTCACCACATTGTAACTCAAAGCTGGCAGGGAAATGCAACTGTGTGTGAGCAATCGTGCACTGTGTGCAGTGCGCTGCATGTTAAGTCCTCTTTTTGGTTGGCCGAGTAGATAAGCCATCGTAGGCCCTGATTATCCACTGTGTGCATTGGCGCTGGTCTAAAAGTTTCGAATCTGTCATAACAGACTTTTCAGAAAAAAATAAAATATTTTTGGTTTCTGTAACACTAGCTCCGACAAAAACGCTACATGCACGTTGATGGATCGACTGAGAAAATGAGGTGATATTACGCACCTTAGTCCAAACCTGTAGAAAATGTTAACTATGGTTCACAAGAAGCGGACGATAATTGTTTCTGATTTTTCCAGGTTTTTAAGTTTTTCAGGCTGATTTTTACAGATTCTAGAATTTTCTGAACTGCACAGAAATTCAATTTTTTAAGGCTCCCTGAACAAGAAATTGCGTACTCTAAAACTTAAATACGGCCAGACATAAAAAAAACGATGATATGATTTGCACGATTATAGATTGGGTTGATTTCGCAAAGGATGAGAAGAATAAAAAATTCCGTTGAACCGTTCTCTAGTTATCGACTTGCAAAATTGTTCTTCACTAGTTTGCGTCTGGTTCGCTGATCGAAGCAAGAACTATGGCTTGTGCTGATCGACACCTAGAGTGAGCTCACAGTGGCGGCTAATGAGCGCATATTTGTTAATTATATTTACCCGCACATGTACAATAGTTCTATAGCTTTAAAAAGCATAGCAATCCTGTTAGAGTGTCCAGTATCGATTGGAACAAACACATAATTTAAGAAAGCTAGCGTTGCTGGAAAAAGTCAATTTGGATGATGCGCTTCACTTAATAAGAGTGGTTCTTTTGAAGTAATCAGGACGTTTGAAAAAAGTGGTGATAGCGAAGGTAAACAAGGCTGATTTATCGTTTGCATCGCTGTGGCATGGGCTAAATACATGGTGGGAATATATTATTGATGTGAATGCAACGAAATGTGTGCTAGTAGCTTACAGCACTTGAATGAGCAATTTAGACTTGGCGCGCACACTTAGCTTACATGGTTACCACGCCTATTGCACTCGGTTGGCCTTGGCAACGCTTACATTCCTCGACTGTCGGCTGCAGGTTTTTGCATATTTCTTTATGTAATGTAGAATTGAAGACAAGACAATGGGGGAAGGGTCAAGTTGAATGCTGGATTAATTGGCGTATATAAAAATGTGAAAAAAATAAAAATGTTTTTTTCGAATTTTATAGCGTTTTAGTGAGGAAACTTTTTTGACGGTGGGACAATGGTTAAGGTGGTTAAACCCTGCCTCCTTGTGAGCATAAAAGAACAGAAGGCCTGACAGTTTTTAACTTGAAGAGCACCTCCAACTTTGGTGCCCTTCGGAATCTTGTAGGCCTACCTCTTCCTCGATCCCGTTTGAAGAAATGGATGAAGAACCATGTGTCAAGAGGCTCTCGATGGAAAGTTTTCCATTAGGTCTTCATCAATAAAAATGCGCAAGGCATTTTGTAAAAATCTGACTGAAAAAAATGGAAAAAATTCTAGAATTTTCAGCACTCCGAGAATTTGAACAGCATTACCCTATTTTAGCTAGTTGCGCTACCTTTATCAATGTCAAACAACATCCACAGGAGGACCCTAACGCGCTGGCCAGTCATACTTCTAGGGACGCTGGAGCTATTCGAATGCTTAATAATATTTTGTATCAACTCGAAATAAAAATCGTCAAATCAGCTAGAGTATTGTGGATCATTCGAAAATTTGGAACCGCCTCATTAGCGATGGTCAGGCCGCTTATCTAAAAGAACTGCAGTTACAAAATCCTTTACTACAGCACCAAGTTGCGCTTCTGCGAGGCAAAACAGAATGCTTATTCAAGTTGTTGGCGGAATTAATAGTATTCCTGCTCACGCCAACAGCAGCAGAGGTACGGAGTAAACGATGATGATGATGATGATGATGATGATGATTCTTTTCAATCAAATCGACACCAAGCTGATTTCGATTCACAACGTGAGCCAGCAGGTGTTCCCCGCCAGGAAGATGTATTCCCAGAAAGCGCAGGAATGCGATTTCTAGAATACTTTTCGACTACAACGATACAGCAAATCCAAGAACAATGCGGTGATGGGTCACGACGATTTATATTGGTGGCGATGTTACGCGCTATTTCCACTCGAGTTGAACTGTCATCTAGCACAATCTCTGGCTCAAACGCTTGGAAGAAACTAGAACAAAGAAAAGTGGCCTGGGCGAAAACAGTAGCTCTTTACTTTGAAGCCTTTGTTGGTGAACGTAAGTAATTATGGAAAAGCATGAAAAGTGGCCGCAGGTTATTTCGATCAAGGAATATGGAGCAAGAAAAAAAAGAAGAAGGCGACGTTATCCGATGTAAAGGAGGACGGAAAAACCCATCTGGATGACCACAGCGAATTACTTTGAGCAATGATATCATGAGGGCGAATAGCATTAAAAGAGTTTGGAAACGAGGAATGTTAAGTGGTTCTGATGAAAAACCTAAATTTTGTGTTCCGCGCGAAGAGAAAATGCAGTTTTTCACCTAGATACACACTGTAAATACAATCACGCGATGGAAACCCACAAGTTATCTCATAAACTAATTAGCTAGTTGCAGCAGCATTAGTTAGTTAGTTGCAGCTCATTCGTGAGTTGGCACTGACTAATGAGTTAGCAAATTTTGAGGGCATACAGCTAGCGGCAGAAGTCATCAACTAGGGAATTTGAATGCAGAAGTGGTCTCCTCTCCCACGGGTTAATGGGAAGTTTTCCTTCCACCCGGTCACTTATTTTACGCCAGTGGCAGACCAATCACGCAGCGGCCTTTTTTTATAGCGAAAATTAAATTTTTCATTCCTTCTTACTATAAATTTCAGTACATGGATTTGTCATTGCACAAAATTTTCATCAATCAACCATTTTAAGGATATTTCAAGCAGCATAAACAAAACGGAATACATCACAACGTAATGACATTACGTAAATGTGAATAATGTAATGACATTACGTCATTTATATTCATGCTTGTACTCCCTGATTCTCGATAGCCATCTCAGCTTGTAATAGAAGTCCTATATCCTTACCCCGGGAATTAGCTATGTTCTGACCACAGTATACCCGTCATCACAAAATGGGACGTCCAAAGGGGTAAATCAATGAATGCAAGCTATCACAAGAAAATAACAGTAAGACACAGTAATTCATTATGAAATTGCAGCGAGAAGATCAACAAATATTGTCTTGGTTATTATGCGATTTTCATGAATCTGAAAAGCGAAAAACTTGTTATTGATCATTATTTGATTTTGTTGTCGCCTTGTCGCAGTGGAAGTGACTTGAGAGGAGTTGGCGACGAAAGACGAAACAATTTTACGTGGGCCAAAGCACAGAATGCAACGCGTGCGGACTGCTCGCAGGAGCTGACCAAAGATGTTTTAATGAACCTTGAGCTCTCTTTTCATTCCTAGTTTCAGACCACAACAACATACCGCAAAGAGAACAGATTCCAGAGAAGGGAACTATGGACCCTTGGCACCAATAATGACCTGTACCTTGTCACCTGATCAATAGAGACCCTATCAACGAAACCTGTCTCCTAGGTGCTCGCTAAAAAGAAAAAAGGCTCAACGAGAAAACCTTTCTTGACATTTGTAGCCACTGGGAGATATACCTCACTATCGAAAGTAGATAACAAACCGGGAAAAAGTCACGAAATATGAATGGTTTGCCACATGAAAAACTTTAAAATGTGATCCCTTCAGAACTTGATCCGTTTTCTTTCGCAAGCAGCATTCCTAACATAGGTCTCAGATCTGTTTTTTTGCAGACTCACTAACTAAAAAAAAGTTTTTGACTCTACTTCTTAGAAGGATGTTCACTTTTGTGAGCTCCTTCCAGAAGAAGCAAATCAACATTCAAGCCATCACATGCGGAGGTTTCAAGGGACAGTGCCAGATATGCGTTCAGAGCGCCTTCTAATTTTTTTAGCGCTCACAGTACGAAAAATTTACTTGATGATGTGAAGACAGTTGAGGCGAATAGGTCGCATTCCGCGGAAGACAGCATGCCAGAAAGACAATTCCACTGAATTGCCCAAGCGACTATGTTTCCATCAAAAGGCCTTGAGATCTTTCATACGTAGATTAATCATTCCTTACTGCGCACTTTTTGCTGAAATATACTGTAGCTGCCTGAAAACTAAAGAGCACAATTCAGTGAATAAAGAAGCGCACTATGAATGTTGTGGTCAATTGAATGAAACTATGGCACTAGCGTTCCGACTTTTTGTTTATACTGATTACAAAACCTGCTGTGCGAAAACAGAGAGAATTCAAGAAATGGCTGCATAATCAACTTCCATCCAACGAGTGGGTCTTTCCCGCGCCCTCTCACGATCAGTTGTTTGCAGCACCAATCACTGATCTAATCGCGTAAATTTTAAACTTATAGGAAACACTAATCTTGTGAGTTGAAAACTCAATTGACAAAAAGTAGTTTCAGAGCGGCCGTTCGAAGATCGATCTGCTCGAAAAAGCATTTGCAATGAAATTGACAAGTAGTGCAATCTCGCCTGCTAGCGGGTCGACCCGCGGCGGATAATTTTGGTGATGTTTATACACACTTTAGGCGCATGGGCGGCGGATCGAAATTGGGTGTTTGTGTCATGTTCGCAGGGCGCAGCAACAGATCAGGAAAAACCAACAACGTGGAAGGGGTCAAAGGTATAACGAGATGGTTTTCACACCGTATATTCAAGCAGGTTTCCTCCTTTGCTTTAGCCGAGTTATGGTCTGGTGCTCACAGGTTTGTCACATCCGCCTTTTTACCGTGATGCAGTCGCGGTCGCTTAGCAGTAATCACTCCGAGCACCAAAAACGCTGTTGTTATCTGATGTTGCTGATATCCGAGGTTTGCAAAAACGCATCTCGTTGTACGAGAACAAGCTTTCCACTTAGGATTAATTCCGTTATCATGGACTGGGATTGTTTTGTTTCTCGTACAGTCTTGTAAAAGGTGTTTTGGAGATACATTTTCAAAGATGTCAGGCTGATAGTGCGCCACCCTTTCCTGATTCATCGGCGTTCACCTGCCGCTTAACGAATCCAAAAACCACGTCAGTCGGTTCAACAAGTACTTCTTCCTGAATGGGGAAACGTGTTCGAGCAACAGCGGATTCGGTATCTTGGATTACATGCTTCAAGCGGGACATGACGCTGGCTGTGATGATTTTCGCATCATCGATCGTGCAAGATACGACAAGCTTCTGGAGATCAAAGAAGCCATACACATTGTAACCCTAGCAAGCGACGTCGTATGTGCCAGGGGCGCCGATATCAGTGCTGCGCCCCCAAAGAGAATGCGACATTGCATCAAAGCACAGCCAAAGTGAAAAATGTGAAGGACACATCTGCTGTGCAGAGGTGGTCTGCAAGGAATGCTGGCAAGGAACCAGATATTCTTCAAATCGCGTTACCTTCCTCCAAATTGAGGCTGACTAGTACTTCAGTGGCATGAAACAGGCGTATAATGTTTTAGAACGCAGTGACAACTTTACTTGTGAAATAAATCTGCATCACTTTACATTTTTTAATATAAGTGACTGTCCTTGCAGGAACTATTTTGTCGAATCGATTTTGCGGCGCCACAAAACAGTGCAGAGAATCAAAATGTGAATCAATGCTCAATTCGATGAAGAGGGCCGCTGTTTAATGCCTCACTTGACTCACCAGCTCCTCATTCGAAGAGTTGACGACAGGCGATGGCAAAATCGCTTTAGGCGGATTCTGGCGTAGTCCAAAAGATCTCAATCATACACGGCGCGCTTCCCGTTTCGACCTGCCAGCGGGCATGAATTTATTCACTGCTTCACGTAATTGTGTGGCAGTTTATGATAAGTTTCTGTATTTGGGTTGCTAAAGTCGAGAAAAAAAAAAGGAAAACAGACATGGATCGACGTTCGGCAGTCATGGTTAGCCAGCAGAGCGAGCATGTGCGGTGTCGATCTGTCTGCCATGTTTCGCTGTGTGGTTTAGCAGGATTAACAGATTGATGTGCAAAAATTTCAGCAAAAAAGGCTGAAAAATAATCCAGGTAACAATTTTAAAAGTCTAAATACAGTATGATACTTGGGTAGGTCTGATTTGTTGGTCATTTAACATATGATTCTATTTTTCAGATATTTCCTCTCTTATCGCGAGCAGAACCTATCGAGTCATCTCATCTGCTTTAAGCGATAATCTGTATAATACCAGAGCGAAAGCCATTAAAGCTATGATGGATGATCAGATATTGTTATCCAATGAGTTAGGCCGGCACTGGATCGAATTTTTGAGCAGAAGAAAATTTGCAGCCCAGAAGTTTATGCTCCTTAAAGGTGCACAATCAGGGTTATTTGAGCGCAACGCCTTGGATGTCGTTTTTCCATGTTCCGTCCTTTTTTTTTTGTTCACAAGTCAAGTTTTCTTGTAGCACGGCTAGATGTCAGAAATACTGTGCTTCAAGAGCAGAGAAACTGCAGCCGTAAACACAACCTAAAGGCAGACCTATCACGTTTAGCAAAGTATAACCCACTCAAGCATGCGCCGCCGAGGGAGCCCAGTCAGCCTAGTCTCACCTTGCATTTATTTAGAGCACAGTGGCTGGGCTAAAGCAAATCTGAATCTAACCCAGCTCGTGAGGTAGGTTAACAGCCGAAGTGCTCCAGTTACGTGTTGTTCTCAAATCATGCAATCAGAAATGGATACCATAACGCCAGCGTTCAGGGCATATGTGGCCCGAGGACTGATTTCTGAACATTGAGGCTGATCGGTCCCTGGCATCCTCGGCTCCACAAGTTTAAAATGCGTGAAAATCACAATTACTTTCGAAAGTGGTCAGTTGAGGGCATATCACTGCGACAGTGGCTATGCGCGTAGTACTCCTAGATGGCTTAGCGTTTTCTTGCATTTATATGGAATGCGGATGTGCCCTCTCGATGTCTGCCAGGTTAGTGGCTGGTGGTAAGTGCTCAGCTCAATGATGGTTCCTGTGATGCAGATGATCTGCCCACTGATGCAGACTGAGGCGATGATAGTGTCGATTACGATCACTTATCGTCAGCTTAGACTGGTTTCACAAGTGAATAGTCGATGCGATTTCGCCTAACTATCAGTGATCTTTGCGGTCAAGGTCTTAACTAGGCAGTCTCATAACTGCCCTCCTACACGCTGCTCAGAAACCTCAGTCAGTTATCCTAAACTGAACAGGTAATAAACTGCCAAGTAAGTGAGTGAACTGCACAGTGGGCGTTAACTGCCAGTCAAAGTTAACTGCTACGCGCAAACTAAGCCCCCGGGGATCTTATATGCAGGGAGGGCCTTTGATATTTTGCCCATGTATCCCTAAAAAAAAGAGATATGCCAACTTTTTTTTTCTGAGAAACAAACACTGGGATCGGTGCGTAGGAAAGAGCGTGAAAAACTACTATTTGTAGAAACCGTTGTCGCCCTGCGCGATTTTATAATTAAAACTTTATGCACCATCGGTGGCACAATGGTTTATTAAGTCACCTTTCACCTTTTTTTAATTGTATTTCACTCTTATTATGTCTTGCAACCTCGGAATGCATGTACGTGCTTGAGTACTGATAAAAATATGGATGGATGAATTTGAATAACATTTCATAGCCCCCGTCTTTAACAGGAAGAGGTATATTCATTTATGAAATACAATAAAGCATACATACCTATACATAAAATACAAAAAAATATTTTATTGAAATACAAGAAGGTAAATTCATATAATATGAATATACCTCTTTCTGTTGAAGGCGACAGCAGGTATTGATATATGCTTGTTATTACTTGTAGTAGCACCGACTACAGCACCCCATTACAGGCGACAGAAAGTGTTCGCATCAATCTGGTAAAAAACAAATTTATCAATTTATGGATATAAAACTGTGAAGGTTTCAAGATACATCATGATTATATCCATTCTTCAAAACATTTTTCCCCGCTGAAAAACCAAATTGATAATAAAATTGGTGAATTTTTTGAGTTTAAAAGTGTCAAATACAGATATCTAGCGAAAATGAAATCTCTAACTGATTTCATTTTCGCCAAACTGAAATCAAAATGACTCATAGCATGTCGCTTTTAACAGAAATAGGTATATTCATATATATTTATGATCGTACTAAAGTGTTTTTGCACCCACAAAAAATACATAACCAACATGTACCTCCAAGATGTGCTATCTCGGCTCAAAAAAGTGTGAAACGCTGTCTTTTTAAACCTATTATTAGGGAAACGGGATGTAGCTGTCTGGCAAAGAATTGTGGCTTCCTTCGCGAACATTCGAAATCCACTTTTCTCCGTAATTGAGTGTTCAGTTTTCAGGTTATGGTATATGTAGCTATCTTTTGGAATGGGGAGGGGTTTTTCCCTTTTGAAAACCTGTAAGCTATATTTGAAAATTCAATATCGATTTCAAATGTATTTGTTGGCCCATTTACTCATAAAATCACATCGTATTTCATTTTTGGTCTATCTCGGTATAACCTTTTATGTCATAAAAGTAAAGTGGCTTCTGTACGATAAACTCTTGGTGCTTTTTCTCTCAAACTGACGTCACCATGACCCAAAGGAATAGACGATGAGCCTGGCACTTTCCAGGATTACATGTCTTCCGGTCGTCCACCGATCCACACGCACATGGTGGCTGTATCTGAGATAATATCAGATGCAGCTGCATCAAGCTCTACGTGGCCTTACGATGGTTGAGGGCGCTCTCTGAAAAGAGGAGTGTTGTTCGTGTCTTCGGGAGTAAAGTTGAATGGAACTATGTTTTTTCTCTTTGCTGGAAGTCGACTGAAAAAATAAATCCCCACGCAGGAGGCAATAAATACGAATACCAACATATTCGCAATTGAGCGATTGACATTTAATATAATTTTCATTGTTGGTCTCGCCAAGGAAGGCCTAACCATTATTCATCTTACAAGCATTTAAGACGAATTGAGTGTGTCAATAAGACCTAGAAACAGATAATCCATAAATGCAGCGTTCCTGCAGGATAGTTCTCTCTTGGCACATCCATCGATAAGAGGAAGAGTATCAGTTTATGGGTCCTGCCAATTCTGTACACTTCATATATATCTGCCTAAGAAACTGCCTCTAAGATGCATACCACGCCGCCCTTCCGCAAATCTCAGATGCGAAAAGGCGGTGTGGCATGCACAGCAGCTCCATAACATTTAGACACGGATCTCCCATCAAATACTGTAGGGGTCTCCCTTCAACCAGGAGCGAAATTAATGTGGGCCGTGGGTTGTCTGATAAAATCTTTTAAAACGGGTATTTTATTTCTTAGAAGCAAATGTGGACCCGGCAGTGCACATTTTCGATTGAGCAGAAGCAAACATGGTGTTAAGATTTACTTTTGCAATTATCAATCAAGGTTGGGTTGCAGAGAGTTGTTTGATGACAGATTTCTTGGTTTCTTTGAATATGAGGATGTCGAAACTCGCATTGCATAATGCTGCTTGACCTCCCCCCCTCCCCCCGCCGTCATTTAAAAAATGCACCGCCAATATCTGCGTACGCTAAAGCATTAGATCAGGTCAGGTTGACCCGACTTCGTTGCGAGCTTCTGACATAAATGGTAGGCAACAGAGTTATTTTTGGCACCCACAGATTTCTAGTTATAGCAAGGCGTGTAGCTAACAAGAAAACATCGCTTACCGTTCAGTCGAACTTGACAAAATCGAAACTTGTAATTTGCGCCCAGGCGCAAGAGAAAGGTCTCTGAGGCGTCTAGCCAAATAATCAGTCGTGGTCAGATCTTAATGTCCCATGAATTCTTCAATTTTTTGTGTCGTGAGGAGCCTGAGAGTTGAGAAAAACACGCAGGGCTCTTTCAAAACCCAAGTTTCCGGTTTTGGATTCGAGTATAAGCTTCCAACACACAGGTTTAAGGTGTATTCGTCAAAAACCCAAGTGACTCAGAAATTTTACTGAAATTTAGGCGCTCTTCACTGCCGATGTCTTGGCCAGACGCCTCTGAAATTTTTTTACAAAGCCTTCTTTTGTCCCTGGGAACATTACAGTTTAGAGTTTTGTGAAGGTGGACTTAACGGTTGGCAGTGCTCTCTCGCAAAAACTTTTTTCTCAATATTCAGGAATCAAATGTGGTTTTACTCCTAATAAAACCTTTAATGAAATTACAGTCTTACTCACAACTGTATGACCCGAAATTAGCTGACCCAAGCCCACCCACCTCCATGATTTTTAAATCACCAGAAAAAGTGAAAAAACTCCGAAACATGGATCTATTTCTTTGGATCTCGAGAAAGTAAAGATCCATGCTTCAAAATTTTAACATTACACGCGCAGGCATGCTAAAAATAGCGATGCGAAGGTAGATTTTGACGCTCAGGTGAAGTTTTACAAGCATATTTTGAAAAACCAGCTCAGTTTTCGACCATTTCTTGAAACTTTAAAGTCGACGTAGTCGCCAGCGCACACACTAAAGAACTTTTAGTTGAAATATAAGATTAAAAATGCTTTGGAGTATACAGATCCAGAAAATCAGATTTCCAAACTGTGATCTCGATTTTTCTTGGAACTCTTTCTCTTTACCGCGTGGTCCAGTTCTTATTAACTATGCAAAACATCTTCATAATATGGATAGGTTATGTAGCGGGAAAAAAGAATGAGCTTTATAGTCGTGATCAGTTTTTATGCTCTTTCAGAATATTTTCTTTAAATTGAGTTTCCTCCACTGGCTGTTGAGAAAACGATCGTTTTCTGTACCTAACTAACTTTTGACCAAAATCACGCAATTTGCGACTTTGAATTTAAATACTCAAAATAGAATTTTTTTCACGGATTCAGAATCAGCGCAACAACTGGTCTAGATCCGTCATTGAAATCGAGAGGCCCTTAGTTATTGCCCAGTCTCCTCCAAGATGACTCAATCGTCTGGAAAGCCAGATTTCAAACTTTTTTACTATCACTCCCATGAGACTGGGAACAGTTTCAATCGAGAGAGATCACCGAGTTGAGGCAGAAAAACATCATCTGAGCTCTTGAATAAAAAAAGCTGCAGTTTCGACGGGATCACTTTTTAAAGTTTGATAAGGGGCGATGAGTTTTTAAAAAAGTTACAGTGAGAGCTAAAGAAATACAAGACATTCGAAACTTTTTTGAAAATGAAGTTCTGTGCCTAATTCGCTGCTACCAACGCCTTCTGTCCTTATTTGCGAGCCTTAGTGAAAATGAATACAGTAACAGTGCGATGTGATGTCTTAATTGTTGTTGCGTTTGTTCCAGGAGAAGTTTACAAGAGCGAACATCCTTTTAAAAAGTAGAGTTAAAAAAACTCTCCTAGTAGTATGTCTAAAAGGCGTTGTTTTCCATCAAACGTGTTGTTTTTCCGGCTTTCCAGTTGTTTGCGACTTCAAACTTTGTCGGGCGCTATCGTACGCTTATCGATACATGCTTGATTAACAACCGATATAGTTTGGAAAATAATGAGTTGATAGATTAAGACAAAGGCTGAAAAATTCCTTTTGTCAAGCGTTAGGACACTTGAAGGAAGCTATCAAAAACAGACCTTTAGCTACGAGGGTTACTCTTCTTCGCTCCCTTCGCTTTTGATATTTCACTTGTTCACATAAACAATTGCATTTTCTTATGATTGCATTCTCTGATCTTGAAATTGCGTTTTCCATCCGTCCTATCCAGCTCAAGCAGTCATGAGAACAATGATCGCTGTCATGAAAGATCGAGCAGCTGCACTCAAGATTCGACCCATCAAGTCATATCCGCCTCCATGGAGTTTGCAGAGGCATTCTTGCTGCTTCCCTAAACCATCAATCATTGGAGGAACTGATTATCCCAGCTGAATATCAACAAATTATAACTATGTTTATAACTATGGACTATACATACAGTATAATGCAAACTGCACAAACTTATGATCATTTTCATAATTTCTTAACTACGCCTACAAAACTCACAACTAGTCATAATGCTCATAAGTACAATCATAAAAAGGGGGATGGTTCACATTCGATAAGACGTACTAAATGCCGCATTAAATTCCGTGTATTTTCAATTTCGATTTCATGTTTACATTCATATATCACGTCGACATCGCCTTGCACGTAAAAAAAAAAACTTTTCGCAAATGCGCTCTTCTTACTCATGCGCCCTTTTTTGTTTGCCTTTTTGATGCCTTTTTCTTGCCTGTGATGGTGATACGCGTGGCTCGAAGAAGTGATTATTATGACATTGGATCCGTGAAAAGGCAGTCTTCTTTCGATAACATTTAAATCCAATTAGTTTCGAATACAAGGAGATCTGTGGATCTTAAATAAATGAAAAAAAATGGAGAACCAATTGAATTGATATATCCACAAACTATCATTCATTACTTTTGCTAGGGTTACCAGCTCAATTTTTTTGCATCGACGCTTGAAAGTATATGCCCCTCAACACTCTGATTTCTTCGGGGATGATATTTTTTGTAGTTTCTAATGTCGAATCGTGAACTAGTATGTCTTTCGCCAGCGTTAACAGCTCAATTTTTTAGCATCGACACACACAAAGTGCAAGTCGAAAAAAGTTGTATATGGCATTGTTTCAGCCAGACAGACATTAGACTAATGTTTCATCGTATTTGCATTTAGTTTTGAAGAGCGGGAAGAACTATTGTGACTTTTTGTGCTTTATCTAATGGTTGATGTAAATTTTGGTTGAGCTGACGTTAGAGAAGAAAAGTTTGAAAGTGGGTTGCGTTAGGGATGGCTCAAAGTCACTTTGCTCACCATCATGTCGGCAATGGTCAATTTCGGTAGGGTTGGACTTTAGGAAAAAGTACAGTTTTACGCAAAAACCTGCGCTGCCACCCGTATTTAGATTAGTGCTGCTTCCTCATAAATGAAATAATGGTTTTTTGGGGTCGGGGAAAATCTTTCAAATAACGCTATATTCGTGTTCAGCGAACGCAAATTAGTAGGCAAAACTTGTTCTCTCCCTCAAAGGGTAAAAAATTTGTTTGACTGAAAAACATAAATTGGCACTAATGGCAATTTCTGCCATTAATCGCAATGTGGTTTTTTGGGAAAATTCTTCCAGCTCCTGCGAGATTATTTCAAGCATTCTCGATAGTCTGATGGTCGAAGGTGCAAAGTATGCGAACAATTGATAGAAAATTTTTTGAGTCGTTAATTAGAAATCTTCTGCTGGAAGATATCGCAGAGTGTGGCATAAGAGAGAGAAATGATGTCGCCTGCTCGAAATTTTTTTTCTGGTTTTATCAAACTCGTGTTCGGCGTGAACGCGATGCAGTCGGTTAACTTAATTTCCAGCTTGTAAAGCTCAAATTTTTCCGACTTAATAAACCATTGTGCCACCGATGGTGCATAAAGTTTTAATTATAAAATCGCGCAGGGCAACAACGGTCTCTACAAATAGTAGTTTTTCACGCTCTTTCCTACGCACCGATCCCAGTGTTTGTTTCTCAGAAAAAAAAAAAGTTGGCATATCTTTTTTTTAGGGATACATGGGCAAAATATCAAAGGCCCTCCCTGCATATAAGATCCCCGGGGGCTTAGTTTGCGCGTAGCAGTTAACTTTGACTGGCAGTTAACGCCCACTGTGTAGTTCACTCACTTACTTGGCAGTTTATTACCTGTTCAGTTTAGGATAACTGACTGAGGTTTCTGAGCAGCGTGTAGGAGGGCAGTTATGAGACTGCCTAGTTAAGACCTTGACCGCAAAGATCACTGATAGTTAGGCGAAATCGCATCGACTATTCACTTGTGAAACCAGTCTAAGCTGACGATAAGTGATCGTAATCGACACTATCATCGCCTCAGTCTGCATCAGTGGGCAGATCATCTGCATCACAGGAACCATCATTGAGCTGAGCACTTACCACCAGCCACTAACCTGGCAGACATCGAGAGGGCACATCCGCATTCCATATAAATGCAAGAAAACGCTAAGCCATCTAGGAGTACTACGCGCATAGCCACTGTCGCAGTGATATGCCCTCAACTGACCACTTTCGAAAGTAATTGTGATTTTCACGCATTTTAAACTTGTGGAGCCGAGGATGCCAGGGACCGATCAGCCTCAATGTTCAGAAATCAGTCCTCGGGCCACATATGCCCTGAACGCTGGCGTTATGGTATCCATTTCTGATTGCATGATTTGAGAACAACACGTAACTGGAGCACTTCGGCTGTTAACCTACCTCACGAGCTGGGTTAGATTCAGATTTGCTTTAGCCCAGCCACTGTGCTCTAAATAAATGCAAGGTGAGACTAGGCTGACTGGGCTCCCTCGGCGGCGCATGCTTGAGTGGGTTATACTTTGCTAAACGTGATAGGTCTGCCTTTAGGTTGTGTTTACGGCTGCAGTTTCTCTGCTCTTGAAGCACAGTATTTCTGACATCTAGCCGTGCTACAAGAAAACTTGACTTGTGAACAAAAAAAAAAGGACGGAACATGGAAAAACGACATCCAAGGCGTTGCGCTCAAATAACCCTGATTGTGCACCTTTAAGGAGCATAAACTTCTGGGCTGCAAATTTTCTTCTGCTCAAAAATTCGATCCAGTGCCGGCCTAACTCATTGGATAACAATATCTGATCATCCATCATAGCTTTAATGGCTTTCGCTCTGGTATTATACAGATTATCGCTTAAAGCAGATGAGATGACTCGATAGGTTCTGCTCGCGATAAGAGAGGAAATATCTGAAAAATAGAATCATATGTTAAATGACCAACAAATCAGACCCACCCAAGTATCATACTGTATTTAGACTTTTAAAATTGTTACCTGGATTATTTTTCAGCCTTTTTTGCTGAAATTTTTGCACATCAATCTGTTAATCCTGCTAAACCACACAGCGAAACATGGCAGACAGATCGACACCGCACATGCTCGCTCTGCTGGCTAACCATGACTGCCGAACGTCGATCCATGTCTGTTTTCCTTTTTTTTTTCTCGACTTTAGCAACCCAAATACAGAAACTTATCATAAACTGCCACACAATTACGTGAAGCAGTGAATAAATTCATGCCCGCTGGCAGGTCGAAACGGGAAGCGCGCCGTGTATGATTGAGATCTTTTGGACTACGCCAGAATCCGCCTAAAGCGATTTTGCCATCGCCTGTCGTCAACTCTTCGAATGAGGAGCTGGTGAGTCAAGTGAGGCATTAAACAGCGGCCCTCTTCATCGAATTGAGCATTGATTCACATTTTGATTTTCTGCACTGTTTTGTGGCGCCGCAAAATCGATTCGACAAAATAGTTCCTGCAAGGACAGTCACTTATATTAAAAAATGTAAAGTGATGCAGATTTATTTCACAAGTAAAGTTGTCACTGCGTTCTAAAACATTATACGCCTGTTTCATGCCACTGAAGTACTAGTCAGCCTCAATTTGGAGGAAGGTAACGCGATTTGAAGAATATCTGGTTCCTTGCCAGCATTCCTTGCAGACCACCTCTGCACAGCAGATGTGTCCTTCACATTTTTCACTTTGGCTGTGCTTTGATGCAATGTCGCATTCTCTTTGGGGGCGCAGCACTGATATCGGCGCCCCTGGCACATACGACGTCGCTTGCTAGGGTTACAATGTGTATGGCTTCTTTGATCTCCAGAAGCTTGTCGTATCTTGCACGATCGATGATGCGAAAATCATCACAGCCAGCGTCATGTCCCGCTTGAAGCATGTAATCCAAGATACCGAATCCGCTGTTGCTCGAACACGTTTCCCCATTCAGGAAGAAGTACTTGTTGAACCGACTGACGTGGTTTTTGGATTCGTTAAGCGGCAGGTGAACGCCGATGAATCAGGAAAGGGTGGCGCACTATCAGCCTGACATCTTTGAAAATGTATCTCCAAAACACCTTTTACAAGACTGTACGAGAAACAAAACAATCCCAGTCCATGATAACGGAATTAATCCTAAGTGGAAAGCTTGTTCTCGTACAACGAGATGCGTTTTTGCAAACCTCGGATATCAGCAACATCAGATAACAACAGCGTTTTTGGTGCTCGGAGTGATTACTGCTAAGCGACCGCGACTGCATCACGGTAAAAAGGCGGATGTGACAAACCTGTGAGCACCAGACCATAACTCGGCTAAAGCAAAGGAGGAAACCTGCTTGAATATACGGTGTGAAAACCATCTCGTTATACCTTTGACCCCTTCCACGTTGTTGGTTTTTCCTGATCTGTTGCTGCGCCCTGCGAACATGACACAAACACCCAATTTCGATCCGCCGCCCATGCGCCTAAAGTGTGTATAAACATCACCAAAATTATCCGCCGCGGGTCGACCCGCTAGCAGGCGAGATTGCACTACTTGTCAATTTCATTGCAAATGCTTTTTCGAGCAGATCGATCTTCGAACGGCCGCTCTGAAACTACTTTTTGTCAATTGAGTTTTCAACTCACAAGATTAGTGTTTCCTATAAGTTTAAAATTTACGCGATTAGATCAGTGATTGGTGCTGCAAACAACTGATCGTGAGAGGGCGCGGGAAAGACCCACTCGTTGGATGGAAGTTGATTATGCAGCCATTTCTTGAATTCTCTCTGTTTTCGCACAGCAGGTTTTGTAATCAGTATAAACAAAAAGTCGGAACGCTAGTGCCATAGTTTCATTCAATTGACCACAACATTCATAGTGCGCTTCTTTATTCACTGAATTGTGCTCTTTAGTTTTCAGGCAGCTACAGTATATTTCAGCAAAAAGTGCGCAGTAAGGAATGATTAATCTACGTATGAAAGATCTCAAGGCCTTTTGATGGAAACATAGTCGCTTGGGCAATTCAGTGGAATTGTCTTTCTGGCATGCTGTCTTCCGCGGAATGCGACCTATTCGCCTCAACTGTCTTCACATCATCAAGTAAATTTTTCGTACTGTGAGCGCTAAAAAAATTAGAAGGCGCTCTGAACGCATATCTGGCACTGTCCCTTGAAACCTCCGCATGTGATGGCTTGAATGTTGATTTGCTTCTTCTGGAAGGAGCTCACAAAAGTGAACATCCTTCTAAGAAGTAGAGTCAAAAACTTTTTTTTAGTTAGTGAGTCTGCAAAAAAACAGATCTGAGACCTATGTTAGGAATGCTGCTTGCGAAAGAAAACGGATCAAGTTCTGAAGGGATCACATTTTAAAGTTTTTCATGTGGCAAACCATTCATATTTCGTGACTTTTTCCCGGTTTGTTATCTACTTTCGATAGTGAGGTATATCTCCCAGTGGCTACAAATGTCAAGAAAGGTTTTCTCGTTGAGCCTTTTTTCTTTTTAGCGAGCACCTAGGAGACAGGTTTCGTTGATAGGGTCTCTATTGATCAGGTGACAAGGTACAGGTCATTATTGGTGCCAAGGGTCCATAGTTCCCTTCTCTGGAATCTGTTCTCTTTGCGGTATGTTGTTGTGGTCTGAAACTAGGAATGAAAAGAGAGCTCAAGGTTCATTAAAACATCTTTGGTCAGCTCCTGCGAGCAGTCCGCACGCGTTGCATTCTGTGCTTTGGCCCACGTAAAATTGTTTCGTCTTTCGTCGCCAACTCCTCTCAAGTCACTTCCACTGCGACAAGGCGACAACAAAATCAAATAATGATCAATAACAAGTTTTTCGCTTTTCAGATTCATGAAAATCGCATAATAACCAAGACAATATTTGTTGATCTTCTCGCTGCAATTTCATAATGAATTACTGTGTCTTACTGTTATTTTCTTGTGATAGCTTGCATTCATTGATTTACCCCTTTGGACGTCCCATTTTGTGATGACGGGTATACTGTGGTCAGAACATAGCTAATTCCCGGGGTAAGGATATAGGACTTCTATTACAAGCTGAGATGGCTATCGAGAATCAGGGAGTACAAGCATGAATATAAATGACGTAATGTCATTACATTATTCACATTTACGTAATGTCATTACGTTGTGATGTATTCCGTTTTGTTTATGCTGCTTGAAATATCCTTAAAATGGTTGATTGATGAAAATTTTGTGCAATGACAAATCCATGTACTGAAATTTATAGTAAGAAGGAATGAAAAATTTAATTTTCGCTATAAAAAAAGGCCGCTGCGTGATTGGTCTGCCACTGGCGTAAAATAAGTGACCGGGTGGAAGGAAAACTTCCCATTAACCCGTGGGAGAGGAGACCACTTCTGCATTCAAATTCCCTAGTTGATGACTTCTGCCGCTAGCTGTATGCCCTCAAAATTTGCTAACTCATTAGTCAGTGCCAACTCACGAATGAGCTGCAACTAACTAACTAATGCTGCTGCAACTAGCTAATTAGTTTATGAGATAACTTGTGGGTTTCCATCGCGTGATTGTATTTACAGTGTGTATCTAGGTGAAAAACTGCATTTTCTCTTCGCGCGGAACACAAAATTTAGGTTTTTCATCAGAACCACTTAACATTCCTCGTTTCCAAACTCTTTTAATGCTATTCGCCCTCATGATATCATTGCTCAAAGTAATTCGCTGTGGTCATCCAGATGGGTTTTTCCGTCCTCCTTTACATCGGATAACGTCGCCTTCTTCTTTTTTTCTTGCTCCATATTCCTTGATCGAAATAACCTGCGGCCACTTTTCATGCTTTTCCATAATTACTTACGTTCACCAACAAAGGCTTCAAAGTAAAGAGCTACTGTTTTCGCCCAGGCCACTTTTCTTTGTTCTAGTTTCTTCCAAGCGTTTGAGCCAGAGATTGTGCTAGATGACAGTTCAACTCGAGTGGAAATAGCGCGTAACATCGCCACCAATATAAATCGTCGTGACCCATCACCGCATTGTTCTTGGATTTGCTGTATCGTTGTAGTCGAAAAGTATTCTAGAAATCGCATTCCTGCGCTTTCTGGGAATACATCTTCCTGGCGGGGAACACCTGCTGGCTCACGTTGTGAATCGAAATCAGCTTGGTGTCGATTTGATTGAAAAGAATCATCATCATCATCATCATCATCATCATCGTTTACTCCGTACCTCTGCTGCTGTTGGCGTGAGCAGGAATACTATTAATTCCGCCAACAACTTGAATAAGCATTCTGTTTTGCCTCGCAGAAGCGCAACTTGGTGCTGTAGTAAAGGATTTTGTAACTGCAGTTCTTTTAGATAAGCGGCCTGACCATCGCTAATGAGGCGGTTCCAAATTTTCGAATGATCCACAATACTCTAGCTGATTTGACGATTTTTATTTCGAGTTGATACAAAATATTATTAAGCATTCGAATAGCTCCAGCGTCCCTAGAAGTATGACTGGCCAGCGCGTTAGGGTCCTCCTGTGGATGTTGTTTGACATTGATAAAGGTAGCGCAACTAGCTAAAATAGGGTAATGCTGTTCAAATTCTCGGAGTGCTGAAAATTCTAGAATTTTTTCCATTTTTTTCAGTCAGATTTTTACAAAATGCCTTGCGCATTTTTATTGATGAAGACCTAATGGAAAACTTTCCATCGAGAGCCTCTTGACACATGGTTCTTCATCCATTTCTCCAAACGGGATCGAGGAAGAGGTAGGCCTACAAGATTCCGAAGGGCACCAAAGTTGGAGGTGCTCTTCAAGTTAAAAACTGTCAGGCCTTCTGTTCTTTTATGCTCACAAGGAGGCAGGGTTTAACCACCTTAACCATTGTCCCACCGTCAAAAAAGTTTCCTCACTAAAACGCTATAAAATTCGAAAAAAAACATTTTTATTTTTTTCACATTTTTATATACGCCAATTAATCCAGCATTCAACTTGACCCTTCCCCCATTGTCTTGTCTTCAATTCTACATTACATAAAGAAATATGCAAAAACCTGCAGCCGACAGTCGAGGAATGTAAGCGTTGCCAAGGCCAACCGAGTGCAATAGGCGTGGTAACCATGTAAGCTAAGTGTGCGCGCCAAGTCTAAATTGCTCATTCAAGTGCTGTAAGCTACTAGCACACATTTCGTTGCATTCACATCAATAATATATTCCCACCATGTATTTAGCCCATGCCACAGCGATGCAAACGATAAATCAGCCTTGTTTACCTTCGCTATCACCACTTTTTTCAAACGTCCTGATTACTTCAAAAGAACCACTCTTATTAAGTGAAGCGCATCATCCAAATTGACTTTTTCCAGCAACGCTAGCTTTCTTAAATTATGTGTTTGTTCCAATCGATACTGGACACTCTAACAGGATTGCTATGCTTTTTAAAGCTATAGAACTATTGTACATGTGCGGGTAAATATAATTAACAAATATGCGCTCATTAGCCGCCACTGTGAGCTCACTCTAGGTGTCGATCAGCACAAGCCATAGTTCTTGCTTCGATCAGCGAACCAGACGCAAACTAGTGAAGAACAATTTTGCAAGTCGATAACTAGAGAACGGTTCAACGGAATTTTTTATTCTTCTCATCCTTTGCGAAATCAACCCAATCTATAATCGTGCAAATCATATCATCGTTTTTTTTATGTCTGGCCGTATTTAAGTTTTAGAGTACGCAATTTCTTGTTCAGGGAGCCTTAAAAAATTGAATTTCTGTGCAGTTCAGAAAATTCTAGAGTCAGATTTCGAGACGTCCACGCATAGGACAAGTAAGGAATTTGTACCTTTTCAAATGAAGCTTTTTGAATTTCCAGTTTGTTTCGATAGCTTTCGATTTCAGACAGAAATTCGTTTCTGTCATCCGTGTCGTTGAATTCGTTACGGTCCTGCGGACGGTTTTGTACGGTTTGTTTGAGTTCCCTACGAAGGGGACGTAATGCTCTTGATAGAGCCGACATTATGCGCAATTGGGAGCGCTTCAAATTTGAAATACACAATTTTTTGATTCGAAATTTTGGGAGGGGACAATGGGAAAATTCGGATCCCTTTGTCAATTTGAATTACTGGAGGAGTCACCCTCCAGGGCAGAGGTTGTGAATTGTTACCGTTCTGCTACCAGATGTTGGGAAATGGTAGTTGTATTGATTGAAAGTGGGCCACGTTGAAGGAGCGATGTGTAAAAGCAACTTGCTACTCGAACTTTACTGTGAACCCAATGAACAAGCTAACCGGAAAGTGAGTGGTTAGGGTTCTGTTTAGTCTGGAAACGCGGAAAGAGCACCGAAGAGCATAGCGCGGGAAGATATTGGCATTTACTCGAACTCGCAATACGCGACACGAATAATGGGACACTCTAATCAGAACACTGAACATTGCTTGGTTATTTTTTAATGCCGTAAAAAGTAAGATCAACAATCGAGAGATACAGAGATCGACGAATAGAAAGTTTTCTTAGAGCTTAACTAGGTGCACAAACCAAAATGCAGAAAGTTGACACGATAATCTTGCAGAAAAGACAGCATTGTCTACTGAGGCAAGCTACTACACTACATGTCTTCGAGCTGCAAGAACTGATCGGCTTCATTTATTTGCGGAACGACACTATGTGAGTCTAATCGTGAGCTCATCTATCGCACCACAGCTGACAAGTGGCACACGCGGCCAAAGAGAGAAGGCGCTTGGATTGGTTCTGACAGGTCACCTGTGTGCAAGTTCATCTCCCACTTCATCTATAAGTTTTGCATGTTTCTTTCTTTCTCGTGCATTATCACGTGACACGTGATTCGTGGCTTTTCTTGTCGTCGCTGCTTCTTGGTCTTTCCTTCCTACTCCCCCCTCACGAAAGGTGTTTTCTCATAAATGAAATGGTGGATGGAATCGTGATGCAACATTCCTTTTGCACAGAACGCAGATCCATAAATACAGCTGATATTTTTTGGCAGTAGCTGTGTTGTTCATAGCTTCCTCATGGTCCAATGCCATTTCACGTCCCGCCAAACTGTTAAATGCAAGAGAAGGACGAGCGTCCAGAGCCTTAATCCGATTGGACAACGGTTAGTTGTGTACCACACTATTGTTGTCACCTGCAGTTTCATTGTCCTCCCCTAACTATTCTTGGCAATCATCACACTTTGGCAGCAGCAAGGATTCCAGCTGTTTATGGAAACGCCAGGAACGTAAAATCAAAAAATCTAAACGAGTGTTTGAATGGGAAGTGAGAGCAATGATTGGAAAAAAACTTAATTAGTGGCTTGGTTTGTGAGCAACTGCAACACGCCTAGTCAACGCGAGAAGCTGGTAGCTGAACTGAAAAAACATGTGTCGGTCGACGTGTACGGCAAGTGTGGAAATTGGCAGTGCGAGAAAAGCTGCGATGAAGTGCAAATTTTGAAGCAATATAAGTTTTACCTTTCCTTCGAGAACAGTGTCTGCAGAGATTATATAACAGAAAAATTTTATAAACGTCTTACGCAAGATATTGTGCCAATCGTTTTAGGCGGTGCTGGAAATTATGATGGCACTAACCAGGAACACCTTCCTCCTGGTGGTTTTGTACTTTTGACCAACTTCAGCTCGGTCAAACACCTCGCTGATTATTTGTTATTCTTAGATGCCCATCCTGACGAGTATGCAAAATATTTCCAGTGAAAGCAAAACTACGATATTAAGAGCTACGATCCTCGCCATATTGGTTATTGCCGATTATGCCGACGATAAGTTTTGATCGGAAAGCATTCAGAAGAGAGAAAATCCTTCTATTATAATATTAACTTTTGGTGGCACAAAAAATACAAATGTGACAATACACTCGTTGCTCGTTTTCTAAACAACATCATCCCCTTGAACGATAGTAATAATTTTAATTGAACGATTTGTTCTATATGTTATGTAAGGAAAGTTGGAGAAGGTTGAGGTCTTTTGCGACATATTTGGACTTTTTGAGCGGTAGTGGTTTTTTCGCTTCCCAAGAGGTTTTAAACAAATGTGCAAAATTGAGAATCGACGATGCTCGGTCATGAAAAATCATTTTTTTAAACCGTATTCAGAAAGAGCGTGAAAAATTACGTATCACCGCAAATAATTAAAATTTTTCACTCAGGTTTTGTCGAAAAAAATTTTCGAGATTTCCCGGAAACCTACAGTAACCCTTACCTATTCTCACGAAGGGACTGCGCACACCTCTCTTTCGCTGTAACTTTAAAAACAGAAGGTTCGAAAGGTGCTCTTTAGGCCAGAAAGGAATACTTTCGCCAAAAGAGATTCTTCCAGCAAGGGACGTTTGTGAATACGGCATAATCGGCACATCACCTGTCTGTTCCACGCTGTTGATCATCAGCCCTTACATTCGTCAACAAGCTTGCCCAAGCACGCAAAAAAAACTCCAAGGGTTTTAAACTATTAGAAAAACTCCCAAATTAATCAATCGATTAGAAGCCACCAATTAGAGCTGGTAAGTTGGCACTCAGTCATATTTCATTTCATGCTGTGTTGGTTTAGCAGTATTTCTCGCGCCGATTTTGACCTTGAGGGCGGTGCATGAAGAGCATTGTTGAACCTTTGCCGCTCATCGGCATCTCGAATTTTGTCATTTTATTCATCCTCTATGCCGTCATTAAACAAACATCGTCTTCTGGTCGGCGAACTGGTTGGCTAGACACAGTGAGGTTGACACCTACAGTACCAGCCATCAAATAGAAAGCCAAATTTCTTTAGGCATTCACGACTAACCTGGGCAAAAGTCAGTCCCAACTCTGGTGCAAATGGCGCCACAGATTTTGCTGGAGGTAACAGACAGAGAATCAAGTGGTAAGACCAGTTATGACTGTTTATTGCTGATACGGCTTCAAAGTGTATGTTTAAAAACTTTTCCGCCCTTGTCCATCCAGTGAAATAGTCAATTTAGCTCTCAAATTTTTAGACTATATGTACTCAGCAAACCAGCTTGGATGGCACGTTGCCGAAACGAGATTCGTCGTCTGGTCGACATAGGAAGCCAAAAGCGAAAACCGGCTTGTGAAGGATAGGCATGCTATTGTGCAGTTCGAGAAAGAAGCTACAAGATTTAAGGCTACTATGAGGTTTGTGTATGACCTTGCAGATTAAAACGTTTGGGTCAAAGTTGGGGAGGTGGAGAGTCTAGGACTCTCCTTTAATCTGAATTGGAATGCTGGGCCGATTACTGTCAGCGTGCATCCTTTATCATTGTGGTTTTATGCACCTTCTGACAGTTACAGAAAGCGCACTTGTCAGTAAAAACCTTGTAGCTAGCGAACAATCAAGTCCCGGAATCTCCTGTCTTACCTTTTTCTTTATTCACGGGTGCAGGCAGTTAAGCGCATGAATTTCCACATGTGGTTTTCCACTTTAAAAATCAGGCGGCCGTGTTATTCTCAGGGGCTTAGAGAGACAGCCATGTTATTCAATATTTTGAGCAGTAATGGGAAAATGACTAGCCCGGGTTCATTGGCTGCATTTCGAAGAGGCTAGGTGATGGGCGGAGAGAAGAGGGACAACTATGTACTCTACTCACTATCAGGTGTCGTGAACACGGCCTGATGATAAAGGAACATCAGAGTCATAACCCCAAAACATTCCCACCAGTGGCCTAATCGGATTGATATGAACGTGAATCAACGTGTACGAGCGGGACAGCTCATTAAAGTTATTACCCAGTGCAAATTCAGGTTTACAGTCCTACGATTCCGCAGCACAAGGTCATGCAAGGCACTTCAACTTATTGAAGCGAACATTAGGTGTTTGGGCATGCAAATGATACGTGATTATTTAATTGTACCGACACGTCTAGGCAAAAATGAGTGATACCATCGTTTTCAGCACCCCAAAAAACCCCTGAAATGATGTGAATTGTGATGAACAAGTTACATTTCACTCTGGAGGATGCTTGAGAGCATCCCATCGTGAAAGGATGACTTGAGGAGTATCTTTCAGGAAAGGGAGGTTTGTGAATATACGGCGCGAAATCCAAAGAGAAGGTGCGAATAGAAGCGCCAGCTGGAAGGGACACTGGAAGGGCCACATTCCAGAACTGCTTTTAAAATCACTTTAGTAATAACCGTTCATGAGATATTCAGCGAAAACCATCCGTGATCAGCCGTAATCAGTCACATAATCGATTATAAGCAAATTATTTATGCAGTCCAACACTGTTTTTTCACTGAAATAGTAGCTTAGGGCCACTTTATCACGAGACAGCTCGAAATTCCACCCCACAACCATACGGTCTTGTGCACGACCATCGACTATTGCGCGATTATCAAAGTAAGCAGCCGAAACCGCTCTTATGTCATAAGCGGCGCGCAGGCGGGGAATTCAAAGTGCGTACTGCGGGCGCCTGTTCCCAAATTTGAGTGTTCTTCAATATCTATGGTGAAAACTAACAAATTTTGACGCGGAAAAAAGCAATGGGAAACTTTCTCTAAAGGCTACAACGAAGGCTATCACTGATCAGCCAACCTGATCAACAGCTAAAATTGTCGATCAGTCTTGGCTAAAATTGCCTACATACAGTTCAGTTATCCCACATGTGCAAAATAATCTATGGTCGTAGGGTGAAATTTCGAGCTGTTTTGTGATATAGTGGCCCTGGGCTACTATTACAGTAAAAAAACAGTGTCAGCCTGTTTTAATAATCTTCCCATAATCGATTATGTGACTGTCTAGCACCTATTCACTAATACTCATGACACTAATAACACTCCAAAATCTCGCAAAGAGCTTACTGACTACCATTCAAAAAAAACTTTTTGTGGAGATATGCTCGAGCAATCAAGTAGATTATGCCCAGTTCTTTTCTCGATGACACAAACTTGCTTGGCCTACCCAAGAAAGTAGAAAGGTGGAAAATGTGGCGGAAAATACTGGAAATTGAAGCTTAAAAACGCGATCTGGTTTTTTGTCCAGAAACAGATGCTGTAACAGAGACATATCGTCGGGAAGTTTTCAATTGCATTAAGAAAGTGACCCGAAGATTAGAGTATGATATCGAGAGAAAGCTGATATCGAAGCAAGAATCAAAGTAGAAGATAAAAAAAGAATTCAACATTAACTAAACATGCAATGCTATGTGACTATGTAACTAAGTGCTTCATATTCTTTCGAGTCCACTACACACTGACTACAGGAAAAAGCTTACCTGTAAGATCACGAACAAAAACTCATAGTAATCTAATACATGTAATGATGTGAACAAATCAATGTTTCTCTTTGTTAAACAGAGTGCTAAATAGGATGCAATGGATAGGTTGTTGTATGATGTATTTCTAGCACTTTACCCAGCATGCCAAAGTACCTTCGCTGTGGTAGTATACATCTTGCAACCTTAGCGTATCAGCTCTCTAAATACAGGTCAGTTTCAGATGGTTCAAATTGATGAAGTCATTCGATTATCAAGAGCTCGAGTATGATTTTTGCTTCGATATCAGCTCCATCTCGCTATCATACTCCAATCTTGAAGTCACTTTCTGGATGGATGGATAAAGTATGACATGGCATGACATGATGCCACTTGAAACTATCTGACATTTCTGCATTTTTGCATTTCAGTTTTAAATCACAATTGCCGCAAGATAACACTTTTCCAGTGTATTTGTATTCAAATGATAATACAAAAAATTCTTGGACACTTCAAAAAGAAACACCAATATTTTTGTTGTGGTCTTTAATTTCTTTTGCGGATACAGTATGTTTCAACGAGTGATGCGCTGAGCATTATCGTTTACCTGAAAAAAACCCGTGCTCTCGTAATGCGGGAATATTTGCCTAGGGGCGATTCAACAGCATTGTTTATGGCGGCGCCAGTCTCCCAAAAAATGTTATGCGCGTATATGCGAGACCTACATTCGCGGACTAGACATCGAATAAAAGCAAAAGAAGTTTTAAAAACTCACAGAAATATACTGTCAAAAAGCTTTTAGTTGCATTTTCAAAGTGACCGAGAGATTAGATTATGATATCGAGATGAAGCCGATATCGAAGCAAAAATCCTACTCGAGTTTCAATTGATCAAACGAATTTATCAATTCGAACTGTCTGAAACTGACTAGTCTCCAGACAGCTAAGATGCTTTACTGCATAAGGTATACTATCACAGCTAAAGTACTATGGCATGCTGGGTTGAGTGCTAGGAATGAATTAAACAACAACTGCCTGAAAACATCCTATTCAGCACGACTATTATTTTTTTAATACTCTCATTCTCCTGAATTATTTTTTTTTCCTTCACATTGCTGCCAGGTAGCCTGGTCTAAGTCGCTATACGCGCTTTTCCGCTTAGCGATATCTTGGTTTTGAACTTTCTCAATTGTCCATTCTGTAACAATTCAGATTAATCGAATACGAATTGGATAAAATCCAGTTTTCCCAATTCATGGTTTTTCGAAAATGGACTCGTTGCGCGCCTTCTTCTCTGTTTTTTTTAATTCGTGTTCGACAGGTTTTTGGGGTTTTTATTTCTTACGCTTTTTGGGGCCTATATTACTCACGATCGATTTTTATGGGGTAATTACCTACGCTCATTATGACTACAATGAAAACGTCGTTTGTTGGATGCTATTGTAATCGCCAGTGCAAAAAGAGGAGACATCGTTCACATTATCATTCGCGTCTAACAGATCCCAGCAGAGGAAGATTGCCACGTATAATCGAGTGACAGCTGAAGCATCGGCCAAATCAAGCAGAAGGTTATCCTAACCTTGACAGCATCTTTCCGTTGGAGGAAGCACACCCCCCCCCCCCCCGGCCATCTTCAAGACAGTATTTACACTATTACCACTTTTTACCTGGACGCTTCTTGCTAGCTTGACTCGAGCGGTTGCTGTTCACCTCCAACCATCTCTTCTGTTCGAAATATGGGATGAAGTTCTCCGTCGTTTTGAGATGCAGGAGGGCCTGTCTCTCGACTGGACGGTGGATCATATCCTATTTGACTTTTTCGACCCAGGGATTCCGATCGATGTCAGAACCAGGTTGAATACAATCGTTTTGCTCGCGAAACGTTATATATATACGCAAAGACAAGCTCAATATTTTCTCTATTCTGCAGTTGGACTCGAGTTTGTGCTGAAGAGATACTTGCTAAATCAATGGCATGTCGCCCAATCCCTTGGGCACTTATCCACGTTTGAAAATGTCTGGAGTGGATATTTGTAGTCCTCCTTCCTCCTCACCTCCCTACTAATTCAAAAAATAAATCATAATAAGAAAAAAAATCTCTTCTCTTCGGCTTTTTGCAGAGGGGTATGATCATCTTGCCAAGAAATTAGTCGGTCCTCTGGGCTAGATTTACTGAAATCGGCCAAAGAACGAGCGTAATTTCAGCACCAAACTTGGTCGTCCCCACAGACCTAATCGACACGAACTAAGCCGCATCTAGAACCTTCCTGATTTTATCAACGTTACACATAGATTGATCTGAGCATGAGCCGCCCCGCATCCTCTTTCGGCACTTTTATTGCCTCAACTAGAAAACAGTGAATGGCAGGGAACTTTTCTTTGGTTTCTGGCTTGAGGTCGAATAGGTTCAAGGAAAAGTTGAAAATGCATACTGACGTAGCCCAAGATGCACCGTAAACTAGTTCCAGTTTCCTCTTAGCTTCTGACAATCGTGCTGTGGTTACGCCTATCGCCTTCGTGTTGCCATTGACCAACTGGGTGAGTTCTTGAATCGATTTCTTGACAGCCACCTTAACCAAGGTGTTCATGAATTATTGCAATACTGATTTAATGGCTGACACAGTCACAGGTGGTTCGTTGACTTCCATCGCTCCTGGACTTCCATCGTTGACTTCCGCGGTGTTGGATATCTTGTATTAATTCTCCTACGTGGGCTAAGCGTAGTCGCATCGGGTTGGGCCTGCATAACGTTGAGCAAGAAAGAAAAAAGGACCAACCGCCCAGCTCGACTGCGAAAAATGCAACCCACAGCTTGGTAGTAGCCTATGTCGTTGAGTCGACAAAGTACAACGATGTGATATATATTTGCTGAAATCACACAATCGACTGTCTTTGAGCCTATTCACAAAACATTCTGCTCTTATAACGTATGCACAGTCCTTCTGTCCTGTTCTTTACACTTCTTCGCCCTCTTTATTCCTCGCGTCGTCGCGACACTCCCGCGCCTTGGTTGAATGGATCTGAACTTCTATCGGGTAGAGGTGCACCACTGATCGATTGACTGTGACGCCTTTTTTGACTGTCGCAGAGCGTACGTGTCCATCGGCCGACCTGTTGATTTCCGTGATCCGCCCCAGATCCCATTGTCCGCGTGGCTTGCCCTTGTCTCAGATGTGAACAAGTTCTCCCACTTGCGGCTCATGGTTGCGTCCTATGCGACCACATCGAATTTGATATATGTGCCGTTCCCGCAGCGCTGTGAGATACTCGTTTTGCCATATTAACCAGAATCTATTTGCCACTTCTCGCCCCTTACGCCACATTTCTTGGAGGACCTTGACCTCATTGTCGCCATTGACATTGCTTACATAAGGACGTTGCGGCTTGATGAAGTGGGATGGCGTTAGATATTCGACGCCTGGTTGATCATTCCCGACCTATACTAGGGGGCGATTGTTGACTGCTTCCGATACCTCATCCAGAACGGTTCGTAGTTGCGTCGTTGTTAAAAGCTGATGGCCCACTGTTTTCCGGTATGCTTGCTTGACCGCGTGAATTAGTCGCTCATAGAATCCACCCATCCAAAGAGCTTTCTCCGCAATGAAATCCCACTGAATTCCGTTTTGCGCCGCAAATTTCTGAACGATGGCCGACTTGAAATTGCCACCGTTGTCGGATAACATCCGGTGGGGCTTTCCATACCTGGCCACGAATCGCCTAAGAAAAAAGACCATTTGCTCGCCTGACATATCTTCGATCACATCGAGGAAAATTGCCCTGGTGGCCATGCAGTTGGCGATGCATAGCCACTTCTTGACTATCCTTCTGTCCTTTTCCTTGGCTACGACTGGTCCAAAGCAGTCGATTCCGACTTGGGACAATGGCCTTGATGGTATCACTCGGGCGCCTGGCAAATTTGGTGATGGGGGTGGCTTGAATGGGCCTCCATCATACCGGCGACAAATAAGGCAGCTTTGCAGGCATCGAAACACCTCAGACCGGCCACATTGTACCCAGTATCGCTGGCGAAACTGAGCTAGCGTCGTTGGGACCCCTGAATGCAGCATCCGTTGATGAATGTCTTCGATGATGAGTTTTGTAAACTTGGACCCTCGAGGCAGTAGTATTGGATTCTTTGCCTCTTCTGGAATCGCGGTGTTCTCTAATCGACCTTTGCACCATATTATTCCCCTGGCGTCCAGCCACAGTGGGAGTTGACCACTGAGCCGAGCTTCGCCGCCTTCATACTTCATCTGGATTGCCCTGGTCCACACTTGCTCCGCCTCTTGTACTTCTTCAGCTGTGATTTGATCGATGCTCCGCCTAAGCCCTCGCAGTTGTTTGCGAACCCCAATCTGCCGTTCTTCCAGTTTCTTTTTGACCTTCGCGACAAAGCGAATACACAAACTGGTGACCCTGATAAGCTTTTGGTAGCTTCCAAAACGATCTTCCTCGCACACTGTTCGCTTGACATTCGTCTGCCCAATGTTCCCCTTCGCAGTAGGGGCAATAAAACGGTGGGCGTTTCGCTTGAACGGGCGCTTCTCCAGGTTTCCTCATCTTGTTCCTCCCGCGCTCAACAGCGACGAGAGTGCTGCTAGTTTTCATGTTCTCCTTTCGTTCCCTGTCTTGCTCTCCACTAGACGAAGTTTCATGACGACCTTGGCTTGCATGGACATAGGCGTGCATCATGGTGTCTTAGATTCCGACCAGCTTCTGCAACTCGACTCAGAGATCCCTCATGAGCCATTGGTGTGGCAGCCATTCCTCGAACATCTTTTCCTGCACAGTTTTCGAATGCTTAAAAATGATCTTAGCCACTTCATATTGCAACCCTTGATCAACATCGAACCCAAGGGCCTTCAGGGATCGCAGGTATTCTTCAAGCTTGAGCGCTAGCTTGACTACGTCCTTCGAGGTCGTTGACACTGGTAGGCCTCGGATCGCATCAATGTTGGCCGCTATGATTTGCTTCTCATCTCCATATCGATCTTGCAACAACCTTAATGCGGGAGCCTAGTTGGCATCCGTTTCTGCAAATCCACGAATCATTTCCAATGCATCACTTTCCAATTGCGATTGGAGATAGCCGAGTTTAGTGGCCGCTGCCAGAGCTGGGTTGTCATGCACATGAACTTTGAACGCATCCCAAAACGCCTTGGTAAGACTTTATGTCTTTCCCATCGAACTTGGGTAGTCGTAATTCTAATAACTTGACCAAAGGAGCATATCGTCGGTTAGCTCCTGTTTCGCCCATGTCATGCGCACTGACTTGACCCTCTGCTGCCATCTTGGCCTGTTAAAGTCTTATCTCTTCAGTACGCAACTTTAGCGCTCGCTCACGTGCCTCATCTCCCAATATCACGGCTTCCGCCTTCATCCGCATTGTCTCCGTTTCGATCGTCATCCTTTCCAAATCTTCAACACGGCTCACTCTAGCACGATGTTCTGCCTCGGCCACCTCTTCCCGCCTACGCCTTTCCTCCGCTGACACTGCCGCCTCGGCCTCTCGCTTCGCGTGTTGTGTTTCGATAGCCTTGATTTGACTCAGCTTCTCGCTTACCACCTCGGCGATCTCAAACGATGCCTCAACTTCCACCTGGTACGCCTCCTCCTCTTGGTCCACCATCGATTCATATTGCGCATATAACGTAACCTAGGTCTCGTACGATTTGTGAATCCGAGCCTTTACCCGGACGCACTGATCGATTATCGCGTCTCGATCGTCATCGCCTACAGCCTTCCGATATTGAGCCACCTCGGGGACAGTCGCCAGTGTTTCCTTTAACCGATGCCGCAATGGACCCAGCTTTTTGCGAACGGACCCCGCCGTTGCTTCCGCCATTATAAAACCACGCTCTGTGCTACCAATTTTGTCGTTGAGTCCACAAAGTACAACGATGTGATATATATTTGCTGAAATCGCACAATCGACCGTCTTTGAGCCTATTCACAAAACATTCTCAAACTGTTACCTGAAATCACACAATCGACCGTCTTTGAGCCTATTCACAAAACATTCTGCTCTTATAACGTATGCACAGTCCTTCTGTCCTTACACTTCTGTCTTCCGTCTGTCTTTACACTTCTTCGCTCTCTTTATTCCTCGCGTCGTCGCGACAGCCTATACATACAAAACTTATATTCACATTGCATTTTGAAACCACATCTTGTCCATTCAACAATCTTTTTTTTATGCTTTAAGATAAATCATCTCTTCCATCAATTCTTTAATTTTTGGTTGATCCGCATCCAGGATAACCAACAAAATGTTTTTTTTTTGAATTCATTGCACCCATCCCCAAGCTAACCACAACCCGGTAGTTGCCTTTACATGAAAAACTAATATTCACATTGAATATCAAATCCACATCCATTCTATTCAACCATCTTTTTCTTGTTGCTTCATGATAAATCATCTCTTTCATTATTGCTTTAATTTTTGGTGGATGCGCCTCTAGGACTCCGAGTTCAGAATCACCAACAAAATGGTTTCTTCAAATTTATCGCACACATGTCCAAGTCTTTATCACCGCTGGGTACGAAACATTGTATGCGTCGCCCGATGTCTAGTTTCGAAATGTTCAAGCTTTGGCGGAATGATGCTGTCGCTCCTTGAGTGAAATGTGATGCCCACTGACCAGTTTTTAGCTAGCTCACAATTCGTCCTTTATTTTCTCAGCCACCCTTCCAACCTCCCCACCCCGGCTGCAACTTGAAATTGTGCAAAAGATTGTGGGCTCGATTGCGGGCTCAATTACAGCAAAGAATTAAAGCCCTCTAGTCTTTACTCACCATTGGCCTCTAGTGGCGATGCCCTCTACTTATTATTGGTTTTGGCTAGCTGTAGAGGCGAGGCCAATAAAGCGCTCTTAGTCCCCACCATATAGTGTAAGATTGTGACCAATCTCTACTGGGCTGTTAATTTTTTACTCTTTCACAAAATGTTTCATAAAATGTAAACGAGCACCAGATAATTTTACTCCGAAGTAAATATCATTATATGATAATTTTCACTGGGATTCATGATCAGCATGTCCTCGCCTTCATCATATTCGTAATCAGCGCACTGCATCACTCAGGTATAATGAAATGAGCCAGATTCAAATAGTTCAAGAAACGAAATATGAATGAGCGAAAAAACGTGTTCGGCAAAAAAAGGCAGCTGGCTAGCAGCACTGAGTTGGCGAGGAATTGCCTGAATCAATCTTTGAGACTTTACACAGAAATACCATGAAACTGAAGCGGTGTTCGTTAAAAGCAGCATTTCTGGTTGAACCTGTTATCCCCCACTCACTGACTTTTAAAAAGTTTTGCATTCTAAATTGGAGGAGAAATTTGCACACTGCTAATTTTTTGTTAAAGAGGCCCAAAAAAATCTTGGCACAATACTGTATATTCGTAAGTTCTTGGAAAATCTGCTGGGTATACGTTCCAAGAGTCTTCAAACTCACTCAGCGTGTACAGTAATTCTCTATAGTGAAGTACTCGATACCTGTTTTGATTAATGTCTAGTCTGCGAATGTGGGTTGCGCATATACATACATGAAATTCTTTGAGAGACTGTCGCCGCCAAGGACGATGCTGTCTGATCGCTCCAGGCAAATATTCCCGCATTCTGAGAGAACGGGTTCTTTTCAGGTGAATCATTTCGCTCAGCGCACCACTCGTTGAAACATACTGTATCTGCAATAGAAATGAGGGACCATAACAAAAATTTTGAGGTTTTTTTAAAGTGTCCAAGAATTTTTTTGTCATCATTAGAATATTAATACAGTAAAAGTGTGTTATCTTGCAGCAATTGTGATCAAAAAATGTAATGCAAAGATGCAGAAATGTCAGATAGTTTCAAGTTGGATTCAGGAAGTGACCTTAAGATTAGAGTATGATATCAAGATAAAGCTGATATTAGAGCAAGATTCATACTCAAGTTTTTAATGATCGGATAAATTCATTGATTTGAACTGACTGGAACTAACACATCTTGAGACAACGAGGGCGCGTGGGCTTCATGACGTAAAGTTGTGAGACAAAAGTATGAATGCATGCTGGATATAGTGGTAGGAAAAATAAGGCAGAAACTGCGTGGACGCATGCAATTAAGCATCTTGCTTCACAATTGGGACCCTTAATGCAAGAATTACGTAAGTCACATTCACAGTTTTAAAGAAAAAACTAGTCGAAAAATATACAGCTGCTGTGAAATATAGTATAAAAAGCTATCGCTATGTGACTTTTCGCTCGAAGAAGCACCAGCCTTAAAGAGCTCTAGCTGTAGTGTAAAGGCAATCAAGTGCGCTAATCAATGCAAAATCAAAAAAATCGATTCAGACTTTTTTCACACAGAAATGCAATTTTTAAAAAAAACGAAGGTACAGTGAAAGAATACCGTCTCTCTCTAATCTCTAAGAATAGATATGCATCCTCGGTAGCAGCTTTGTCAATAATATGATAGTACAATAATATTAGCGGTTACTGGAGTCGTCGCCCATGATTTTATGGAAACAAAAAATATTGATGCGTTACATTTCAGCCTTAATAACGGGTGGGCAATGGAATTGACAGTAACTTAATAATGTAAAAAGGGCAAACAACCTATATCTGGAGCAAAAATAACTTGAATAAAGTTGAATATCGCTGTAAGAGTGACTCACGTGCTTTTTCGATGGAGGGCTTCAACCAGCATCAGGGATATGTCTACATAGATGAATGAATTAGATTAAAATGAATTTTTTTGAGTTCCAAAGTAGATCACTTTCTGTAGTCAGTGTGAAAGCGGATATGCAAGAATATGAATTGTTTAGTGACGAAGTAACAGAGCACTGCAGGTTGGGGTGATGTCGAATTTTTTCTTCAGCTTTTTCCCTGACCCAGGCGCATAAGATTCAAAAAAGGTGAGATGCGTTAGATGTATGAAGTAACCTTTTGGTCACTTCATAAATGCAACTGAAAACTATGTAACAGTACACTACTGTGAAAACTTCTGTTGTGTGTTCAAAGAGTAAGGTTGCGTTTAACTGAGCCTCGGTTCTCAGCTTTTTTTCGCCATATTTTCCAATTTTTCGGTTCCTCAGTCTGGCCAAACAGAATGTCATCACCAGAAAAAAATCCGAGGAGTATTCACTCGACTTTTAACGCATATCTCTAAAAGATGTTCTCTTGGATACTCTGTTAGCTTTCCGCAAGATCTTTCAGGCTGCTTAGATCTTTGCAAAAACTGTGAGAGTATTTCAAATTTCTTTTCTTTTCAAACTAAAACATTCCCTAGATATAATGCGAAAATTCCAAAAGATGTTTGGACGTCCATTCGACGCATTTCCAAAATATTCCCGCGGTTACAGTAAAACCAAAAAGGCAAATATCCCCCTATTTCGAGGCCACGGAATTCTTTTCGGGTGAATCATTTCTCACAGCAAACAACTCATGAAAATATACTGTATACGCACTGTATTCTGTGAGTCTGATAAAAAAAACTTCCATTCTCTCACATGATGGAAAGGATTGGATCGAAACTGCTGTTGTTACAATTACTCTACCAAAATCCTAATGATGCAATCTTTCACTCACTCCTTCGTCCTTTTGTTTTCCTAGCGCACATACAGTATGCTTTCATAAATAATTTGCTGTGAAAGATGATAAATCCAAAATCTCGAAGCATGAATTTGAGAGACTATTTGCCAGAGGCAATTTGATGTATTAACACCTTCCTGACGTATAATCTTTTATAAGATGCGATTTATATTCGCCGTTTTTCATGGAATCCCGCCTTGATTCGCCCCAACTAAGTTAACATTGATCGAAAACATTAATTTTATAGTTTAACTGAGACCGCGAGAATATTTTTGAAGTGCTCTGAATGGACGTCTAAACATCTTTTGAAATTTTCGCATTTTATCCGAAAAATGTTTTAGCGCTGGTTCTTAAAAAAGTTGATTACAGCTAACATTTAACTGGAAAAGAGACAGACAAAAACTTTCAACTCGGACAGTCTACAATCACAACTTAAAACAAAATTTGTTACAGAAACGCATCTCACATGAACGCTACAGTTCTGAACAGGCTTTGGAAGAATTGGATTACAAATTTATTGATGAATTTTGTAAACAGCTTTTTAAAAAACTTTGTTATCAAAAACATTATGAGCTTTCCAAAAAATGCTAATTTTGCACCTCATTTGCCAATATCAAAGCCTTACGTTCTTATTCGCGTTTGATAGAGAATAAAATTTAAGAACAAAGCCCTGAATCAGGCCAGTCGCCTTCTAAAGTCAGTGGGTGGGGAATGACAGGTTTAACCAGGACTGCTGCTTTTAACCAACAATGCCTAAGTTTTATGGAATTTCGGTTTAAAGTCACAGAGATTGAATTAGGCAATTGCTCGCCCACTCAGTGCTGCAAGCCAGCTGCCCTATCCTTTGCCAAACACGTATTTTCGCTCATTCATATTTCGTTTCCTGAACGATTTAAATTTTGCTTATATCATTATAACTGAGTAATGCAGTGCACTGATTATAAATATGATGGAGACGACGAAATGCAAGAAGCTGAATTATGCGAATTCGGCCGTTTTACGACATGTCTGCAGCTTGCCTATGCCCTAAATTTGTTTCCTTTCAGGTATTGGTGTCAACGAAATATAGGTCATGGAAACGCTATCCGAAAAGACTCCATTCAGGCCATGCAGGAGGTTCGTCAGATGGCTTACTTATCTCGCTGCTGAATAGGATACAATAGACAAGGGCTCCAATCTATGCGAAACAGTCTTTGCTATGTCCCTGCCTTCATCATATTTGTAATCAGCAAATTACATTACTCAGTTTCAATAAAATTAACCAAATTTCAATTGTCTGAATAAGCCAAAAAAAAAGAAAAACGAAAAATGAGCGAGCGGAAATGGGTGTTTGGCAAAGAACGCGGGCATCTGGCTGGCAGCCCCGAGAGGGCGGGCAATAGCTATGGGATAAAGGGTTGAATTACCGCGCAGCTGTTATATGCGGCGGCATGTTTGAATTATGAGTCAGCGCGAGTATAAGAGCGGTTGGTAGACGGTTCGTTGGGGTCAGTTGTGAGTAGTATGTGGAGCCGTTCAGTAAACGGTTGATGATGTCTTAGTGTGCCTCTATGCGCATAAGACTCTACTCCAACGCAGGTCGATAACGCGACAATAGCCAAATTTAATCTCCGTAGTTTTAAACAGAAATCCCATGAAACAAGAGGAGTGTTGGTCAAAACCCTGGTTAAACCTGGAATTCTGCACTCACAGACTTTAAAAAAAGATTTGCATTCTGCATTCGAAGTTAAGTTTTTTAGACTGCAAATTTCTTGTTTGAGAAGCGCGAGAAAATCTTTTGCTGCATGATGTATACTACCACAGAAGGTGGAAACTTCCTCGAATGGTTTTGGATCTGGATGACCATCAATGTCTTCAAGGGGCTTAAAATCTTGTTACTGATCTTTTGAATGAATGAAATCATGGTCGCGATCAACGTCGGTAATCACCCTATAGAAGCAGTGATAAGACCAATGGGCTTCGATAAATATCCAAAACAAGTAAAAAAAAGTCTAGCTTAAAGTCTTGAAAACGGAGAAAATAGGAAATTAGCGCGTCCCTGAAACAATTGGTAGCAGACATTCCATGTTATCGTTTTCGTAATCAGCAAAGTCATTTACCCCTTAATCAAATGAGTTACGAAACTCCAAAATTCAGAGGAGCGAGATATGGATGAGCGAAAAAGGGGGTCTTGCGATTGGGAGTCGAGCTGGCTGACAGCAACGCGGGAGCGGAAAACAATATAAAGAATTATCTAGAAGATATATACGAGCGCGCTTTCAAAGACATCATAAAAAGCGCGGCTCGAAAGAGAAATTACAATGATAGTTAATCGACAGCGCCTAACTCACACAAAATATCGATTTGTGGATTTTAAAACCCTGAAACCTGAAGATGGACGCTTCATTTCAAAAGAAGAAGGAACAAGAAATCTGATTGAAATTAGAGAATTTTCCTAGAATGGCAGAAAAAGATTTCGTTTGCACGCGAACCATGATCAGCGGGTACCCGCTTTAAGCATATCTGTAATCGAGGTTTTTTTAATACCTCAGAATACTAGTTATCACTGCATAAACAATAGAAGGTACTAGGGGATTCGATGCGCGAATGGGAAACTAGACAAACCTATAGAAAACTCGAAAAAAAATCGCTGATAAGAGTCACTGTTAATAAAGAACTGCTAATCGCGGGTCTTGCTTTAATCATATTCGTAAGAAGCATATTTTATTACCCTCTAAAATCAAATCACTAACTAATGTTAACTGCCTGGGACTAAAAAAAGGCTAGGCCAGGAAGGATCGATAGCAGCCTTCGCATACTGTAACGCCAGCTGGCTGAGCGAAAATACGTATTTTTTAAGGCTGGCTTTCAGCTGGCTGGCAGCACTGAAGGGGCGAGCAATTGCCCTATTCTGTCCCTGTTACTTCAAACAGAAATCCCATGAAACTAAAGCGGTGCTGGTTAAAAGCAGCATTCCTGGTTGAACCTGTCATTCTCCACTCACTGACTTCAAAAAAGTTTTGCATTCTGCATTCAGAGAAAGAATTTTCACACCGTAAATTCTCTTTTTGAAAAAAGCACAAAAGGATCTTCGCACAATAAATGTGGGAGTTCTTGGAAAATCTGCTCGATATACGTTTGAAGTGTCTTAAAACTCATTCAGCGTGTACAGTAATACCCGATACCTGTTATGATTGATGTCTAGTCTGCGAATGTAGGTCGCGCATATACGTACATAAAATTCTTTCGAAAGTCTGGCGCCACCAAGGATGATGCTGTCAGATCACCCCCAGGCAAATATTCCCGCATTCCGTAAGCACGAGTTCTTTTCAGGTGAATGATCTCGCTTAGTGCACCACTTGTTGAAACATACTGTATCCGCACTAGAAATAAAAGAACAAAACAAATATTTCGGTGTTTCTTTTTGAAGTGTCCAAAAATTTTTTTGGTCATTATTTGACTATGAATACACTGAAAGTTTGTTATCTCGCGGCGATTGCATTAAAAAAAGAAGTATTAAAAAGAGTATGATACAAAGATGAAGCTGATATTGGAGCAAAATCATACAAGAGTTTTTAATAATCGAATAAATTTATCAATTTGAACCGTATGAAACTAACCAATCTCCAAATTTCAAGTTGGTGTCCTATGAAAAATCTGCACCAAAGCAAAAACAGTTTGACATGCTTGGTGAGTGCCGAGAGAATCACGAATCAACAACACCCTCAATTTTTTGCTCCTGTAATATGTGTTACTAACGACAACAAAGTCTGGTTTCACGTTGAGAAATCTTATGGATAAAAATACAGCGCTAAAACATTCTCAAGGGAAGTTTGCTCGAAAATCTTCTCCCAGATTAGAGGAAACCCTTTTCCGCTGTCATGTGAAATAAATACGCAAGAATGACATACAGATTGTGGAACACTATTGCAGTGCTGTATATTCAGTGATTGCAAAATTTGCGTTCAATCCCACTTTACCTCATATATGTTAGTGGATTCGAGTGGGCTTGCTTTATCAGGTGCACATGACAATCTTCAGATCACTCTACAAATGCTGCGTGAAACCATTTAAAGGTAAACTTTACTACATCTAGGTTAAAAAGATCACTTGTGAAGTCGAGTTTTTTGTGCAACTATGTAGGTATGCAATATTAATTTGTGAATACTACCAATTATAAATACACACGTCATATCATGGAACGCTGCTAATTAAGAGAACAGGAGAAGTGATCATCATGCAAGGAGTCATTTCTTTTACAATTTTGACAAATCCAACTTATATTTTAATAGGAAAAGCCTTACTATTTTACAAATTTATCGAATAATAGATGCATCCAGTTGATTAAAAACTGGTACGATAAAACTTTCTTTAGTGGCCTAATTTTGAGGCATTGTTCTCGTGTTTTTAATTCTATCGAACGCGAATGAGAATAGGAGGCTCTAATATCAGCAAATCAATGGCTAATTTCGCATTTCCAGGAAAGCTTATCATGTTCAAATAACAGAGCTTTCTAAGAAAGTGTGTCGAAAATTGATTAATGAATTTGTAATCCAATTTTTGAGGGCCCGTTCAGAACCGAAGCGTTTCCGTGAGATACGTTTCTGTAAGGAATCTTATTTCAAGTTATGTGATTGTGGACTGTCCGAGTTGAAAGTTTTTTCTCCTGTCTCTTTTTCAGTAAGATGTTTCAAATTATTTGCAAAGCGCATCAGCTCTGTCGCCTACACAAACATGTGATATATGGATATATACGCATATATAATATACGTGATCGATGTCTTAGAACCTTTTTGCATGCGTACAGGTACTCCCACCTAGTTTAGATTTCTAACTGCGCAGAAGACAATGAATCTGGAGATGATGGATACTGCATTGATTGAAGGATAGAATTATATTTCATGAGGTCGGAAATGTCAGGCTTAATTATTTAAGTTCATTCCCTTTCAATTGTCGCTATTTTGCACATCTATGATCTTTAATGGGTCTATCCTGAACAAGACTGGTGAGGCTTTTCTATTTAATGAATAATTGAGCTCACATTGAGCTGAAGCTTACATTCAACTTTTACAACCAAAAATTTTCAACAGGCCATTAAAACTTAAAAAGAGAGATGATGGAAAATTTTTTTGTGCTCTCAAGCAATGAGAACGGATAGAGAAAATGATGCATCGTATGAGGCCTGTAAGTCCAGCCTTGTTCAGCCGTGATTTCGGGAAGCTTTAGCTTAGCATCAATCTTATAAAAAAAGCGAGAAGCGGAAATCTGCATCTCTTGATCTTGCTTCTCTCAACGAGTTCAAATGAATCTGCAGGCACATAAAGAGGGCACAAGCAGAACTTTTGAAATTGAAAAAAAGCAAAACACATCGTGCAAATACATATATAATGTATCGATAATCGATAATCGAAGAATTTTGATTTATTGATTTAACTTCAATTCGTTTCGATGCACAACGACTAGGGCTTTTCTAAACCCTGAAAAAAAATGTGTGAAATGAAGCTGAGACACTCCTTCATTCCATCCCTTTTTAAAATTTTGTTCAAGATCTATTTAAATGTCTCTCTAAACACATAATGCACGAAATGCATGAATGCATAAAGAGGATTTCTGAAGAGCGAGTCAAGTCCAAACCGACATAATGGCCTTTATCTTCATGCGTTGGTGGGTGGATAGGCGAAATTGGTATATCTTTGAAGATATTCACACACAATTTGCTGTTTTTAACGCATTGTATAAAAAGCAATATTTTGTTATTTAGGGTATTTTTTCCTTCGCGTCTAACAATGATTTTTTCATCGAGCGAAGTATCATAACTGTACGGACAATCAACCAGTATTCCTTTTTTTATAAGCAATCGCCCGAATCAAACGCAGAAAATTCAAATTTCATCAGAGGTGAAGAACTTCTTTACAAGCAATATTACTGGTTAAAATCTTGGGCCCGTGTTCCTAAACTTGCTTTCTTGGAGCAAGGTTTTTTAATTTCGCATCTAGAAAAAGTGTGCGATACCGCAAATTTCCTCCTTGAACAAGCGCAAAAAATCAGCACATTCAATTCAGGAGTCGATCGATATGCGTCAAAAGTGACTTCCAAGTCTATCAGCAATTAGGTTTTCACTGATTTCCAGCCTGCAACGATAGGTCATACATACACACACATATAATTTCTCTGGAGTTTGGCGCCAACAAGGACGATGCTGTGAATCGCCTCTGAGCAAATATTCCCCCCATATTGAGGCCACAGAATTCTTTTCGGGTGAATCATTTCTCAAAGCAAACAACTCATTGAAATATACTGTATACGCACTATAAAAAAAAGCACAACAAAATTTAAGGTGCTTTACATAATGAAGTATCCAACAATAAATTTTTGTTGTCATTTCAACCTGAATACACTGGGAGTCTATCATCATGCTGTTATTGTTACGAAAATATGTCATGCAAAAATTCTTGGCAGAAAAATTCGATCCCAGCATAATTAACTCGACTAACCAAACAATTCTTCCTTCTTCCTGATTCCTTCGGTCCTAGCGTTTTTCAAATATGTGAAGCGTTAAAGCATTATAATCGATAAATGCTAAATTGATGATGGAGTGTCAATATTCCATGGTGACAATAGAACAGCTTTTTTGCATTCGTGTTCAGGCATAATGAACATATCTGAACGATGCGTGAGTTTTTTTCGTATAAACAGGTTCTAAACAAAACCACTTGGAAAACTAATCGACAAAAATTTGGAGCTTGGTCAAATAGTCGGAAGTCAGAATTCTTTCTCAATTAGTTCCGTCTTCATAAAAAATTCTCATTTTTTATAAAAGAAGACATGTGCTCATCTTTTAAGATTTTCCCACAGAAACCCATTCAAAACTCAGCTTTAAAAAAACAGTCAAGATAGAGCCGCACGGATGTATTTTGCAAAACAGCTTTGATCTATGTCTTCAGTCTTGTGTCTTGTTTCTCTTGCGGTTGGTAAATTAGAGAACCGTTATTACGAGGTAAAAACGTGAAGCTATGAGTTACCATTTAAATAACTCCTGAATGCGGCGGTTACTTTTTATGTGTACCCGCAGCTTTTTTTACCCACTTGTTTGCAAACAAAGTTTTCTAAAACTCAATCAATCGACGCGGGATAAGACTCGACTTATTCCATCACAATGAAAAACTATTCGCCGGCTTGACTCTCTGATTTTCACTCTGAGACTTACCTGTCTCTAGACAGTGAAAACGCATAGGCTGCGAAACTACTGAAACAAATTTACAAAGGCATGCTGGATATAGTTGTAGAGAAGAATTAAGCAGCAACTCCACAAATGGATCCTTTTCAGCACCTTGTTTAATAATCAGCAACATAGATCTGTTTTCATCAATACATCAGAAATTAATTAGTTCTCTGTGAGTTTCCGTGTGAACTACCTGCTGCAGTTAGTGTGAGAGTGGATATGCAAGAATATTAATTACCTAATGGCGCAGTTGGAGAGAGAGCTCTGCAATTTCAGTTTATGTCCAATCCTTTCACTAACTTTTACTTTGACTCATCTGCTTCAACTCATCGCGCGATAGATTTTAATAAAGTCAGGTTGCAATGGATGATACAGAAATATTTGAATCTTCTAGAGAAACCAACAATTTGATGGTACATTTCTGTGAAATTTTTGTTTCTGTACGGAAAGTAATTTCGTGCTTACCTGAGCTCTAATTTCTAGCTGAATTTCTTGCCATTTCCACCTTCCACGTTTTCCAGCCAGGCTTAACAAAATCTTATCTCAAAGGAAAAATCATAGGAGTATTCACTTAATTTCCCAGGCATATCTTTGAAAGATGTTCCCCTAAATAGTTCTCTCTTGGCTCTTCGCGAGATCTTAAAGCCTTGTTAGATTTTTGCAAGAACTGTCAGAGTATTGTTATTAGTGTCATTAGTGTTGATGAATATGTGCTAGAACATGTCAAAGCACTTCCCCAGATGCAAATTACACAAATTTAGAAACTTTCCTTCGTAGTTAATCAATACGATTATTATTGAACTCGAACGAGCCAAATAGAAATCAGATTTCTCTTGTTATGTTTGTAGGTGCTGCATTTGTAGACCGAAAAGTGTTATTAGACGTGCACTCTAATAACATTGCTTAAACAAAATATATATCTATCAATGGTAAAATTCAAGTTTTATTGATATTTTGATTCGATTTGATTTTTGTTCAGTCAGGAACGCAGAATTTAGGCGGTTCTATGCGCCTAAAGTCTAGGTTCGAGGCTTCGCTTTTAACGTATGAGTGTTTGGTATTTTTTTTACCTCAAACCAGAAAATCTTGAAGAATGAAAAAATATTTGCTTAGCTTTGAGCGCTTACTACTGCTGCCACAATTGGCGAGACGCTTCATATATATTTTTTGCAGACTTTCGCACTTAGGAACAAACTACAATTTTTGCTTCCTCAGGGTTTAACCTAACAGTTAGCTATGTTTCCTTGTCAGTGTAAGTTCCTATTTTCTAAAACAGCATTGTAAATTGTTTTTAAAGGTGCAAAAACGCGCTTTTTGTCGACACCACCCAGTTAAAGATTGTGACCCATCTCTACTAGGCAGCTCATTTTCCACTTTCTCACAAAACGTTTTATAAAATAAAACGAGCACTAAATATGTTAACTCCAGAGCAAATGGCATATATCATAATTTCCATCGAAATTCGCGGGAATATACAAGAATATATTTTGCCATCACAAATTACATTCACCACCTTCTAGCAGCAAGTGAAACAGGACGGAATCCATACACACACAACGGCACAAGCATAGCAATCCGCAAGAACTAAGACATCCAAAGGCATAAATTTTACGTTCAAAAACCAGCATCTACTGCACTTTATCGAAATATGATTCAGACTACATAACTACAGGAGAAGCAAAAAATTCTATGAACTCGATTAAGGAATACCTAAGGAATCCAAGAAAGTAAGGTGCGCGACAACTGGCTAGCAATTGTGTGTAGTAGAATGAATGGGATAATAACTAATAAAAAAAACGGGTTCGCTTGTGGTCTCTCAATTTTGTCCAGAATGTACTCGACGTTGTTTGCTTACCTGAAAAAAACTCGTAAATTAAATAAATAACAAGCACCCATGATGGAAGTTGTGAAATGAGCAGAAAAAAATGCTATTTGCAGCAGAAAAAAATGCTATTTGCAGCAGAAAAAAACATCTTGCATACTCACTCTTATCATAGTCGTAATCAGCGTCAGTAATCATTCTATTAAATCAGTGATCAGACCCATAGGCCCTTGATAAAGATCCTAAATATGCGCCGAAAAAAAGGGTACAGCGCAAAGTCTAGAAAACCAGAAAAAGGAGCGTGCAATTAGCTCGTTTTTGAAAGAAAAAGAGGGTCTGGCGATTGGGAATCAAGCTGGCTGGCAGCAACGCGGAAGCAAAAAGCGATAAGAAGAATTGATAGAAAGATAATTTAAAGCGCTTCTAAAAACATCCTAAAAAGCGTAGTTTAAAATAAAAATTACAATGAGAATAGGGCAAGGTCCTTTTTCGTAAATGACAGGCACTGAAAATCGTAAAAATTAAAAATTTCCAGGAAATGTTTAACTATAATTTTGTTTGCGCGCTTATCATGATCAGCGGGTCCCCGCGTTTATCAAATTTGTTATCAGGATACTTCGCTTCTATTACAACTAATTATTCGTGAAAATAACGCCAAGAGTTAATGTGAATTAATGAAGAAAGAGGAACGTGGGAAAAATTGTGATAAATCAAAAATGGCTGATTAAAGCTCCTCGAAAATAGGAACTGCTGATCGCGCGTCCTCTTTTCTAGCATATTCGTAATCAGCGCACTTCATTACTTTGAAATTGAATAAATCCACAAATTTGAACTGTCGTCAAAAACTTGAATATATTGCTAGGCAGAAAACATTCGATGGCATGTTAGATATACTGTAACGCCAGCTGGCTTGTGGCTTAGAAGAGGAGAAAAGTGTCTCTGAAGAAAAATTAGTCGATCGCAAGCGCCTAGTTCACACAGAATATTGATTTGTGGATTTTGAAATCCAGGAAACCTACAGATGGACGCTTAATTTTAAAAAAAACGAGAAACAAGAAATCTGATTGAATTGAGAGATTTTTTTAGATGGCAGGAAAAGATTTCGTTTGCAAGCGAGCCATGATCAGCAGGTACCCGCTTTCAGCATTCTCGTAATCAGCGTTCTTTGCTACACCAGAATACAAATATTTAGTAATTAGGCAGTAGGAGATATTATTGCATGAATGCAAAACTAGGAAAAATTTTGAAAAGTTGAAAAATTCCCCAATTAGGGTCCCTATTAATAAAAAACTGCTATTCGCGAGTCTCCGCTTCCAGCATATTTGCAATCAGCGCATTCATTACCCCATAAATTAATTAAATTTATTAATTCGAACTGCCCGAAACCAGAAGATATAGGCTAGGCGAAAGGATAGATGGCAGCCTTGGCATACTGTAGCGCTATCTGGTTGGTGGCGCAAAAGAGGAGAAAATTGTCTTAGACAGATGAAATATTCGATCGCATCAGCCAACTTAACAAGATGTCTTATTAAACGCATTTTGAAACCCTGGAAAATCTGTCGCCGCTGAATGATCGCCTTTTTTCAAATGATAGGCATGAACAATCTGGAAGTTGATAAATTTCAGAAAATGGCGAAGAAAGATTCAATTTGCACGCGAGCCACAATAAAGAGGACAAATGACTGACGGGGGGGGGGGGGATATGACTAAAAAGGGAAAATCGCCTACTATATATACGCTTTTATTGGTGACCATGATTCAAGCGAGGGCGAGCGCAAACCATGGGCCGCTGGCAAAACAAAAAGCTGCGATCAAAAGAAGAGGCTGCTCAATAAAATAACATGGTCGTAATGTTGGCTTAGTGCTGCCTTCCCTGTGCTGTTTTGCAAAGAAGAAGCTAACCAAAAGACACCACTTTTCCACTTGTGTTTAGCGTTATATCAGTCAGCATGAGCATGTGCAACAGGCTGGACGGCCGCACATTGGAGAAGCTGCCGCAGGGAGGGGAAAGACATAAAAATAGCTGTAGGCAGTGCCTAAGACATTAACCCGAAGGGTTTAAGCCTCGCCCAGAGGAGCGTATCGACCAGCCAACGTAGGCAAGCCAATACACTGCTCCTTGTATGAGGCGCCGCTCAGGCTCAGGTGGCCAGAGATATCATCGCATTTCTCCCATTTCGCTTATGAGTGTGAGCGACTTGAAGAGCTTACCACAGCTGACTCCTACTGTATCTCGAGGTTACTTTCTAAATGCAACATAAAGTACTCGACGGTAAATTTCTGTAACGAGTTTTGTTTCTGCGAAGAAAGCGAATTTGCATCACATTTTTTAATCACAACTGCTGCAAGATGACACACTTTCAGTATATTCATATTAAAATGATGACAAAACACATTCTCGAACACTTTTTTTGAAAAAAGCACTAAAATTTTTGTTAAGATCTTTCATTTCTGGTGCGGATACAGTATGTTTCAATGAGTGGTGCACTTAGCGAGAGGATTCACTTAAAAAGAACTCGTGCTCTGCGGGAATATTTGCCTGGGGGTGATCCGACAGCGTCGTCCTTGATGGCGCCAGTCTTTCAAGAGAATTTTATGTACGTATATGCGCGACCTACATTCGCAGACTAGACATCAATCAGAACAGGTATCTAGTATTTGGCTATGGAGAATTACTGTACACGCTGAATAAGTTTAAAGACACTTTGATCGTATATTGAGCAGATTTCCCGAGAACTCTCACATTTTTTGTGCGAAGATTCTTTTGCGCTTCTTCAACAAAAAATTTGCGGTGTGAAAATTTTTTCTCCGAATGCAGAATGCAATTCTTTTTTAAGTCGGTGGGTGGAAAATGACAGGTTTAACCTAGAATGCTGCTTTTAATCGACACCGCTCTAGTTTAATGGGATTTCTGTTAAAAGTCACTGGGATGGAATTAAGCAATTGCTCGCCCACTCAGTGCTGCCAGCCAGCTGCCCTATCCTCTGCCCAACAGGTATTTTCGCTCAGCCAGCTGGCGTTACAGTATGTCAAGGCTGCCATCGATTCTTTGTGGCCTAGCCTTTTTTAGTTTTAGGCAGTTCAAATTGGTGAATTGATTTGATTTGGGGGTTATAAAGTGTGCTTATTACGAATATGATTGAAGCAAGACCCGCGATTAGCAGTTCTTTATTAACAGTGACTCTTATCAGCGATTTTTTTTCGAGTTTTCTATAGGTTTGTCTAGTTTCCCATTCGCGCATCGAATCCCCTAGTACCTTCTACTGTTTATGCAGTGATAACTAGTATTCTGAGGTATTAAAAAAACCTCGATTACAGATATGCTTGAAGCGGGTACCCGCTGATCATGGTTCGCGTGCAAACGAAATCTTTTTCTGCCATTCTAGGAAAATTCTCTAATTTCAATCAGATTTCTTGTTCCTTCTCCTCTTGAAATGAAGCGTCCATCTTCAGGTTTTCAGGGTTTTAAAATCCACAAATCGATATTTTGTGTGAGTTAGGCGCTCTCGATTAATTATCATTGTAATTTTTCTTTCGAACCGCGCTTTTTATGATGTTTTTAAAAGCGCGCTCCTATATATCTCCTAGATAATTCTTTATATTGTTTTCCGCTCCCGCGTTGCTGTCAGCCAGCTCGACTCCCAATCGCAAGACCCCCTTTTTCGCTCATCCATATCTCGTTTTTCTGACTTTTAAAGTTCCGTAATTCATTTGATTAAGGGGTAATTGACTTTGCTGATCACGAAAACGATAACATTGAATGTCTTCTACCCATGGCTCTTTCGGGGACGCGCTAATTGCCAATTTTTTTCCGTTTTTAAGACTTTAAGCTGGACTTTTTTTGCATGTTTTTGTTATTTATCGAGGGCCCATTGGTCTTGTCACTGCTTCTATAGGGTGATTACCGACGTTGATCACGACCATGATTGGAGCGAGGATGCGAGATGTTTTTTCTTTTGCGAACAGCATTTTTCTGTTTCTTTTTATAGTTCCATCATGGACCTACGCCTGTGTTTTCATTCACGCTTCTTTTTAGGAGAGCAAACAACATCAAGTACATTTCGGACAAGATTGAAAGACCACGAGCAAACCTGTTGTTTATTATTAATTCTTTGTTGCTTTTATTTGACTACACACAATAACTAGCTAGCTGTCGCATACCTCACTTTATTTGGATTCTCTAGGTATTTATCAATCGAGATTTTGAAGAATTCTCTGCGTCTCCTGTGGTTTAGGACTCCGAATTATATTCTAATGAAGTGCAGTGGGTGCTGATTTTTTAATTACAGATATCCGAATTTTTTGAATGTCCTAGTTCTCGCGCATTGGTATGCTCATGCTGTTGTGTGTCCATGTTTTTTAATTTTATTTTACTTGCTGCTAGAAGGTGGTGATTGCACTTCGTTATGGCGAACTATCCGCTTGTATATTCCCGCCGATCCCCTGGAAATTATTATATATTGATGTGTGAGAGAGTCTAATTATCTAGAGTCTAATTATCTAGAGCTCGTTTACTTCTCAGAAAACATTTTGTGGAAAAGTGTAAAATCAGCAGCCCAGTAGAGATAGGTCACAATTTCCCCCCCAGATGGTAGGTACGAAGAGCGCTTCATTGCCCTCGCCTCTGGAGCTAGCCAAGCCTGTGATAAGTAGAGGGCATCGCCACTTTGGGCATATGGTGATTTAAGGTTGTGGGCTCGAATTTTTTGCTGTCATCGAGCCCGCAATCTTCCCCACAATTTCAAGTTGCAGCTGAGGTCGAGAGGTTAAAAGGGTGGCTGAGGAAATAAAGGACTAATTAAGAGCTAGCTGGAAACTGGTTAGTGGGCATCAACTTTCACTCAAGGAGCGACAGCACCATTTCACCCGCTGCTAGAAAGTGGTGGTTGTGTATGTAGAGGCAATTACTAAGTTCTGGTTAGTTTAACAATTGACTAAGCAGCGAGAACTTTGTTTTTGCTGCTTAGTCAATTCTTGTCTGGTCAGCAATTCGAGCATAAGAAAAAAACAAGAATGGTTCTCTTCGATCTTGGTTTTTGGGTTCGAGGCATCGATTTCAACGTTCAGATGTTTATTATAGATTTATTATATATTTATATGTTTATATGTTTATTATATATTCATTATATTTATTATTGTATATATGTTTATAGAAAAAGTTGATAATAGGCGCGTTGGGGAGAAAATAGTAATGCTATTGACTGTGAGAAATGTCTTGGTTGATTAATTTTTGACTCCTAAACGTAGCTGGAGGAGTTTAACGAGTTAGAGTTTAACGATGACCGCATGCGTTAACTACAAATGAAAAGTTTAAAATTTGTGTGATTTATCCCAGCCGCCTATTCCCATATCTTGGACACCTTTAAAATGAAAAAGGTTTTGAAATACTTGGAAAGTTTCAGCACATATCTCATAACAGCAATGACACGAATAACACTTTGGGATCTCGTGAAGAGCTTACTGGCAACCATCTAAGAAACATCTTGTGAAAATATGTTGCAAGAATTGAGTATGTCGTGCTTCGTTTTTTTCTCAATGGTACAACTTTGCTTAGTCCATCTTGGAAAGAATCGAGGTGGGAATTATCGCAACGATTGCTGAAACTCAGACCTCAGATGAACGCTGTTACAAGAATGCCGTTACATGAACAAATGCTCTAACAATTGCTGTTACAAAAAAAAACTGTCTAAAAATTTAAAAAATCACTCGATAAGGGACCATGAGAGTGCAGTAAAATATTGAGAGAAAGCTGAGGCAAAAATCTAAGTAGAAGACACAGAAAAAAATTCGACATGAACGAAACATTCAGTGCCCTCTAAGTAACTGGGTGTTTTATATTTTTCGTGTGTTCACTTCACAAGGACTACAGGAGCCCACCCAGAAAATCACAGAAAGCCCAGTATAATCTAATACATGTACTGATGTAAGCTAATCCATGTTTCTCTTTGTGAAACAGATTGCTGAATAGGGTACATCAAGTTTTTGTTCGATTTATTTCTAGCACTTCACCCAGCATTCCATCTGACTTTTGCTGTGGTAGTATACATCATGCACCTGGAACATCTTAGCTGTCTGAAGACTAGTTGATTCAAGACAGTTCAAATTGATGAATTCATTGGAATTTTAAAAATTCGATTATTACTTTTGCTTCGATATCATCTTAATCTTGAAATCGTACTTCAATTTTGAGGTCACTTCCTGAATGCACCTTAAAACTCTTCGACATTTTTGCATCTTCGCATTACATTTTTTACCACAATTGCCGAAAAATAACAAACTTTAGTGTATTCTTATTTAAATAATGACAAAACAATTCTTGGACACTTTTAAAAGAAACACCAAAATTTTTGTTGTGGTCTTTCATTTCTATTGCGGATACAGTATGTTCAATGAGTGGTGCGCTAAGCGGGATGATTCACCTGGGAAGAACCCGTGCTCTCGGAATGCGGGAATATTTGCCCAGGGGTGATCCGACGGCATCGTCCTTGGCGGCGCCAGTCTTTCGAAGAATTTTTATAAACGTACATGCGCGACCTACATTCGCAGACTAGACATTAATCATAACAGCTATCAAGTATTACTGTACACCCTGAATGAGTTTGAAGACACTTCGAACGTATATCAAGCAGATTTTTTGAGAGCTCCCACATTTATTGTGCAAGGATTCTTTTGCGCTTCTCCGACAAAAAATTTGCAGTGTGAAAATTTTTACTTTAAATGCAGAATGCAAAACCTTCTAAAGTCAGTGGGTGGGGAATGACAGGTTTAACCAGGACTGCTGCTTTTAACCAACACTGCCTAAGTTTTATGGAATTTCGGTTTAAAGTCACAGAGATTGAATTAGGCAATTGCTCGCCCACTCAGTGCTGCAAGCCAGCTGCCCTATCCTTTGCCAAACACGTATTTTCGCTCATTCATATTTCGTTTCCTGAACGATTTAAATTTCGCTTATATCATTATAACTGAGTAATGCAGTGCACTGATTACAAATATGATGGAGACGAGGACCTGCTGATTATGATTCGCGTGCAAATAGAATCTTTCCGATCATTTTTTGGCATTTCCCAAATTTTCAGAGGTTTTCTGTTTCCCCTTTTTATGGAGTAAAGCATTCATCTCTAGGTTTCCAGAGTTAAAAATGCGCAAATCGAGAATATGTCTAAACTAGACGCTCGCAATCGACTATTCTTCCTCGAGAAGGCAATTTCTTGTTTTCGCGCCATCAGCCAGCTGGCGTTACAGTACGCCATGGCTGCAATCAAATTTTCCACGCCTAGTTTTTTTTTAGTTTTTAGCGAATCAAATTGGTGAATTTTTTTGATTTGGGGTGATAAAGCTTTGCCTAATACGAATATAACTAAAGCAAAACCCGCGATTAGCAGTTTTCTATCAACAGTGACTCTTCTCAGCGATTTTTTTTCGAGTTTTTTTATAGCTTTGTCCAGTTCCCTATTCGCGCATTGAATCCCTCAGTAGCTCCTACTGTCTAACCACAAGTAACTAATATTCTAGGGTAGTAAAAAAACCCCGATTACGGATATACTTGAAGCGGGTACCCGCTGATCATGGTTCGTGTGCAAACGAAATCTTTTTCTGCCGCTTCCAAAAATTCCCTAATTTTGATCCGATTTCTTGCTCCTTTTTTTCTTGAAATGGAGCGTCCATCTTAAAAACTCAAGGGTTTTAAATTCCACAAGTTGATATTCTGTGTGAACTAGGCGCTTCCGATCGACTTCTGATTAAGTGCGCTGATAACGAGTATGCTTGAAGCGGGGATGCGCGATTAGCAGTTGCACTGTCACGGGGGGGGGGTGACCGCTGGCAAGGTTACAATACCCACTGAATCAGCAGGGCTGGGAAAATATTTTTGCGCTGCAAGACTTTTCAGATCCGCCCCGTTCTCATACTACACGCTTGAGAAATATTTTCTGAGGAACGCCAAACGAGCGCCGTTTTTGATATAAGCAATCAAAACCTGAGCATCAAAAGTCGATGTGCGCACACGGAATAACGCGAAAATCTCAAAATTTTCGATTTAAATCTCCATAATTTCCATAAAAGGTGTAATAGCGGTGCAATGAAAAGTATTTTGTGTCGATCAGAGATTTAGCGCCAACAAGAGCGAGTCTTTCGTGAATTATTGGCGTTCTTATTCCAGGAGAATTGAACGAATCTGATGAAATCGCCGAGCGATAGAACGCGATATCTGTTGCTAAAAAATGAAAAGAGGGCGTCGTCGGCATGTGTAAGTATGGTTTTTGCATTTAATATCGGCTTGATTCAGGCTATGGAAACTAACAGTAAATTTTTGGCCGCTAAGTTTATAACAGTCGAATGGCTGTAAAAAATAATTAGGAAAATGCAAGAAGCTGAATTATGCGAATTCGCCGTTTTACGACATGTCTGCAGCTTGCCTATGCCCTAAATTTGTTTCCTTTCAGGTATTGGTGTCAACGAAATATAGGTCATGGAAACGCTATCCGAAAAGACTCCATTCGGGCCATGCAGGAGGTTCGTCAGATGCCTTACTTATCTCGCTGCTGAATAGGATACAATAGACAAGGGCTCCAATCTATGCGAAATAGTCTTTGCTATATGGTTGACAAATAATGGTCTCCATCTGTCCTGGTTCTTGTATTTTGCAGTATACTTCAGGTGTATTGGGGATAACTATTCAAATGAATAATTTCTTGTTTTAGGGCTCCCTCAAATCTGCGAGCGAAGCATATTATTAGCGTTTGCATCAGTCCCGGCGAGAACCTTGCTTCTAAAGATTTTGAGAGTGATGATGAAGAGGTTTGTATACCTGGCGTTTTTGGGCTCGGTTTAGTGTGATGTCTCATAACATATCTTGACGAATACATCGCTTCCCTTATTCCTTTCTGGAAGAAACAGCCACATCATGCCTTCTCAAATCGCCAAATTTTCCAATACTTTTGACCACCAACGGCAGGATCTGCTTCCCTGTTCGTGAGTGTAAACTCGCATTAGATGCTGGGCGGTCTTTGAATGTGTTTCTGCCAAGAAGACCACGATGGTCGATTTCGCTGTTGTTAGAACATTGTCATCGTGATCGGAAACGACCGCTTCCGCTGATGCTGCTGCCTTGTACAAATCCTTGAGAGTCTAAAAACCACAGCATCAGGTTACAATCGAACCTAATCACTAGGAAAAGACTGTGCCCGTTTGATTTTCCGTTCTTAGATACGGTATTCAAATTTCTATCCACTTTTAACTTACGATTAGGCAACGATACAAAATTGAGGAAAAAAAAGCGTTGCATGTTTAAAGACTTATTTGCTATTCCATAATTACTGTGTGTATTTAAAAATATTACTGTTCGAACTGGAAAAGCCTTTGCGTCAGTCGGGTTCTGCTACAAGCGAAAAATGATAAGGCGCTTTGGTTTGACGGTGGCCGCACCCGACGCACTTGAGAACACTGGCGGAATTGAAGGCTTCAAAAATGCTTATTTGTCAAACAAATACGATCCTGAAATTATACAATTGCGCATCCATCCATGACAGCTTTTAGACAGCAGAATTAGAAAAAGGTAGCGCGAAGAAAAATCTTCTTTTTTTCGAAAGTTTGTCGCGCCGTGTGCGCACATCGGCATTTGATGCTCAGGTTTTGACTGCTTATATAAAAAAACGGCGCTCGTTTGGCGTTCCTCAGAAAAAATTTCTCGAGCGTGTAGTATGAGAACGGAGCGGATCTGAAAAGTTTTGCCGCGCTAAATTATTTTCCCAGCCCTGCTTATTCGATAGGTATTGTTATCTTGCCAACGGGTACACCCCGTGCCAGTACATCTTTAACGAGATCTCGAAGTGTGTTTTCGTCTCATTGGTGTTATGTGCTAGAACTTTCCAAGTATTCCAAAACCTTCTTAATTTTTAAGAAAGATTAATTATTTCAGTATGGGTGGCTAGGATGAATCACATGAATTCAATTTTTTTTTGTACTTAACGCATGCAATCATCGTTGAAGTCTAACAAGCTTCAATGATATGGAAATCCTCCAGCTAGGTTTATAAGTCGAAAATTCATCAACCACGACATTTCTCACACTCAATCACACCAGTATTTTCTCCCCGACGCGCCTGATATCAACCTTTTTTGAATATATTTACAACACCTAACTTGAATCGATGCCTGACACCCAAAAACCAAGATCGAAAAAAGCAATTCTTGTTTTTCCCCAATTCTTCAATTGCTGACCAGACAAGAATTTTCCAAGCCCGCGAGAGCTCCAGAGCTAACCACAACTGAATAGTTGCCTTTACATACAGAACTAATATTCACATAAAATATTGAATCCATATCCGTTCTATCCAACAATCTTTTTGTTGATGCCTTAAAGATGTACTGGCACGGGGGGTAACCGTTGACAAGGTAACAATACCTATCGAATAAGCAGGGCTGGTAAAATAATTTGGCGCGGCAAAAAATTTTAGATCCGCCCCGTTCTTACACTACACGCTCGAGAAATATTTTCTGAGGAACGCCAAACGAGCGCCGTTTTTGATATAAGCGGTCAAAACCTAAGCATCGAATGTCGATGTGCGCACATGGCGCGACAAACTTTCGAAAAAAGAACATTACGGCTACTTTTTCTACTTCTAATTTTGCTGTCTAAAAGCTGTCGTGGATGAAGGCGCAATTGTATCATTTCGGGATCGTATTTATTTGACTTATAAGCATTTTCGAAGCCTTCAATTCCGCCATGGTTCTCAAGTGCGTCGTTTTGCGGCCACCATCAAACCAAAGCGCCTTATCATTTTTCGCTTCTAACGTAACCCGACAGGCGCAGAGTGGTGCAAAATTTTGGACATTGAGGGCCATCCATTGAAGACACCTTCACTGGTTCGAGGCCGCCTTTTTTCCGCCGAATATTTCGAAATGCGATAAACTTCCGAAACACACTTTACCAGTTGGAAAGGTAATATTTTTGAAATACACACTGTAATTCTGGAATTATTTTTTTTCCAATGTCTTATCGTTGCGCAATCGTAAGTTAAAAGTGGATACAAACTTGAAGAAATACCGTATATAAGAACGGAAAATCAAACGGGCAGTCTTTTCCTAGTGACTAGGTTCGATTGTGATTCTGTGGCTTTTAGACTCTCGAGGATTCGTACAAGGCAGCGGCGTCAGCGAAAGCGGTCATTTCTGATCACGACGAAAATGTTCCAACAACAACGAAATCGACCATCGTGGTCTTCTTGGCAAGAACACATTCTAAGACCGCCCATCATCTAATGCGAGTTTACTCTCACGGACAGGGCAGCAGACAGTGCTGTTGGTGGTCAGAAGTATTGGAAAATTAGCCGATTTGATAAGGCATGATGTGGCTGTTTTCTTCCAGAGATGAATGTGGGATGCGATGTATTTGTCAAGATATGTTGTGAGACATCACACTAAACCGAGCCCTAAGATACCAAGCATACAAATCTCTTCATCATCACTCAAAATCAGTAGAAGCAAGGTTCTCGCCGGGACTAATGCAAAAGCCGATAATATGCTTCGCTCGCAGATTTGAAGGAGGCCTGAAACAAGAAATTAATCGTTTGAATAGTTATCCGTAATACACCTTAAGTATACTGCAAAATACAAGAACCAGAACAGATGGAGACCATTAATTGTCTACCATGTAGCAAAGACTGTTTCGCATAGATTGGAGCCCTTGTCTATTATATCCTATTCAGCAGCGAGATAAGTAAGCCATCTGACATACCTCCTGCATGGCCCGAATGGAGTCTTTTCGGATGGCGTTTAGATAAGCATGGAATTCCATGACCTAAATTTCGTTGCCACCAAAACCTGGAAGGAAACAAATTTATAGAATAGGCATGCTGCAGACTTGTCGTAATACGGTCGAATTTGCTAACTAGCAAAATTCAGCTTCCTGCATTTTCCTAATTATTCTTACAGTACAGTATGGGCGCTTTTGCTATTTGCTCCCCAGACAAAGGCTAGTATAAGGTTGGCTGAAGCCTGATAATAGCCTAAGCTTGAGTTTTATACCAGACTAAGCCCAAGCCTAGGCCTAGTATCAGTCTAAGCCCAAGTCATATGCCGGCCTAAGCCTAAGCCTAAGCCTAATACCAGCCTAAGCTAACCCATATTGGGGAGCAAACAGCAAAAGTGCCACAGTATGAGCCATTCGACTGTTACAAAATTGGCGGCCAAAAATTTACAGTTAGTTTCCAGAGCCTGAATCAGGCCGATATTACATACAAAAACCATACTTACACATGCCGACGACGCCGTCTTTCCTTTTTATAGCAACAGATATCGCGCTCAATCGTCCGCAACTGGATCCAAATTGGAACAGTCCGCCAACGACACTGATGGCTCGGCGATTTCATTAGATTCGTTCAATTCTCCAGGAATGAGATCGCCAAAAATTAACGAAAGACTCCTTCTTATAGCCGCTAAATTTCTGACCGACACAAAATACTTTTCATTGCACCGCTATCACACCTTTTATAGAAATTCTGGATATTTAATTCGAAAATTTTGAGATTTTCTCGCGTCATGCGATGTGCGCACATCTGCTTTTGATGCTCAAGATTTGACTGCTTATATCAAAGCCGGCGCTCGTTTGGCGTTCCTCAGAAAATATTTCTCGGGCGTGTAGTATGAGAACGGGGCGGATCTGAAAAGTTTTGCCGCGGCAAAATATTTTCCCAGCCCTGCTGATTCGGTGGGTATTGTTACCTTGTCAACGGTTACCCCCCGTGCCAGTACATCTTTAAGAGCTTTAAAAAGCACCCAAGAAGGGAGCCTATCACCTAAAGTAATATATTGAGAAAAAGCTTAATCAGAATTCGACATGAACGAAAAATGCAGTGCCTTCTAACTAAGTAACTGCTTGTTTAATTTTTTTCCATGTGTTACCTCCAGGAGGACTACAAAAGGAAGCCCACCCAGAAAATCACAAAAAGCCTAGTATAATCTAAGACATGTACCGATATGGGCAAACCCATGTTTCTCTTTAAGAACCAGAGTGCTGAATAGAGTTCATCGAGAAACAGGAATATTTTTGTTGTTGTCTTTTATTTCAATTAGGAAATACAGTATGTTTCTACGAGTGGTGGGCTGAGCGAGACGATTTACCTGAAAAGAATCTATGCTCTCTGCATCGTCTTTAGCGGCGCCAGTCTTCCAAAGAATTTTATGTACGTATATGCGCGACCTACATTCGCAGACTAGACATCAATTAAAACAGGTATCGAGTATCACTGTACACGCTGAATAACTTTGAAGACACTTTGAACGTATATCGAGCAGATTTTCCAAGAACTCCAACATTTATTGTGCAAAGATCCTTTTGCGCTTCTCCAACAAAAAATTTGCGGTGTAAAATTTTTTTTTCAGAATCAAACTCTTTGCAAGGTCAATAAGTGGGGAGTGACAGGTTCAACCAGGAATGCTGCTTTTTACGAACACTGCTTTAAGTTAATGGAATTTTTTTTCAGAGTAACAGAGATCAAATTAGGCAATTACTCGCCCACTCAGTGCTGCCAGCCAGCTGCCCTATCCTTTGCCAAACACGCATTTTCGCTCATTCATATTTCGTTTCTTGAACTATTCGAATTTGGCTCATTTCATCATACCTGAGTGATGCAGTGCGCTGATTACAAATATGATGATTGCGAGGACCTGCTGATCATGAGTTTCCATCTACTAAAAAGCTGTAATGAGTTTTTATAATTTTTTTAGAATTCCTCTAGCGTCTCTCTTTCTTAATTAAGTTCACTTAACGTCTCACCTAAACTCCTAAAATGTCTTCTTTTTTTAAAAATTTGTGGGCAGCGAATTATGTTGATAACGAATATGATAAACGCGTGGACCCGCTGAGCATGGTTAGCGCACAAACAATGTTATTAGTGAACAATTTAAAAAATCTTTTTTTTTAACATTTTTAATGCCTGTTATTTACGGAAAAAGGCCTGCACCTATTCTCATTGTAAATTTGGTTCCAAACTGCGCTTTTCAAATTGTTTTTTAAACCGAGCTTCTATATATCTCCTAGATAATTCTTTTAATCGCATTTTGCTGTTGCGTTGCCCGCCTTCTGGCGCATGTTTTTGATATTTATCAAGGGCCTTAGGGTCTGATCACTGGTTCTATAGGGTTATTACCAACGCTGATTACGACTATGATAGAGCGTGGATGCGAGATGTCTTTTCTCCTGCGAACAGCATTTTTTTCGCCCATTAATGGAGTTTAATCATGGACCTGCGCCTGTGTTTTTATTCACGTTTTTTTCAGGAAAGCAAACAACGTCGAATTTATTTTGAGCAAATGAAAAAACCACAAGCAAACCTGTTGTTTATTATAAATTATTATCGCTTTCATCCGACTTCACATAATTACTGGCCAGTTGTCGCATACCTTACTTTTTTTGAATTTTTTAAAATATTTCCTAATGGAGATTTGATGAAATTGCTTGCCTTTCCTGTAGTTTGTTATCCCGATTCATATTTCAATAAAGTGCTGTGGATGCTGGTGTTTTAATTGTAAAATTCATGCCTTTTCTCTGAGATGTCCCAGTTCTCGCGCATCGCTATGCTCATGCTGTTGTGTTTGTATGTTTTTTGTCCTGTTTCACCCGCTGCTAGAAGATTTAATGCCCGATGAGGACATTGATCGTCATCCCGATCTAAATCCATTAAAAGAAGTTTCTAGTTCTGCTGTGGTAGTATACATCATGCACCCGAAGCATCTCAGCAGTCTGGAGACTAGTAAGTTTCAGACAGTTGAAATTGATGAATTCATTCCATTATTGAAAACTCAAGTATGATTTTCGCTCCGATATCAGCTTTATTTTGATATCATACTCTTTTTGATACTTGTTTTCCCATCACAATCACCGCGAGATAACACACTTTTAGTTTATTCATATTCAAATGATGACAAAACAATTGTTTGACACACTTGAAGAAGAAACACACAAAAATATTTTGTTGGTTTCTTTTTTCATTTCTATTGCGAATACAGTATGTTCAACGAGTGGTGCGCTCACCGAGATAATCCACCTAAAAGAAACCCTTGCTCTCAAAGTGCAGGAATATTTGCTCAGTGGTGATCCGATAGCATCGTCCTTGTCGGCGCCAGTCTGTGACCGAAGAAGAAAGTGACCTTGGGATATTTCTGTTTAAGGTTTTGTTCTTGCGAAGAAAGAATTTTCTGCATCACATTTTGATCACGATTGCTGCAAGATGACACACTTCTAGTGAATTCATATTATAATGAAGACGAAACACATCCTCAGACACTTTTCGGAACAAGCACCAACATTTTTGTTGTGATCTTTTATTACCAGTGCGGATACAGTATGATTTAACGAATGTGGCGCCAAGCGGGATGATTCACCTTGAAAGAATTCTTTGTTTTTGGAATGCGGGAATATTTCCCTGGGGCGATTTAAGTTTTTCTGGTTTTCAAAGAAAAAACCCCAAGCACGAATGTTTAAAGCTAGAACCACAAACCTGAAGCCAAAAACTAAGTTTAGGATAAACCATCACTGAAAAAATGAGAAAAGTTATTCCTGTGTTAAATGCTAATTGAAGGCGGCCAAATTCTGTGAGTCGGCACGGCGAACAGTGAAAAAAGCAGATCATGTGCAGTTGCAGCAGCGAAATCATGACCCAATCAGTGAAGCGCTTTCAGGAGTCGCCCTGTGAACTTCTTTGGCTTAACAATCTATGATAAATGTGATATTTAGTGAATAAAGAAAATATCGGAGCCCCTATTATCAAATAAAAAACTGAAACTGATATCTGAATTCAGTATCGTTCAATATTTCCCTATAGATTATCGTAGCTCAAGCCAGCCGCATGAATCGCACAGCAGCACTAAATTTTCCAAAAAAGTTTGTCTTCTGCCACATGTGGATTGCTAGAACGAGTGATGATTCATCCTTAACTTAGTTCTTGGCTTCAGGTTGGTTGTTCCAGCTTTAAGCATTTGTGCTTGGGGTTTTTTCATTAAAAACCAGGAAAACTTTTAAGGTACAGAACATAAAGACATATATATCAACTAAATTTAATCGGTAATAAATATATATATAATCTAAAAAACTCGGACATAAAAAACTAAAAAACTCATGACTAGGGGATAAATATCGAATGTCATGCCAGATATACTGTAACGGCATCTGGCTGGTTGTACTAAGAGAAGAAGATTGCCTCTAAAAAGGAAAGTCGATCGCTACTACTGGCTGATGGAAGGTCTAGCCGCTTTTACTGGCTGCTTTTACTGGCTGCTAGAAGGTGGTAAATGCAATTTGCGAACTATCTGCTTGTATATTTCCGCACATTTCAAGAAAAATCATCATATCAGGCCATTTGCTCTAGGGTTATATTATCTAGTCCTGGTTTACTTCGTAAAAAACAGTTTGTGAGAAAGTTTGTGACAGTTTGTTAAAAATAAACTGCCCAGCAGAGAAGGGTCACAATCTTCCACTGGATGGTCTCAACGAGAAGCGCTTTTTCGACCCCGCCTCTGGAGCTAGCGAAGCTTTTTGGGAAGGCCAGAAGGACGGCAAAGAAAATAAGGGCCTTCTAGAATATTGAGAAAGAGCGGATCATAAATAGACGCCCTGAAAAAGCCATGGTGCCGATTAAGCGAATCTCTAGCGGTAGCCCAGGTCAGAGGTCAGAAAAATGGCGAAGAGGATGAAGGACTTTTGAAATTTCATAAAGAACCAATGCTGGATAAGCGTCAGGGAAGTGAGTATGCGTGACTAATACATGTAGCAGCGTGGGTCGAAAAATCGAAAGGGAAATGTGAAACCTACTGTGAGCCAGCTAGAAACAGGTCAATAGGCATTATAATCCGCTCAACGAGCGACAACGTCATTTCGTCGCAGCTAAAAAAAATGAACTCGGCGTGTACCCGCTTAAAAAATATCTGTAATCAGCGTACTTTCCGTAAGAATACTACTTATAACTGCATGGACAGTGAGAGGTATCGAGAAGTTCGATGCCTAAGCAGAAAATCACGAAAATATAGAAACTCTCTACCTAGAGTCCCTATTAGCGAAGAACCGCAAATCGCGGGTCCCTGCTTTTATCATATCGTAATAGCGGACTTTAAGCGCAATTTATGGTCCCAGTATCAAAAAAATTCACCAATTTCTAGTGTTTGAAACTAGAAGATGTTGCTAGGCTAGAAAGAATCGATGGCAGCCTGAGCATATTGTAGCGCTAGCTGGCTGCTGGCGCAAAAGAGAAAAATTAGTCTCGGGCAAATAGAATACTCAATCGCAAGCGCTTAGTTCACACAGAATCTCGATTCCTGCATTTTCCGCAAATCTAGTGAACAAAAAACTTTTTGAGACCAGTCGTATAAAAATTCTGATTGCACGCGGATCATGATCAAAGGAGCCTCGCGTCAAAAACGAACCAAAAAAAAAACTTTTTCAAAAAAAAACTTTCCACAAAAAAATTGATGCTCCGAAAAATTGATATAAATAGGCAGATCCCTGAAGCTTAAGCTTCCGAAAAGCAAAAATTCACACCTGTTTGACCTTTGGTTGTTGCTTTAAGGCTGAGGCTGATGGTGATCCTCCTTCCCCTCCTACACACTGACTGCAGTAGAGATTCCACCTGGAAAATCACAAGAAAATCATAATGATCTGACACATGTACCAATGTAAACAAATCCATGTTTCTCTCAGTAGAACAGAGTTCTAAATGTGATGCATTAGTAGGTTTTTCTTTTAAAATTTTAGTTTTCCACCCAACGTACCATAATACTTTCGCTGCAGTGGTATACATCTCGCAGCCAACGCGTCTTCGCTGTCTATAAACGGGTCAGTTCCAGACAATTCATGATTTTTTGAATTCCCATTTGTGGTTTTTTCGAAGACTAGCATCGGAGTGAAAAACTGAAAAAAAATATTCAAAAAATCATGACCCACTGAATGAAAGAAATCATGACCCAATCAGTGAAGCGCTTTCAGGAGTCGCCCTGTGAACTTCTTTGGCTCAACAATCTATGATAAATGTGATATTTTGTGAAGAAAGAAAATATCGGAGCCCCCATCATTCAATAAGAAACTGAAACTGATATTTGAATTCAGTATCGTGTAATATTTCCCCACAGATTATCGTAGCTCGAGCCAGCCGCATGAATCGCACAGCAGAACTAAATTTTCCAAAAAAGTTTGTCTTCTGCCACATGTGGATTGCTAGAACGAGAAATGGTACATCCTAAACTCAGTTCTTGGCTTCAGGTTTGTGGTTCTAGCTTTAAACATTCGTCCTTGGGGTTTTTTCTTTGAAAACTAGAAAAACTTCTAAGGTACAGTACAGCACACGTCAAAAAACTGCGCGCGCTAACCAGGGCTGGCGGTCTGTTTGGCCGTGTTGAGGTTACTGTATGTGTAAGGATCCTGGTGAAACCTGCAAAAAGTGTGCGAGGACGCGTGCCAAAGGGTTTCTTGGCTAAACCATTGGTACGAAAAGTCCTAGGCGTCAGGATATACCAATTATCGTTGTGAACGAATATTCTTGATGGACTGCCAAACATTCACGAGCACTCTTCCCTCTCTTTCCCAAAAAGAATGTGGTTTGATTCAAAACATATTGGAATTTTCGAAAAAGCCAGGTAAATTCGTAGTACAGGCTGCGTGTCTTTTTTCTTGAATGTCGGCGAACAGATATGTTCATGTTCATGTTTTACCACATCACCAAACGCTTATGCGCACTCGAGGGTGAAGGGACACATTTTACACGAAATGATTTACCGGCCCGCGAGTCGAGCACTCGCCCGTAACTGCGCACCTGGCGTGAGAGGCAGACGCCTAACCCAACAGATAAAAAAAAGCGGTCTTGAAAACATGCAAATTGATTTCAACATCAGTTTTTACATTACACACAGGGTAGCTAAAAGCTGGATCACAGTTCATTCAGAGTTTTTTTCGAGAAAGAATATGCTATGCATGAATGCTATGAATATGCTGTGAATATGCTAATATGGCTCTCACATTTGTTATTTTTCTGGATCCCATGTTCGCTAAACACATGGTGGATTTTTTTGGGGGTATCTTGTGTCATTTTTGTACCCCGAAGTCTCAAAGTTCGGATTCGCCTCTTCGTTTCTGTGCTCTACTGATTTTACAGTTTACAAGCGGATTTCGATGGAGCTACAAAAAATGATATTTCGATGCATTCGTTACATGTCACAAAAAATTGTTTTGCAGGCTCAAAAAATGGAAAGCATCGCAACAGCTACAGTGCAAGTGGGGTTCCGCATGAAAATCGATCCGATTTTTAGGCAAGTCACTATTGATTATCCAGTCATTTTTTTTTCCCTCATGCATTTTTATTGTATAAACGGAATTGAGGCAATCAATACAAACATAACCACCAGGTTAATCATATCACTATAAATCACTTGTCGTTTTTAATCTTCTTTCTCTCCATCGAGCCACCGCCTACTTGGTGAGCGGGGAGTAGTCCCCCTCCCCAGGTACTATACGTAGCGCAACACACGCACACATTTTTTCCATTTTTTTTATTATTTTGTTTTTAAATTTTTTTTTATATTTCATTTATTTTTTATTTATTTAATTTTTTTTTAAATATATTTTTTCTTTTTTTTCCGTCTTTTCCTTTTTTCCTGTTTATTCAATTTTTTTTATAATATTTTATTATATATAATTTTTTTTTCATTAAATTTTTTTTTTTTAATTTCAATCTTAATCTTTTTTTTTCATTCTTCCCCTTATCCCTCTCTAATTCTGAACAAAAAAGAAGGCTTTACAAAGATCTCGTTAAACAGATGCGGTGTCAAGGTATACCTAGCTCTTTTAAACAAAAGTCGAAGGCGCTTTAAAAGTGAAACCCGAAGGTCAGTGTCTGAATTCTTTCCCTCATAATCCATTCTAGCAAACCAGATGCATCTTTGCGCTGATTGTAAAATCAAGTTTACAATCACCTTCAGATGTGAGGATTTTCCGCCAGTCACTCCAAAAATCCTGCTTTCCTCTTTCAAAGTGATGGTCGGGTCGAAACCCTGAATGAGTACGTTTACTCTGTTCCAAAAAAGCTGAAACCTGTGACACTCGACAAAAACATGATAAACGTCTTCGCATTTATCCTCGCCAGCCATCTCTGTGCAGAACTTACAATTTGGACTAACATCTGTAAACTTGGACACTCTGCTCCTTGTATACAATCCTTTGTACAGAAGGGAGTAATGTATGCTTCGTGTTAGACCATCAACGTGCTTTGTTGTATTTAGTCTCCAATATGCACCAAAGTCAATCGATTCTTTCCTAAACTTCTCCCTCCAATATTCCTCAATTGCCCTATTGGCCTTGCCCACCTTTTTCTCAAGCATATGTCTATACAAAAGCTTGGTTTTTACATGCTTTATTGGATAAGTCTTCGAATCCAGACCTACACTATGATCACTCAAAATACTAAATTTAGCACTCAGTACGGCTTTCCGAACGTCCTTATATAAACGGGGTGCCTGTATAGAGCTAATCTGCGACAAAGTCGCCTTCTCTACTTTACCATAGAAGTAATCGAAGAAAGAGTGCCATACAGCCTTCTCCTGAGCCAAATGCCTGCGTACCAACAACATCAAGCGAAATGCAAGCACCTTAAAGCCAATGTCAGGGTACCCCACTCCTCCTTGCTCTTTGGTCCTTTTCAAAATGAGCTTGTTTATCACATTCTGCTTAGCCGGATGCCTAAGATATGAATCCATCTGTGTCTCAGCAAACCTTTGCAAATCATCTTCTGGTGCAATTACTGATGCTAAATACCAAAGTTTGGACAGGAAGTAGGTATTGGCCACGTATACCCTACCAAAATAGGACACCTCAGTGTGAGGAGTCTTATCCCCCAGCTTGCCTATGTGTCTTCGCACTGCTTCCCAATTTTCTGTTATCTCCATTCCCTCGTTTTTAATTAAGAAACCATATACTTTCACTTGACTCACAACTAGGTCCTGCAGGTCAGCCTCCAAGCAGTCCTTTTTCATCTTTCCCAGCAACAGAATCTTCGTTTTGGCTATTTTTAATGTTGCCCCAGAAGCCCGCTTGTACAAATTGTATACCTCAAACACACGTTTTACAGACTCTGAGTCGGCAAGCAAAAAAATTTGTGTCGTCTGCATAGTTGTTCAGTTTTAGTTGTTGCCCAAACACATCGATGCCTTTCACTGTTCTGTCCCTCCTTATGAAATTGGTTACAGTCTCAGAGACCAAAACGTAGAGCAAAGCCGACAGGGGACAGCCCTGCCTGATTCCCCTGGTCGGACTGAAAGGCGAGGACACGTATCCATTTACCTGAACTGACGAACTCACTGGTCCTATTCTGTAGATTATACCAACCCATTTTTGGAAAACAGGCCCCAGTCCAAAAAAATCTAGCACTCGGAAAAGATATTCCCATTCGATGATGTCAAAAGCTGACATATGATCCACCGACAAAATTAGGGCGTCCATCTCTTGCTCCTTCACATATTCTGCAGCATTATAGAGGGTGAGCACCCCATCCCTAATATCCCTCCCTGGCACAGCACAGGTTTGATCCGGATGAACGATTTTGCGCATTACCTTCCTCAGTCTCATTACTAGAACTTTGGCTAATATTTTATAGTCGACATTCAGCATTGTTAATGGCCTCCAGTTGGACCTGACCTTCTAATCCCCTTCCCCTTTGTACAGTTGAGAGATGATGCCAAAGTAGCAGCTCGGCGGCAATTTCCCTAAGCGAAAAGAGGATGCGTATACCTGACATAGGACACTAGACAGTTCAGCCGGAAACATGGCGTAGAATTCAATGGGCAATCCGTCACTGCCTGGTGTTTTCCTCTTCTGGAAAGACCTCATTGCTTTCTCAACCTCGTCCTCATTTACTTCTTCTCCTAGAATTGCTCTGTCCTCGTCCCCTGCTGTGCCGTGCGGCTGTTGCGTCAGGAAAATATCAGCTGCCGCAGTGTCCACTCTGCCCACACTTGTGAACAGACCCTCGTACTGCCTCCTTATCTCTCCTATCACGTCCAACTGGTTGAAGTGAGTGACCCCATTCTCATCATTAATCGCATACACTGTCCTCTGCTCCGCTGAGGCTTTTTGCATTAACTTAGCAGTCACCAACGTAAATTGATCCGTTGCTAAATCCCTAAAATGTGTTTTTCCCAATCTTCTCCTGATTTCCTCACGATCAAACGTTCTTAGTCGCTCGAGAATGTCCGAAAACTCCGCTTTCAGCATTTCGCTAGTTGGGTGCATTCCTAACCACGCCTTACATTTTTGCAGTGCTTTTTCCAACTCTGCTCGTTGCCTTCTATTCTCCCTTTCAATGTACCTTTTATGTGCTTTGCACAAACACGCTATCTCATCCTTGAAATCCTCCCACATGGACAGTACCTCCTTGTCGTGCGCACTTTCCATGTTAGTCTGCAAAGACTGCAGCTTGCCTCTGATCTGGTCCCGCAAAACTTCGTCTCTTTGCAGTAGATCAACATCAAGCTTCCAGTAAGACGGTGCCCTCTTAATCTGTGCAAACGCAAAGTTACAATTTACATAAAAGATTTTGTGATCAGACAGAGCTGTGTCAATGAAGTCATAGTTTACATAAGATTCAACTAAGTTTTGTGTACAATAAATTCTATCAAGTCTGCCCTGAGTTTTTGTACTATGTGCCAGATGCGAAAAAAGTTTGCTACTAGGATTATGATACCGAAAAATATCGAGAAGCTTGAATTTCGAAGAGAACTTTCGAAATTCTTTATGTCCAGCTTCAGTATATAAAGTAAGTTCACTTCGGTCGAGCTCCTTCGATTCTCTAAAGTTAAAATCCCCCAGACACACAGCCGCATCATGGTACCTAAACCTTTGTAATGCCTTCTCAAGAAGACTCTCAAAAAACATCTTCCTCGGCGCTTCCTGAGCTGGAGCATACAAACCACACACAAGAAAAATTCTACTTTCATATTTGGCAGTCAAAAGGATAGCACGCCCATCCAGTCATGTCAGATGTTGACATCGCTTCGAGCATCAAGGATGTAGCCATACGAACGCATCGTTTTTCGCTCGTGTTCCAATCGATACCAGCGCTTTTTTCCAGTGCGATTCAAATTCTGGCATCCCTTTCATAGCCATGTTAATTTGTACGGGCTCCTTGATGTGCAGCAGACGCCTCCTGTCCAGTGATGGATGGCCACCTATGTTCCAGCTATGTTTGAAGCCTTGAGCACGTCATCTTCGAACACTGCTCTTGATGCAAGTGCTGAGGAGAGCGACGATATTAGTTCTGCTTTGTCTTGCGCATATTCCGGCTTTAGCCATCGCTCATCGTTTAGAACTTCTTCGATGGAAACTAGCGTAACTTGATCAGAGCCAACGCTAACGCTTTCATTAGTGCCGTCGTTAACTCGACGAACTTCCAGTAGCTTGATAATTTTCTCATTTTGGTTAGACGTCTTCTTTTGCAGTCCGGCCAAACTTTCCAAAGCTGCTGCATGCGCTCCTGGAATTTGTTCGATTTTTCAATTTCCTCCAATATGCGATTGTTTGACTGGGCTGTCTTGCGAAGTGGGCTGTTCTGCTCCTCAATAGCCATTCCACGCCTATAAGCACTTGTAGCAGGGTTTAGCGTTGGGGACGACAAATTGAACTCGTTGTTTCTGTTAATGGTTGAAGTCATTATTGGGAGAGAATGTTGCGGCTGAGGGCGATTAATGCGTGGTGGTGTACCAATATGGATGTTGTGCGTTATCACAACATTTCGTTCAGGCGTTCGTGGTGTTGTCGGCATTGCAGGCTTTGGTGGACTGAAGATCTTTCCATGTCGGCTGATAACTCGAGCGACTGGCTAATTGACTTTCTTCTGCAAGGCAAGGTGTTAAACAATGGCGAATTCAATGCTTATTATCTTTCAAAAGCATTTGAAGCTGACGCTGTTGACCAAGATTTCTTAGCATAGGTTCTGTCAGAAATTTGAATCACAGCGATTTTAATTATCAGACAATCGACATCTCACTAGTTTTGTGTTTTTTATTGCATTAATTCAGTCTACTTAATCTTTAAAATGTTAGATATTTGAAAGTATACTTTTATTGTGATTGAGCTGTCCGCTTTACCAGCCCAGCCTCTGTGTGTGTTTTGGGGGCTTCAGCTATTTATAACTATGGAAACAGGGTCAAAAAATGGCCAGTTTTGCATGAAGTGTAGGCAGAAAATACAAAATGGCCATTTGGACCCCATCCCAGTTCTAATCAGAGTCGTGATAATAAATAAAACTTTTTCCATACCTGTTTTCCCAAACGTGTTTTGATATTTGAAGCGGCCCTTAGGGCAGACATAGGTGCCTTCTGCTTCTTGATACTTTGAGCAGTCCGGTGTGATGGAAATTGACGAGGTTTTTCGTTATCGAAGTTCCAAGGATCCAGTGTCAACGCCAATTTTCGTCGATGCTTTTCTTCCAACTTGTTGAGCGCCGTCATATTTCCATATCCAATTAATTTTCCAGTAAACGTTTTCTTGTAATTGGGCAAATATGCATTGACAACAGCCCCAACACTTTTGAAGTTGGTCTTGAATGTTAGCTGATTTTTTTGCACACAGCAAATGTTTTGTCAGGAAAGAAGATGAGATAGTACTCCATGGTCAAGTTTGCAAAAAAATCGAAATTTTTTCAAGACGACCGACGATGATGCTGGACAAAATATATATTGCGACGATCCATATGGCACCCCCCCCATCTCGCTGGGCCGTTGGTCATTTGTACTGAGACGGCGCTTTTTGTCTCGAAAGTGTATTTTCCTCCCATCTTTGCTCTTCTCTACGAGTCTGTTTGTCTCTGTCTCTGTGTCCACTGCGGACAATAGGATGAGTGAGCGCCAGAGGCGCAACACGCGTGCCCTCTCTGCGGCTGAAAGAAAGTTCCAAGGGAAAAAATTTTCGAGGGTACAAAATTTTTTTATGATAAAAGGACTGTTAGAAAGCTTATGTTAAGTCGAGTTACCCGATATAAGTTTTTTTTCAAGTTTCGTTTTTTGCTAAAATTGCACAATTAAAAGTTTAAGTTGACTTTTGCAAGTTTTGAGACAAAAATCATGATTTCTATATCATCGCAATCATCATAGTTTTCGCTAATCGGATATGGCAACGCCAGCGCCAGCACTCAGTAGTGCTTTTGTTTTACTTTACTTTACTGTTGTGGATGGAGGTCATGCCATGGGGCTGGCGGGCTGCCGAGCCAGCACCCACCCCCCTTTCGTAGGTATTGTTCGCACCAACGTCGCCCCTCCGTTTGGTTGCACGTGCTCCCTTTTCTCATGTGGCCCATTCTTTTAGGCACACCGCCTTCAAAAGAGTTAAAAAAATAGCGCATATGACCTCTTCATCGACAATCGTTGCCTGATTCGGTTCGACTTGTGTCCAGTTTTGGCGTTCTTTCAACCTGCGGATTCTTTTGATACCTTTATTACCTGCCCCCATGGCTCCTCAGTACTTAGAAGATGTTCGTCTGCGTATTTTGGAAGAGGCAAAGAAAACGAACTTTAGCTCGGGGACTATCGCGAGGAACCTGATCTCGAAGGGCTATCAAGTGACTGAGAGCGGTATTCGAGGTTTTTTGAATCATTATAACCAAACAACATGTATCGGTAAGTGTACTTGCGAGACTTTCGTACGAGAATTTTATATGCGCGATGCATTTTATTTTTAGCAAGAAAGCGCGGGTCTGGCCGACCAACGAAGATGACCCCTGACGTGATGGCCACTGTGCAAAGAGAAATGAAGAAGAACAACGAGAGCACTGCTGCCGACATCAACAAAACGTTAGAGGGTGGAAAAATTAACCTCTCGGAGAGTACAGTTTTGCGTACCTGATCGAAGTTGGGATATATTCATGGCATTTCGCGTTACTGCCAGGTAAAGGTTCTTTTTCCTAGAGCTCTATCTTGGCCCTATCCTTTAGCTGGAACTATTTTCTGTCACACATTAGAGTATTAGTCACGAGAATGTCGACGTCAGGAAATTTTGGGCGATTCAGATGAAACAGAAGCTGAAAAATGGCTATGATTTCGATGACGTGGTTTTCACTGACGAATCTTAAATCTAATTAGCGTAGTTCAAGCTCAAGTCTTGAAGGTAAGCTGGTTTTTTCTTGAAAATATTGACAAAGTACCTGAATGTGACTGGACTCTTTCTAGGCGGATTAAAGAAAAAGTTAAAATGAGAGGCTTGCATAAACATCCTGCCTCTGTGCTGGTTAGGGCGGGAATCTCAAAGCGAGCGCCTACTCAAATTTTGATCTTCAATCGAATTATGGATGCTAAGTTTTACATCAACGAAATCTTGGACAAAACTTTGGTGCCGTTCGCTCAGAAAACGTTTGGAGGGATCGAAAATGTCATTTTTATGCAAGACAATGGTAAGCTTTCAGTCAGTCCTCCTAGTGTAGGCGCTAGGTTTTTAAAGTTTATCATAAAACCGAGAACCTTCGAAAACTGTGAGAGATCAGAAACTTTCTGCTTTAGGGTCGAGGATTTTCTGCGAGTTTTCTATTCCCTGTTTTGGAGCATGCTGGCCTTTTCAAAAGTTAAACAGTCAAGTCTACATGCGTGGTGCTTGTTATTTCAGACCCAAAACACGTGTGAAATGCGGCCATGGAATTCAAGACAGCGAACGGCATTAACTGGAAACGTACGCCAGCTGAAAGTCCAGATATCAATCCCATCGAGAACCTGTGGGCGGAACTGAAGGCATTTCTACGGAAAAACGTCAAGCCACAGACGATCGAGGAACTTCGAGAAGGAATTTGTCCGTTTTGGAGCACCGTTACCCCAGAGAAGTGTGCTCGGTATATCGATCACTTGAAAAAAGCCATTCCAAAAATCGTCGGATCTAAGGGACTACCAACTGGAGAATGACTAAAACGCCGTTCTGAATTTTCTGCTGTACTTAGCCATTAGTTCGAGCCTTTATCTTCAATTCCTTCTTGATTTCCTGTATCTGTTTCTTGTGTTGGGCTTATACATCGATCCCTTGTTTACGAGTCGAGCATATGACAAATTGCAAATTAAATAAAAGGGCATGATGGCCAAAGTAAAGATCACGCCAAACAAAGTACACAGTACACACAGGCGTTTCTTTTATCGATTAAAATGAAAGGGATTCCATTCTGGGTTCAGACAATTACGATTGATGCCCGATTTATGAATTCCGTTCCCTTTGACAGTATGGAAATATACAGCACATGCGAAGCGCTTGTGTCGAATATAGTGTTTCATGCGCCAAAACTGCTCTTGCCAAGAGTAACAGAATATCTTGTCAGCTGTTGTGAGCCTCTTGCAAAATCTAATTTCTTGACAAGACATGCAAGAAATCTTACACGTCTTTTGAGTTCTTGCGACTTGCATGATTACTCACACGAAAAACGAGCTCTTGCAAGAAATCTTGCCAGTCTTGGCAAGTGCTCACAAGAGCGGTCGACGTGGGCATCAATTCCTGTGCTTGTGCCGCACTGTCGTATTCACCGCTTTGTTGTTCACTTCTTGAACAGAGCCAGATGGTACGTTTAGGCAATCGGGGGCCAGGGAAAATTCATTAGCGTCCGGCTGGCTTGAGATCAGTGGTGCACTGGGTTCTTTGGATGATTCCATGGGCAAGGGTATGACAAATCTTCTTTCTTGATCAGTTCTCTTTGAACGAGGTAGCACGATGGGCGCCAGTATGGTACTTGATGGCTGCTGCTGTGAAATCTTTCGTTTTCTGATGATGCGTTTCCCATCAGCGAATTGATCTGGTTCTTCCCGACATAGCAATGAAATATCCTAAGACAGAACCAAAGCAGACGTCAGCATGATGCCCAGTAACAAAACCAATTTCCTTCTATTCTCACCTCCTCAGTACAAGGAAGAACTCCGACTTGCATATCGCCACGCAGACACTGACCATTTTTCTTTGAAATGCTGTGAATGTGTCCATTCTTTCCCAAAGCCCTCCTCGCTGTATCGGCTGAATCGTAGCGAATCAAAAGCCAGTTGTCATCAACAGCAAACTGCAAATAAGAAAACGTAGGTAAAATGAAGGCTTAGCAGGTATGGTGACATCGCACATACAGTATTCAACCACTGCACAAATACAGAAACTCAGAGTTGAACCACGAAAACAGAATGGTGCCTCACTCACCTTGTGCTCCAAAACAGTTCCAAGCGGAGAAAATGTCCGGAGAACATATGGCTCTGCGAATGCTGGGAAACCATACACACGAACCCAGTGACCGATGATGCTACCAACTCTAAAAGTCGAGCAGCAAGCAAGTATGAGCAGGGTCGGCTGGGTTGGGGTGGGGGTTTTGAGATGTAGGAGAGATGGCTAAGATGACTTGCTGACCGCGAAGGGGCTGGCGCTTGGGGTAGGTGCGGGCCGGGGAATGTGCCGCCAGAGGTGAAACTTTCAGAAATTACTGCTTTATGCGCTTTTTTACGCATTTTCTTGTTATGGAAGCTATGCTTAAAAATTTTATATCTTTCAGGATTTCCTCGATTTGAATGCCCTTCTTAAAAGTGTTTGACTAATAGTGAGAATAAAAAGCTTGGTTCTTTGATTTATTATCGTAATATCATGCATAGATAATAGAACGAGCAGGACTTGGCTGCTGGCTGTCCGGCTAGCTCTGGCTAGGAGCTTGGTGAGTCAAGATTGTGAGAGTATATACTTACCGAGAAAAAAAAACTAGCCCAGCCCAGGCTAGGCTGGCTTCCATGTGCTATGACCAAGGCAAGCCTGATCTGATTGCGTGTGCGACAGGTCAGGTTGGGGTAGAGTCAAATGAGAGAGTTATATGACTGTTTACATACAGTACTGTGGGCTGGCTGGACCATTAGCCTGTGCTTGGAGGGCAGATGGAGTTAAGAGGCCAGGTCTTAGACCAACCCAGATACAATTTGATCGCTTTTGCTTCCTTCCTTCTCTTTTTTTCTGCTGGACCTGAGGTGAGGGGGGGGGGTTTGAGAGGGAAAAGTTCAGTGTCCTGGCCGGCCCAACAGGGCTGGGGTTTACCCCAGCTACCTCCCCCTCGCCCATACTTGGCAGCAAGATAGGGACAGGGCTGAACATCAAAGTTGCCAGCAAGGATTACCTTTGTTCAGAAGGCGCATGAGACGATGCTGGAATTATGACTTCTTTTGGACTTGACGATGACAGAGGGAGGCCAAAAAAAATTGGAGAAGCTGTTAATATGTGATGATCATCGCTACCCGCAGCAATTGTAGCTGAACGATCAGGTGATGTTATTGAATCGGGCTGGCCATCCAGATGCGTCTGTGTGCCACAATCAACAGGACCAACCGCCTAAAAATAAATCCTTGTTTAATTTTCTATCTAAAAAAGCTCAAAAAATTTGTGTGAATATGAACACAATTAAAAAAATGAAAGTGTAAAACACCGTGTAGATTGTGAAGGAGTTTGTCTATTAGTTCCCTCATGTGCTTTACCTGCACCATGTCTCTGTACAAGCTTAACCTACGGCTCCACAAAACTTACCGACTGCCTACTTCTCAGATCTCCAGTAATCGATATTTCCCCATCATTTCGCACGTCCAAAACAGAATCGTATTCTGTTGAATGATTATGAGTACGTTTTAATGAAATGGTCGCGCGTTTTCCAAGCTGTAAGAAAAATTGCCAATCATTATAGATTTGTCATAGGTAAGCAATATTAACCCCTGATGCACAGATTACCTCAACATGTTCTTTTTACTCCCTGGAACTTCGACTCTGATCTCGATTTTTGCATCACATCCGCTACCAGATCCCACTTCGTGCCCTCGCTTGCGGCGAACGTACGCAGCCAAAAAACCCTTTGGCACGCGTCCTCGCACACGTTTTGCAGGTTCCACCAAGATCCTTACACATACAGTAACCTCAACACAGCCGAACAGACCGCCAGCCCTGGATAGCGCGCGCAGTTTTTTGACGTGTACTGTATATGCATAAATCAATAAAAACTGAATCGAATCAATAATAAATATATATACAATCTGAAAAACTTAGAGATATGACTAGGCAATAAATATCGAATGTCATGCCTGATATACTGTAACGGCAGCTGGCTGGTTGCACGAAGAAAAGAAGATTGCCTCTGGAAAGGATAGTCGATCGCGAGCGACTGCTTCACACAGAATATTGATAGCATCCTACAGATGGACGCCTCATTCTAAAAAAAGGAACAAGGGATCTTATTAAAAAAAATCTGGAAAACGGTCGGAAAAGATTACGTTTGCACGCGAACCACAATCAGCAGGTGCCCGCTTCAAGCATATCCGTAATCAGCGTACTTCGCTTCCACGGAATTCTAGTAATCAGTAATCGAGCACTCGGAGATATTGAGGCCCGAATGAAAAACTAAGAAATATTTGAGACTGAAAAAAATCTTCAATAAGGGTCTCCATCGAAAGAAAACTGCTATTCGCGAGTTCCCGCTTCCAGCATATTCGTAACGAGTGCATTTATTACTTCGAAATTCAACTCGATTCATGAATTTGAACTGCCTGGAACTAGAAGATACGGCTAGGCAAAAAGATCGATGGCAGCTTTGATGTACTGTAGCGCCAGCTGGCTGGTGGCACTGAAAAGGAGAAAATTGTCATTGACAAATTAAAAATACTCGATCGCAAGCGCCTAGTTCACACAGAATCTCGATTTCCGCATTTTGTGACACTGAAAACCTAAAAATGGATGAAATCTGGTAAACAAAAAAATTTTTGAGGCTTGTCGTGGAAAATTCTGTTCGAACGCGGATTATGATCGGCGGGTACTAGCGTTCATCATATTCGTAATAAGCGCACTGCATAACTCATTTTTTGAAATATTGGGTCGAATTTGAAAAAAAAACGGAATATAGGCGAGCGAGAATAGGTGTTGGACAGAAAAAAGAGCAGCTAACTGGCAGCTCTGAGAGGGTGGGCAACTGCCCAATTTAATATTTGTATCTTTGAACAGAAATACCATAAAACTTAAGCAGTCTTACTAGAAAGCAGCATTCCAAGTTGAACATAGCATTCCGCACTCACTGATTATGGAAAATTCACATTTCGCATTTTAAGAAAGGTGTTTCACACTGCATATTTCTTGTTCGAGCAGCGCAAAAAACTCTTAGCACAATGAAGGTGGGAGTTTTATAAAATCTGCTTGATATACGTTCAATGTGTCTCTGAACTCACACAGCGTGTACAGTAATTCTCAACTGTTGGATACTCGATACCTGTTTTGATTGATGTCCAGTCTGCGAATGTGGGTGGCGCATATACGTGCATGGAATTCTTCATGAGACTGGCGCCGCCAAGGACGATGCTGTCACATCGCCCCTGGGGAAATATTCCCGCATTTCAAAAACAAAGAATTCTTTCTAGGTGAATCATCCCGCTTAGCGCCACAGTCGTTAAAGCATACTGTATCCGCACTAGGAATAAAAGATCACGACAAAAATGTTGTTGCTTGTTTCATTAAGTGTCTGAGAACGTGCTTCGGCTTCATTAGTATATGAATTCACTAGAAGTGTGTCATCTTGCAGCAATTGTGATCGAAATGTTATGCAAAAAATTCTTTCTCCGCGAGAACAAAACTCAAAACAGAAATATCCTGTCGAATAGTTTAGTTAGAAACTAAAAAAAGTTGTTAAAATATTCATTCATACATATTGACATTCCATTACTAATTCAGCATGCATCGATTAAAATACCATAACGCTTTACATAATTGAGAAACGCTTCAAAAGAAAAAAATTCAAAACAAGGAAAACTGAATGGCTAGTCAAGTTCATTCTCTACTGACAAAAACAGCCAATCGATAAACCATGAAAAAGTTGAAATCAACCCACTTACAAAATGATCGTTAGTACGCAATTATTATTTCTCGAACTGGGTACTACGAGTCGTGCAGTAATATTGTTCTTTTTAATAATTCTTCTTATCGCTTTTGCTCCCGCGTTGCTGCCAGCTCGCTCGAATCTCGATCGCCGGGTCCTTTTTTGCGCATCTTTACCTCGCTTTTTCAACTTTGAAAATTTTGTTATCTATATAAGTGAGAGGGAACGAGTAAGCTAATTACAGAAACCATATTATTGAGTGTCCGCCACGTGTAATTCTTAAAGAAAGGCGCTAATTGCTTGCTTTCTTTCCTTTTTTTGCGACTCTGCTAGACCGCATGTTATGGATATTCATCAGGGGCCAATAGGTCTGATCACTGCTCCCATGGAGTAATTACCAACGCTGATTACGATCATGATGAAAACGAGTATGCGAGATGCCTTTCCTGCTTAAAACAGCATTCTTTTTTTCCATCTTACAAATCTTATCATGGACCTGCGCCTGTTATTTATTTAATTTACGCCTTTGTTATTTGTTTAATCGACACAATTGCTCGCTAGTTGTCAAAGAAGTCACTTTTTTTGTGAGTATTTCTCAATTAAGATTTTAGAGAGTTTTCCGCTTCTTTCAAAGTTAGGTTTCTGTTGATTACATTTTTTTAAAAGAAGTAGATGCTGCTTTTTCAATGTGAAATCCATGCCTCTTTTCGAATGTCTCAGTTTTCGCCCATTGGCATGCTCATGCTATCGTGTGTTAATAGTTGTTGTCCTCTTTTACTTGCTGCTAAAAGGTGGTGAATGCAATTCGCCAGATCTGCTAGTATATTTCCGCACATTTCAGTCAAAGTCATGATATCAGGCTACTTGTTTTTAGGATTAAATTATCTAGTCCTGGTTTACTCCGTAAAAAAACGGTTTGTGAAAAAGTTAAAAATGAGCTGCCCAGTAGAGATGGGTCACAATCTTTCACTAGATGGTCTCAACGAGGAGCGCTTCTTAGACCTCGCCTCTTGAGCTAGCGAAGCTTATTATAAGAAGAGAGCATTGCCACTAGAGGCCCATGGTCAACAGAGGCTTCGGTGCTGGAAAATTTGACTTTCATTTCTCGATCCAGCAATTTTTCCCCACAATTTTTTCCACACTCTAAGGTGGCTGTGAAGATGAAGCAGGATTTTGTTCCGGGTCGAAGGGTGAACGCGGGAAAACGTCACCTGGAAAAACGTCACCAGCGTACAACGAAAGTGAAAACGCCCGACAGCGAGACAGTAGTACCAAGGTTTAAAAGCCAGAAAGCCGGCAAAGGAAATAAGGGCCTTCTAGAATATTGAGGAAGAGCGGAACATAAATACACGCCCTGAAAAAGTCATTGTGCCTATTAAGCGAATCTTCAGCGGTAGCCCAGGTCGGAGGTCAGGAAAATGGCGAAGTGGATGAAGGACTTTTGAAATTTTATAAAGAACCAATGCTGGATAAGCGTCAGGGAAGTGAGTATGCGTGGCTAATACATGTAGCAGCGTGGGTCGAAAAATCGAAAGGGAAATGTGAAACCTACTGTGAGCCAGCTAGAAACAGGTCAATAGGCATTATATTCCGCTCAACGAACGACAACGTCATTTCGTCGCAGCTAAAAAAAAATTTACTCGGCGTGTACCCGCTTGAAAAATATCTGTAATCAGCGTACTTTCCGTAAGAATACTACTTATAACTGCATGGACAGTGAGAGGTATCGAGGAATTCGATGCCGAAGCAGAAAATCAGGAAAATATAAAAACTTTTTATCAAGATTCCCTATTAGTGAAGAGCCAAAAATCGCGGGTCCCCGTTTTCATCATATCGTACGTAATAAGCGCACTTTATGGTCCCAGTAGTAAGAAAATTCACCAATCTATAGTGTTTGAAACTAGAAGATGTTGCTAGGCTAGAAATAATCGATGGCAGCCTGAGCATACTGTAGCGCTAGCTGGCTGCTGGCGAAAAAGAAAAAAATTAGTCTGGGGCAAATAAAATACTCAATCGAAAGCGCCTAGTTGACGCAGAATCTCGATTTCCGCATTTTGTGACACTGAAAACCTGAAGACGGATAAAATCTAGTGAACGAAAAACTTTTCGGGACAAGTCGTATAAAAATTCTGATCGCGCGCGTATCATGATTGGAGGGTCCTCGCGTCAAGAAACAGGCCAAAAAAACTTTTTCAAAAAACTTTCCACAAAAACTTGATGGTCCAAAAACTTAATATCAATAAGCAGATCCCTGAAGCTCAAGCTTCCAAAAAACAAAAATTCACACCTGTTTGACCTTTGGTTGTTGCTTTGAGGCTGAGGCTGATAGTGGTCCTCCTTCCTTTTCTACACACTGACTGCAGTAGAGATTTCACCTGGAAAATCACAAGAAAATCATAATAATCTAATACATGTACCAATGTAAACAAATCCATTAGTGGGTTTTTCTTTTAAATTTTCAGTTTTCACTCAACATACCATAATACTTTCGCTGCAGTAGTATACATTTGCAGCAAACGCGTCTTCGCTGTCTATGTATAAACGGGTCAGTTTCAGACAATTCATGATTTTTTGAATTCTCATTTGTGGTTTTTTCGAAGTCTAGCATCGGAGTGGAAAACTAAAAAAAAATATTTCTGTGTTTAATGCTTATTGAAGGCGGCCGAATTCTGTAAGTAGGCACGGCGAATGGTTGAGGAAGTAGATCATGTGCAGTTGCAGCAGCGAAATCATGACCCAATCAGTGAAGCGCTTTCAGGATTCGCCCTGTGAACTTCTTTGGCTTAACAATCCATGATAAATGTGATATTTTGTGAAGAAAGAAAATATCGGAGCCCCCATCATTCAATAAGAAACTGAAACTGATATTTGAATTCAGTATCGTGTAATATTTCCCCACAGATTATCGTAGCTCGAGCCAGCCGCATGAATCGCACAGCAGAACTAAATTTTTTAAAAAAGTCCGTCTTGTGCTACATGTGGATTGCTAGAACGAGAAATGGTACATCCTAAACTTAGTTCTTGGCTTCAGGCTCGTAGTTCTACCTTTAAACATTCGTGCTTGGGGTTTTTTTTTGAAAACTAGAAAAACTTCTAGGGGCGAATTTAAAAAAAACTAGAAAATAAATCTAGAAAAACGGCGAATCTCATCAAGGAATAAGTCGAATAGCCTATCAGTGATTCGGGGGAACATATGAAGAATATCCACAGGGTGGTCCATGATATCGATGCCTTTAAACAAGGGCTCGCGGCTGCAGTTAAACTTCTTTTTGACTGTTTGATCTGTCGCCCATGTGGTCATATCTGTGATTGTCCAGGCCTGAAGTCTTGCCATCGTTGACTCGTCAAAGAATTTGTCCTTCGGACAAATACAGTAAATGCACGAATGCGTGCAGTTTGCTGCATCCATACCTAAGGTCAGAAAATATCATCCAGTCATTGGCTGATCTGCGTAACTCAAAATCTGTCCAGAGAAGTTAGTGGTCCCAAAGTGTCAACCATTGTAGTAATGATCTGCCTGGCATTAAGCCTCCTCGGCCCATCTATGATCCTGAACCTTTCGGTGGCTAATCGTAAGAAGCGCTTAGGCACATACTTACTGCAAAAAGAAAGAACTTCATATCTCCACAAATTATGAATCGAATATTCTATCGCCTGCGTAGGCTGACTTGAAATCCATCAGCCATCATATCGGTCATTTCTTCTCGCAGTAGCTCCGTCGCTAATTGGATAGTATCAAATTTCTCGCTTGCCTTAATAATAGCCACTGGATGGGCGAATTTCCAGGACATGGCAGTCTCTGCATCATTCATAATTGTGAAAAGAATATTAATGTGGCTGTGCTTTCTGCCAACGGATGTCCCATCGCCACTGATTTTGATAGTAATGGTGTCATTGTGGGACAAGATCTCGGCGAGCTTATTGTCGCTCATTATTTTTCTCGCTAGGACAGTCCGCAAACAGACGCGGACGCCGCTATTCTTGGCGAAGGCTTCAATTTCGAAATAGCTGTCTAATTCTCGTTGGGATGCTATCAACGCGCGCAGCTTTGGCGCGACAATTCCCCGCATCACACTAATATAATTTTTATTGGAAAGCCGCGCATGCTGCTTAGCCAGAAGCAGTTTCATGACCACAGTCTTGCCTTTTAATTCATTCAAGGCATTGCTCAATTGAACTCTCCTAAGCTTTCCTGAATGGTTTTAGAGTACAGTCAGTGAGACTGGAATCAGGTTGACGCGAACTGTTTCAGGACGAACCTCTTGACTCGTCTGATGATTTGGTTGCGCTGACGATGAGAGCGCATGACCGCTGATAAGTTAAAACACTGTGGTAAACCAGAAGCGGGCTTGGCGGGCTGTGCGTAGTAATTAAAAACCAAATCTTCCTTTGGGATTTCCATGATGAAACTGGCATGATCCATAAATTTCCGGAAATTGGCCCCCTGCACGCCGCCTTTGTGTCGGCTTATCCATTCTGGCCGTTTTTTTAGCTCCTCTAGCTGTTTCCGAATTTTGTTGAGGGTAGCCTTGGTAGCTCTTAGAGCACGGATAGCAAACGAATTGAGCGTCCCATCACCAGTCCACTTCAAAATTTTCCATTCACCAGGTTTTTTGAATAATATTTCTCGATGGCTTCTAGCGCAATGGGCGCTAGCTTCGGGCACTCGCAAATCAGCTGAACATTATTAATCATACACTGAAGCAAAACTTTTGATCTGATTACAACGCTGATAACCATAGGTTTAGGCAATTTTGACTGGCCAGCCATGGCTACCTGCCTTCGAGGGTAAGGCCGTTATGTCTCCTTTCTGCTCGGTGTTTTTCTCCTTTTGTCTCTGCATTTACCTTGGAAAGGGTCTTTCGCATTGCCTGGTGGGCGCTAATGCACGACCTTACTTGGATACGTTATAAATACGGCATCCTTTGCGTCCTTTACTTTCTTCACATTGCGCGGGGACAACGCAGGCCGCGGCTCTTTTATGAATATTCTATTTTGATGCATTACTTTGACAATTGCAGCATTTCGGCCGTTGGCCTTCTTTCCGCTAATCCCTGTATCTATGCAGTGCGTGGTGGTCTCAACCTTCCGAATCATGATCAGAGGGTACCAGTTCCAAGCATATTCGTAATCAGAGTACTTCACCACCTCATAATACCGGTTTCTAGTGCAAAGACAGCAGGAGGTACTAAGGGATTCGATGCGCGAATGAGAAACTAGACAAACCCAAGAAAATCTCGAAACAAATTGCTGATAAGAATCACTGTTACAAGAGAGCAGCCGATCGCAGGTCTTGCTTCAATCATCTTCGTAATAAGCACACTTCATTACCCCCAAATCAAAGAAATTCACGAATTAAAACTGCCTTCAATTGAAAAAAAAAACTAGGCCAGGAAGAATCGATTGCAGCCATGGCGTACTGTAACGCCAGCCGGCTGATGGCGCGAAATCGAAAAATTGCCTTTCGATAGAGAATAGTGGATTGCAAGCGCCTAGTTTAGACATAATCTCGATTTATAATCCCTGAAAACCTAGAAATGAATGCCTTTCTCTATTAAAAGGGGGGACAGAAAACCTTGAAAACCTAGAAAATTGCAAAAAATGATAAAAAAAATATGGTTTGCACGCGAATCATGATCAGCATGTCCTCGCCTTCATCATATTCGTAATCAGCGCACTGCATCACTCAGTTATGATGAAGTAAGCTAAACTCAATTGGTTGACGGAACGGAATATTAATGAGCGAAAATACGTGTTTGGCAAAGGATAGGGCAGCTGGCTGGAAGCACTGAGTGGGCGAGCATTGCCTAATTCAATCTCTGTGACTTTAAACCAAAATTCCATTAAACTAAAGCTGTGTCGATTGAAGGCAGCATTCCTCATTCAACCTGTCATTCCCCACTCACTGACTTCCAAAAGGTTTTGCATTCTGCATTAAGAGAAAAAATATTCACACCGCAAATTTCATGTCGAAGAAGCGCACAATAAATGTGGGAGTTCTCGAAAAATCTGCTCGATATACGTTCGAAGTGTTTTCAAACTCATTGAGCGTGTACAGTAATACCCGATACATGTTATGATTGATGTAGAGTCTGCGAATGTAGGTCGCGCATATACGTACATAAAATTCTTCGAAAGACTTGCGCCGCCAAGGACGATGCTGTCGAAGCACACCTGGGCAAATATTCACGCATTTTGGAAGCACGGGTTCTTTTCAGGTGAATCATCTTGCTCAGCGCACCACTCGTTGCAACATACTGTATACGCGATAGAAATGAAAGACCACAACGAAAATTTCGGTGTTTCTTTTTAGAGTGTCCAAGAATTGTGATGAAAAATGTGATTAAAAAATGAAGAAATGTCAGAGAGTTTTAAGTTGCATTTATTAAGTGACCTTAAGATTAGAGTATGATATCAAGATAAAGCTGATATCGAAGCAAAAATCATACTCGAGTGTTTGATAATTGAATCAACTCATCAATTTGAACTGTCTGAAACTAACTCATCTCCAGACAGCAAGGGCGAGTGGGCTTAATGACGTAAAGTACTGGAACAAAAGTGTGAAGGCATGCTTGATGGAGTGGTAGGGAAAAAAAAGCAAGAACTGCATAAACGCAACTAATAAGGCATTTTGTTTCACAATCAGGGCCCCCAATGCAAAAAGCACGTGAGTTACATTAACCCTAGAATCGCCAACGGGACATTTTTGTCCCAACATGGTTTGCCCAGCGGGACAAAAATATCCCATTGCTTTAATGGCTGTTTTAAAGTGCCCGCGCGCACACTTGCCGCGTGCAACCGCTTATAACAGCCCGCGCGGATGTCTGCTCAAAGCGCAAAGTCGCGAAAAAACAGTATCTACATCATTTCGGAGGCTGGAGATTTTTGATCTGATCGATTTTTATCAGTTTTTTTCAAAATTACGGTTGGTATATAAAAACTTCTATGGTTTTCAATAAAAAGATTGAAAACAGTCAAGTGGACCTGGAAGAAAGTCTGGAAATTGCTAAACGGTGAGTTTCTATGTTTGTGATTTAGCAATAAAAAATCAAAATAGTGGGATAGATTTGTCCTGGTGGCCGTTAGCGGTCATGTAATTTCCTGTGTATTTGTGTTTAGGGAAAGAAGAAAGAGGAATGCAATTGGCACCGGAGGCCTATTGACGATTGAAAAAGCCTTGGAAAAGCCAATGCGCGCATTGGAGAAGCATTTTTTGCGGATCTCCAACGACCATGTCACTGATCGCTATTATGATCACCCTTCTTAGCACACGAAAGTGCCCCGTCCTCTAACGCCCACCGGGACAAATCTGTCCAATTTTTATCATGATATCGGTGCGTGATCAAAATATTTTTTCCACTCTGATAGTGTCCTGAGGGTCTATATTGATGGATTTCCAAGTCTTATCACTGGATCTCAAAAAAAATTTTTTGGGATAATATGGAAAAAAGCCTGGCGATTCTAGGGTTAACATGTTTTAGAGAAACAACGAATCGAAAAATTTACAGACGCCGTGGAATATAGTGTGAAAAGCTATCGCCATGTGACTTCTGTTTGCACTCCTGGTATTAGCTTTTCCAATAATATGACGCTCAACAATAACAGTACATTACTGTGAAAACTTTTGTTTTGTGTACAAAGAGGAAGGTTGCGTTTAACTGAGCCTTAATTCTCAGCTTTTCCCACCGTATTTTCCACTTTTCTGGTTTTTCAGTCTGGCAAAACAGAATATTATTACCAGAAAAAAATTTTAGGAGTATTCAATCAACTTTTAACGCATATCTCAAAAACAAGGTTTTCTTGGATACTACTTTGTGAGCTTATTGCGAGATCTTCAAGCCCGCTTCGACCTTCACAAAAACTGTAAGAGTACTCCAAAACTTTTCTTTCTCTGAAATCTGTGCAAGCACTGTCGCAAATACGGCTGGATTGAATAACACAAATTCAAAACTTTATTTTCTTGATAAAAAATGCGATCATCAGTGAAATCGACAAAGCCAAAATTGAAGAGTTTAAAAATTCGTAATTTAAATTGAAACAAACAAACAGAAACAAAATTGAACGGATTTCTTCACTTATGTTCGTTAGTAATGCATTTATAAAAAAAAGGCCTTTTTTCTATCAACTCCCATAACGTTGCTCAAAAGAGTTACTTTTCAACTTGGTGACAACTCAGCATTGTACAAAAAATTTTTGCGGTGTCGATCGCCAATCATGCATTAACCCCATGAATCATCTAACAAATGTATCTTAAGTGCTATAAAAGTGTCCAAGAAAACCGATGTTTCAAATTTTTAGCAGAGCGCATTGGCTTTGTCGCCTACAATAACATATGAGATATGGATAGGAATAAACGTCGTCGACTTCTCAGAACCTATTTGAATTTGTACCGGTACTGACAACTTGTTCAGATTTTAAACTGCGTGAAGGATAATGAAAGGATAATGGGCGGTGGGTTAGGCGCCTAACCCACCGGCCTCGTGGCCTGGTAGGTTAGGAAAATTCCGGATCCCACTCTCTGTGACTCGATAGCCTTCCAATACAAGGCGATTATGAATGGACTGTGAGCTATGATTACTTTTCTTTGCTTCTTAAAGAATGCGCAATTCAATCGCTTCTGGATACTGGGAAGCCATGCCGATAAAAACTCGAAGAAACGGCCTCTGATCGAGACGCGCCTGCACTCAAAGCAGCAAGCAAAGCGAATCGAGCAGTCGTCGGGTCTGAGTTTTGGCTATGGGCTCCTGTAGGCGATACAGAAAGAAACGTTTTGCATATATCCACCTCCCTAAAAAATACCTTCTACGTAAAAATTTTATATGCAGGAGTTACACTTTTCATGTAGGTTCAGATTAAATAGTCAAAAATCGCCGATTTTATTCTGACTGACCTAAAGTGACCAGGGCCAGACGCGCACAAGGAAGGGCCTTTACCAAAAGCGCCCGCGGCAATGACCAACGCGATGAGACAAACACTACATATTCTATTTCTGTCTGTTTTGCGGTAGTGCCCTATTTGACACGGACATAGGTAAAACCTGCTACAATGTATTACTTAATATTTTTCCCAACAAAACGTATGCTGTTCGCGAAAAATGGCAGCTGACATTTAAAACAAGCTTTGAAAGCATTGGTGCGCGAGTTGACGCGTATCTACCGAATTTAAAAAGGACGTTCAATAACAAGCTTATTGGGCAGGGCACTATGACCCAAGTGGACAAAATTGAGAAGAAACATTGGCAAAAAATGGACCTGAAACTAGACGATTGGGAGTCAGACAGTCCGCCAAATCAGAAGACTTAGTTCGATAGCTCGTCGTGCCAGCGTGCACCTGATTGGAATGTCGTTATCACACATAATATCATGATTGGAACGCCGCCGCGCCACAGCCTCACGCACGTTCAATCTACCCCCACCCCAGCCAAATTTAATTCAACGACCATAACAGACCATGATGCTTGCGGGTTTTTTTCGCCAAAGGAAACGTTCCTGGCTGGTTCATACAACCACGGCATGGCTGTCAAAGAGCAAAATAGTCTACTTCGAAAGCTGACTGAACAAAACAAGCAGATATTAAAGGCGCTGGAGCACTCAAACAGGCTTCAAGACCATATCGCAAATGCTCTCAAATGTTCGGCAAAAGCGACTCTGATATGAAACCGGATATCAGAAAAATTATTGGCCTTTTGGAAGTACGTAGGGTCACTGAAAGTGCTCACCTAGCGTCACAGCCAACTTCATTAGTATCGATTGATGAGGTGCTGAACGACCCTGAATGGGAAAAGCCGAAATATAACGACAAGGCTCAACTTATATCATCGATGGCCCAAGCCCTGGCATTAAAGGCTGTGTTCGGCGACGACGTTTCAAAACCGTTTAATGTTTCTGGCTCCAAAGACGGTCGACCCAGTTTGGATCCACATCTTCTCCTTCAAATTAGAGAGACTGTTCAAATACACACAGAAATGGAAGGCCGGCTAGAATTTAAGCTGTATTGTAAGCGGGCGATCACTGGAATCAGGAACAAAGCGAGGAATTTAAGGGCCGAATACATTCGTACAGCTACTTCGTCTATGTTTGAAGCCAAGAAAGCAGATGACAGCAACTGAAATATGTAAAAAGGAAGACTTTATGATGAAAATTTAACAGCTCGCCCTTTGTACATACTGTATGCCACGGCATGTAATGCCCATAATTGTGACTTTAGCATATGTGAAAATTCACAGGGCCTACCAACGTTTATAATCTGAACTGCTTTCACACTTTGTATGTTTAGCATTAAAACAAATTAACGGAGAGACTACATAACTACTGTCATGACAATTATGAAAGCTACTAGAGCCCTCTTCCTGAAACCAATCACTAAAGCACTATATCAGATCGGCGAAGAAAACCTTAACGGGTTTTTGGATGGTTTGTTTCAGAACGCAAGGAATCTTTAAATAAAACCCTAACCTGTAGGCGTGAAGTAAAAGTCTGCATAAGATAGATAGACTCACTTTGGCGGGTCAGGGAAGAAAAGTGATGGTGTGGCAAAAATCTTCCCTCTAGTAACGTAAAGGACGTTCGCCAAGCTCGCCATTCTGTCGAGGAGTTTCGACCAGATTCCTGAACCCAAACAGCAGGCTTTGTAAAAAGACAATTGCTTCAAACAATTATATTATATCCGTCTTGCATAGAAGAAATATCGACGACTTCATAATTGAGATATGCCGGCAACATCTGCATTTGATCATCCATATTTACTCATATCGCACCTGAATTACCAGGCCTCAGCAAATTACCACGCATTATTACCACGCCAGAGCAACCCTCGCGGTTACCATGCTAGCGCACACTGCAAACCATATCTGGCAGGGTTGTCATACGCAACAAACTACAGTAATCCCAGGCTTGGGCCAGCCAGCAAGCGGTAACAACCGCTAGCGCGCACTGTTTTTTGACGTGTACTGTATGAAGTGAACGTGCACCAGATAATTTAACTCCAGAGCAAACATCATTATATAATAATTCCCACTGGGATCGGCGGGATAATACAAGCAGATGGTTCGCCCTTACAAATTGCATTCACCACCTTCGAGCAGCTGGTGAAACAGGACGGAAAACATACACACACATAAGCAAAGCGATGCGCGAGTACTAAGACATTAAAAAAAATTCAAATATCTCACATTAAAAAACTAGCATCTACTGCACTTTGTTAGATTATAATTCGAAATCCCAAACTACAGGAAACGCAGAGAATTCTTCGAAATCTCGATTAAAAAATACCTAAAGAATTAAAAAAAGTAAGGTTTGCGACAACTGGCAAGTAACTGTGTGTAGTCGGATAAAAGCGATAATAGTTTATGATAAACAACAGGTTTGCTTGTGGTCTTCAAATCTTGTTCAAAATGTACTCGACGTTGTTTGCTTTTCTAAAAGAAGCGTTAGTAAAATAACAGGCGCGGGTCTATGGTGGGACTAAACAAATAAGCAAAAAAATGCTGTTCGCAAGGGAAAAAACATCTCGCATCCTCGCTCTGATTATCAGCGTCGGTAATTACTCTATAAAAGCAGTGATCAGACCATAGGCCCTTGATGAATATTCAAAACATGCGCCACAAAAGACAGACACCGCGAAAGCCAAATGCGATGAAAAAGAATTATTCATGAGATATATAGAAGCGCGCTTTCAGAAACATCATAAAAAGCGCAGTTTGGAAGAAAAATTACAAAGAGAATGGGTCAGGGCCTTTTATCGTGAGTGACAGCATTTAAAGTGGTGAAAAAATTGTATAAAATGTTTACTAATAATTTTGTTTTCGCGCTAACCATGATTAGCGGGTCCGCGCGTTTATCATATTTGTTATCAGCGTAATTCGCTGCCAAAAAAAAATTTATATCGGTAAAAAGACATTTTAAAAATTTAGGTGACTCAATTATCTCAATACATAATCTCTTCCATTATTTCTTTAATTTTTGGTAGATGCTTATTTAGGACTCCGAGTTCGAAATCACAAACAAAACGTTTTCTCTCAATCTATCGCACACATGTCGAGTCTTTATCATCGCTGGGTACTAAACATTGTATGCGTCGCCCTGATGTCTAGTTTCGATATGTTCAAGCTTGGACGAGATGATGCTGTCGCTCCTTGAGTGTAATGTGATGCTCAATAACCAGTTTCTTGCCAGGTTTTAATTTGTCCTTTATTTCCCTAGCCACCCTTCCGACCTCTTGACCTCGGCTGCAACTTGAAATAATGGAAAAGATTGCAGGCTCGATGACAGCAAATATTCGAGCCCTTCAACCTTAACTTACAATTTGCTTATAGTGGCGATGCCCTCCACTTATTACAGGCTTGTCTAGCTCCAGAGGCGAGAACGATAAAGCGCTCTTTGCCCCCACAATATAGAGAAAGATTTTTACCCATCTCTACTGGGCTGCTCATTTCACACTTTTCCACAAAATGTTTTATAGGAAGTAAACGAGCACTAGATAATTATACTCTGAAGCAAACATCATTATATAATAATTTTTACTGGGATCAGCGGGAATATACAAGCAGCTAGTTCGCCATAACAAATTTCATCCACCACCTTTTGGCAATGGGTGAAACACGACGGAAGACATACACACACAACAGCATGAGCATAGCGATGCGCGAGAACTAAGACATTTCAAAAAAATCTATATATCTCACATTCCAAAACCAGCATCTACTGCACTCCATTAGAATATAATTTAGAATCCTAAGCTAAAGGAGATGCAAAAAAATTCTGCGAAATCTCGATTAAGAAATGACTAAAAAATTCAAAAAAATGTTAAGTGTGCGACAGCTGACTAGTCATTTGATCAATTTAAAGTGTCTTGAACTAGAAGATATGGCTATGCTAAAAAAAATCAATGGCATGATAGATATACTGTGACGCTAGCTGGCTGGTGGCACAGAAGAGTAGAAAATTGCCTCTAGAAAAAGAAAAGTCAATCGAAAGCGCCCAGTTCACACAGTATATCAACTTGTGGATTTTAGAACCTTGAAAGAAGGAGCAAAAAATCTGATCAAAATAAGAGAATTTTTAGGCAACGGCAGGGAAAGATTTTGTTTGCACGCAAACCATAATCAGCGGGTACCCCTCTCAAGCATATTCGTAATCAGGGTACTTCACTTTCCTAGAATACTAGTGCCCAGACAGTAGGAGGTACTGAAATATTTGAAAAGCGAATAGAAAACTGGACAAACCCATAGAAAACTCAAGAAAAATCGCTAATTTGAGTCACTGTTGATGGAAAACTGCTAGTCGGGGGTCTTGCCTCAATCATATTTGCGATAAGCACACTTCATAATCCCCAAGTCAAATGAATTCACCGATTTGAACTGCCAGAAAACCTAAAAATAGAGCTAGGCCAGGAAGAATCGACTGCAGCCATGGCGCACTGTAACTCCAGCTGGCTAATAGCGCGAGAACAAGAAATTGCCTTTCAAGGAAGAATGGTCGATTGCGAGCGCCTAGTTTGGACATAATCTCGATTCGCGCATTTTTTAACCTGAGAAATAAATGCTTAACTCTATAAAAAGTGGAAACGGAACATTAAAAAAATTTGGACAATTTCAAAAAATGATCGAAAAAGATGTCGTTAGCACGCGAGTCATGATCAGCAAATCCAAAAACATATCATGGTTTTTTTCCATTCCGTAAGCTAATGCGGCCGACTTCGAAAGCTGAACACAGCTGACGAGTTGCTCACACAGCACTGAATTCCGCTCGATGAAAGAGTTAATATTGGAAGCGTGGGAAAGAAAATACTTGTGCGATTGACTGTGAGAAATGTCTTGGTTGATGAATTTTCGACTTATGAACCTAGCTGGACGAATTCAATATCATTTAAGATTCTTAGAGTTGAACGATGACAGCATGCGTTAACTACAGAAGAAAAATTTCAAATTTTTGTGATTTTCCCTAGCTGCCTCAAATACTTGGACACATCTCAAAATGAAAAAGGTTCTGAAATACTTGAAAAGTTTTAGCACATATCTGATAACACCGATGGCAGAAATAACACTCTGGGATCATAAAAAAAACTCACTGACAACCATCTAAAAAAACATTTTGTGAAAATATCTCCTAGGAACTAAGTATGTCATGCTTCGTTTCTTTTTCAATAATACGAACTTGCTTAGCCCATCTAGGAAAAAATTGAGGTGGGAATTATGGCAGGAATTGCTGAAAAGCAGACCTTAGGTGAACGCAACCTGGTTTTTTGTACAGAAACAAATGCAGTTACATAAAAAATACTGTCGAAAAATTCCAAAAGGCACTCATAAAGACCTCGTACGACTAGAGTAAAATATTGAGAGAAAGCTGAATAAGGAGTCAGTGAAGGAGATACAAAAAAGAATTCGACATGAACCGAACATGCAGTGCCTTATTGCTAAGTAACTGGGTGTCTTATATTTTTTCGGTGCTCACTTCACACCAGTTACAGGAGGAAGCCCACCAAAAAATCACAAAAAGCTCAGCATAATCTAATACATGTAACGATGTGAGTGAAAAAAACATGATGATTTTGAGATCTTGACAACTATCGAACAGAATTCGATTATGTTTGGATGGTTGTGATCAGAATGATCAGCAAAATTTATTTAGAAAAAAAATTTGTAACTTTACAATTTTCAATCAACTGAGCCATAAACTTACTTTTACTTGTGTTTTGTCATAAAAAATAAGCTCGCAGCAGTCTTTTTTGCGCGAGCGGGAGTTTCGAAGTTATGCATTTCCATAATTTTCAACCTTTGTCAAAAATAAAAAACTTCCGTCGATAGATTCGGATCGAGCGTTATTTGCTGTTATTTGCGGCCAGTCGCAGCAGATTGCAGCCAGTCGTTGCAAATGGCGACCAATGTTTCCCCTGGTGGCACAAAATTCACTGTCCCATGAAGACATGAAGACATGACATGCCCCATGAAGACATTGATGGTTATCCCAGTCTAAATCCATCCAAGAAGGTTTCAACTTTCGCTGTGGTAGCATACCTCATGCAGCCGAAGCACCGTAGCTGTCTAGAGACTAGTTTGTTTCAGACAGTTCAAATTGATGAATTTATTTAATTATCAAAAACTCGATTATGATTTTTGCTCCGATATCAGCTTTATCTCGATATCATACTGTTTTTAATATTCCTCTTCAATCACAATTATCGCGAGATAGCGTATTTCCAGTGTATTCATATTCAAATGATAACGAAACAATTCTGAGACACTTTAGAAAGAAACACGAAAATTTTTGTTGTGATATTCTTTTTTCATTAGAGGATACAGTATGTTTCAACGAGTGGAGGGCTGCGCGAGATGATTCACCTGGAATTAATCCGTGCTTTTTGAATGCGAGAATTTTTTCCCCGAAATGATCCTTTTTAATCATCTTCAGGGGGCTTTAAAAATGTCGGGTAAAGATGAACGAATTTTAACGCACAGGAGAGAGCATTTGAAAGCTTTTTTCAAGGGCTAAAAGATAGGCCATCAGTGATCGAAGCAAATGATTAAAAGCTAAAATTATCGATCATAATTAGCTAAACCTGCCTGAATGGGGGCAGTTATCGGCCATGTGCGCAATAACTGTGGTCAATAGTGCGAAAATTTGCGGGGTTGTGACGGGATGTTGTCGCGGGCGGTTGTGCCCCAGCCTCGCTCTCATATTTTTGTTCCTTCTCATAAATCCCCTTGGAAAATTGGATTTGCCAACGTAAATAGCATTTTGGGGAGGAGAGGGGAAATAAAAGGAGAAATATTAGCAGAAAATTATGATGTCTTTGCCGTTATTGAAACCAAAATCGATTCGACAATCTCAGACGATGAAATTTGCATACCTGGATATTCATTATTTCGACAAGATCGGACAAAAAATAGTGGTGGAATTGCGTTATATTATAAATCATCACTACAATGTGGTCGCCTACCGAATCCGTCAAAATATGGGTTTGATCAGAAAGGTCTTGAAATTTTGGCTGTTCAGTTTGGTTCTGGGAATTCGGCAGTAATCTGCATTGCGGGTTACATTCCAAAAACGAGTATTGATGCTCTTCAATGCTTGGAGAATTATATTCTCCAAGCTTTCAACCGTCAGCTTCACCGATTAATTATTATCGGCGACTTCAATATTGATGCCTTGTCTGCTTCTCCCGCAAAAACAAAACTCCAAAACTTCATTGCATCGATTGGTGGTTTACAATCAGTTGCGCAACCCACAAGAAAGGAGGCCCTTTTGGATTTGGCCATCATCAGGGACAAGGATCGTCATATTTCTACCACTGTTCTTCCAGCAATCTCTACGTCTGATCACCAAACCATTTCTGTTTTACTCGCTGGTTATGCAAAAAAACCGCCTCCCGACAAACGGACAATTTGGCTCCTAAAACGAGCAAATTGGGAATTGATCAATCGATTAACCATGGCACGAAACTTCTCAGAGTCGATTTCTTCTGCGGCTACCGTCGACGATGCGTGTTCATTATTCACTGCTGGTCTCTCTGAAATTATTTCTACAAACGTGCCCCTAAAAACTGTCCGAATGGAAGGGAGGAAGTTATGGATGACGACCGATGTATTGATACTCGTGAGGACGAAAAACGAGGCGTATAAAAATTGGAAATCATCGGGATTAGATCAGGATCGATTTCTTTTCATTGGTCTGCAAAAACGAAAGGAAATCAGGAAGGCAAAGTCAAAGTATATCGCCGACTCATTTTCGAACTGCCGAACAGTGGGTGAATTTTGAACGAATATCCGGTGACTTGAATCTACTGATCGTACGATTCCGGTCCTCTCGAAAGATTTCGACACCAAAATTTATTCATCTACCGCAAAAGCCAATGAACTGAATTCTCGATTTTGTGAAAATTTTAACTCCGCCAACTTCGGTTCTTTTTCTCCGCCGTCTCCGGACACCGACGACCTCAGCGATTATTCTGTCTCAGCACAATTATTACGAAAGAAATTTCCCGTTTGAAAAATAACTCGGCTCCTGGAGACGATGGATTTACGACTGCAATATTGAAAAATATCGCACCATCGATCTAAGGTCCACTTGCAATTCTCTGCAACCGAATCGTCGATTCAGGAAATTTCCCATCGTGTTGGAAAATCGCCAAGGTACTGTAGTTCTAATACCAAAGCCAGGAAAAAGGGACTGTTTAGATTCATATCGGCCAATTTCATTGCTGCCTATTTTGTCAAAATTTTGCGAGCGACATATTGAGAATCTGATTTGTCCTTTTCTACAATTATCGTCGAATCAATTTGGATTTCGAAAGCGTCGTGGAACGAATTCGGCATTCATTAGTGTATCGCAATTCATTCATAACCACTTGGACGACAAAAATTTCGGGAACGTGATAGGAGTATTTCTCGATGTCAAGAAGGCCTTCGACAGGGTTCCCCATGCTGCCCTGCTTCGAAACCTTCAACATCACCATCATATTCCATCGAAATTGCTCAACGTGATTCATTTATATTTATCGAATTGATCGCAGTTCGTTGTGGTAAACTCGTCCAGATCAGATTCCCTTCCAGTCAGCAGTGGGGTCCCCCAAGGATCTATTCTCGGACCGACGTTATTCATTGCTTACATCGATCCCTTATTGGTCGAATTTTCGAGACTGTTCCGATTTGCCAAACTGATTGCCTATGCCGATGATTTGGTTATCCTGTTGCTGGTAAAATTTCTCCAATCACTGAACCATTTATGCTAGCCAATGATCGACTTCATTGATGAATGGCTCTGAGCAATTGGATTCGAACTGAATATGGAAAAATCAAAGGCCATGATTTTTCGATACAATTACAAGAAATTAGAAAACATCCCTTCGTTGACTATCTGTATTCATCAAATCGACTTCGTGGACGAGATAAAATACCTCGGACTTACTTTTTCCCCTGACCTAAAATTCAGCGAGCACATTCTACAAATATCTCGTCGAGCTCGATCAATGTTGGCTGCTCTCAGGCGGAACTTGGGACGAAATGTGGAACCAGAAGTTATGGGGACTGTTTATAAATCATGCATTCGGTCGGTCATTGATTATGGTTCCTGCGTCTATGATCCAATTTTGAAGAAGGACTCGGAAGAATTAGAGCGATCTCAACTCCTGGCTGCAAGAATGTATAAAAATGATTGGTCGATCAAGGCAGCTGAGGTCCCAGCAAGATGCAACTGGCCATCTTTATCGGATCGACGAAAACATCTGAAAATGACGCAGTTCTTCAAATTCTACCACGGATATCACGACTACTCGAACATTCACTTTCTTCACAAATTCGATTCAAATATTCGAGTTAGTCATCGGATCAACCAAAGTCATTCCTTGATTTTACCAAAAAATCGAACTGTCTCTTTTACGCAGTCTTTCGAATTTTCTGCTTTTACTGTGTGGAATTCTTTATCTGGGGATATTGCTTTATCTAGTTTGAATCAGTTCCGTTCAAGTATCCTTGTCATGACTTTTTCTTAGGTACTGTGAGTTTGGCGATTCAGCCTGTTTTATTCTATGTTTTTGACGATTCAGTCTGTTTTTTTGTAATCTATATCATGTCTGTGCCTGCAAGTGCGCGCAAGCTGCTTAGGACCACAGTAAAACTTGAACTTGAACTCGAACTTGGGGGCGCCAGTCTTCCGAAGAATTTTATGTACGTATATGCGCGACCCACATTCGCAGACTAGACATCAATTAAAACAGGTATCGAGTATCACTGTACACGCTGAATGAGTTTGAAGACACTCAGAACGTATATCTAGCAGATTTTTTGAGAACTCTAACATTTATTGTGCAAAGATATTTTTGCGCTTCTTCAACAAAAAATTTGCGATGTGAAAATTTTTTTTATAATGCAGAATGCAAAAGCTTCCAAAGTCAGTGAGTGGGGAATGACAGGTTCAACCAGGAATGCTGCTTTCAAACAACACCGCTTTAGTTTCATGCAATTTCTGTTTCAAGTCACAGAGATTGAATTATGCAATCGCTCGCCCACTCAGTTCTGCCAGCCAGCTGCCCTTTCCTTCGCCGAACACGCATTTTCGCTCATACATATTTCGTTTCTCGAACTTTTTTAATTTGGCTTATTCCATCACCACTGAGTAATGCAGTGAGCTGATTACCGCGAAAGTGACCTTAAGATTATGGTATGATATCGAGATGAAGCTGATATCACAGCAAAAATCATACTCGAGTTTGTGATAATCTTATGAATTCATCACTTTGAAATGTCTGAAACTAACTAGTCTCTAGACAGCTGAGATGCTTTGGCTGCATGATGTATACTAGCACTAGCGAAAGTAGAAACTCACTTTAACCCTTAGTTGGTCTATTTTTTTAGTCCACAGACCCAATTACGGCGATTAGAACAAAGACCAGTTCTTAGACGCTGAAGGTGAACATAAACCCAGTTTTTACAAGGAAAAGACGCACACGGCTAACCTGTTCCCACATGGACCAACTAAGGGTTTATGGATTTGAATCGGGATGACCATCAATGTATTCATGGGGCATCAAATTTTCTAGCAGCGGGTTAAACAGGACGAAAAACATAAAAACACAACGGCATGAGCAGAGCGATGCGCGAAAACTCAGACATAAAAAAAAACATTTAAATATCTCACATTCGAAAACTGGCATCTGCTTCTTTATTAGAATATAATTTAGAATCCCAAACTACAGAAGACGCAAAAAATTTTTCGAAATCTCGATTAAGAAATACCTAGAGAATTAAAAAAAAGTGCGACAGCTGGCTAGTAATTGTGTGTAGTTGGATAAAAGCGATAATTTATAATAATAAACAACAGGTTTGCTTGTGGTCTTTCAGTCTTGTCCAAACTGTACTCGACGTTGTTTGCTTTCCTGAAAAGAAGCGTGAAAAAAACACAGGCGCAGTTCCATAATGGAACCCCAGAAATAAGTGAAAAAATGCTGTTCGCAGGAGAAAAAACATCACGCATCCTCGCTCAAATCAAAGCCGTAATTAGCGTCAGTAATTAGCCTATAGAAGCAGTGACAGACCCATGGGCCCTCAAAAAAAAATATTCGAAGCATGCGCAGAAAAAAAAGTCTAGCCTGAGGTCTTAATAACGAGAAAAGATAAGCAATTTACGCGTCTTTGAAAGAACCATAGGTGGCAGACATTCAATGTTATCATATTCGTAATCAGCAAAGTCGATTACTCCTTAATCATATGAATTACGAAATCTTAAAAGTTAGAAAAACGAGATATATATGAGCGAAAAAAAGGTCTGGCGATAAGGAGACGGGCTGGCTGACAGCAACGCGTGAGCAAAAAGCGATAAAAAGAATTCTCGAGAGTATATATAGAAGCGCGTTTTCAAAAACATCATGAAAAAACGCAGTTCAGAAGAAAAATCACAATGACAGTTAATCGCCTAACTCACACAGAATATTGATTTGTGGATTTTAAAACCCCAAAAAACGGAAAATGTTCGCTCCATTTCAAAAAAAGGAAAAAGAAATTTGATCAAAATTAGAGAATTGGTTGAGAAATACTGTAACGCCAGCTGGCTTGTGGCACGAAAGAGTGAAAAATTGCCTTTAGAAAAAGAATAGTCAATCGGAAGCGCCCAGTTCACACAGAATATCAATTTGTGGATTTTAAAACCTTGAAAACCTGAAGATGGACGCTTCATTTCAAAAAAGAGGAGCGAAAATCTGAGCAAAAAAAGAGAATTTTCAGACAACGACGGAAAAAAAAACGTTGGCAAGCAAACTATGATCAGCGGGTACCCCTCTTTAAGCATTTTCGTAATTAGTGTACTTCACTACCCTAGAATACTAGTTACTAGTGCATAGACAGTTGGAGGTACTAAGAGATTTAATACGCAAATAGGAAACTGGACAAACCTAAAAAAACTCAAAAAATAATCGCTAATGAGAGTCACTGCTGATGCTAATCGCGGGTCTTGCTTTGATTATAATCGTCATAAGTACACTTCATTACCCCAGATCAAATAGATTCACCGATTTGAACTGCCAAAAACCTAAAAAAAGAGCTAGGCCAGGAAAAATCGATTGCAGCCATGGCGTACTGTAACGCTGGCAGGCTGATAGCGCGAGAACAAAAAATTGCCTTTCAAAGTAGAATAGTCGATTGCGAGCGCCTAGTTCAAACATAATCTCAATTCGCGAATTTTCAACCCCGAGAGATAAATGCTTTACCCCATAAAAAGGGAAAACAGTATATTTTAAAGTATATGTATACACATATACACCATGCGCACATAATCAGTTTTACCCTGCTGTCTTAATGATCAAACTGCCAATGCCACAATCTATGAAGACACGTGCATGAGTACGTTTCTCATGTGTTCATTCTCATTTTGTTTAGGGCACCCTAGCCTTTGTTCTACTAGTCCTATCGTTAGTTTCCATTTAGCAGGGTACGCACTATCATAAAATTACAGCATGTTGAACCATGAAATGGGATTCATAGTCGTTTTCTTCCATCTTCCTTGTCGTCAACCCGCCTGCCGCGTTCAAGTGCTGCCGAGGCCCGCGTCGACATTTTGGAAGGACATGCTATAGTATTGTAATGCAATCACATTATCTTAAAATCATGTTTAAAAATTAAAACATATGTGATAATTATATTATGTGTGAATTGCTAAATTACAGCCATTTCCTTCAAATCGAAATTAGTGAGCAAGATCAAAAACAAAATTTTCAAAGACATCAATGGCATCTTTCACAGTTTGCCTCTCTCCAGCATACAAACGCGAGTAGAGTGGGACTAAACTTGCACATCTTGCTCCTTGGTGTCAATTTTCCGCTCCAGCAATTAGACTTCTTTTCAGAGTACGTGGTGAAACGCTCTTTTTCCGGACTACGGTCCTTGGACTCCAGACTCCACAGGTTTCGCGTCTGGAGTCAGGGAGTCGTGGTGAAACAGGCCGCTAATTACTTTGAAACAAAGCCTGACGATAGTCCTACCTTGTTTTATAATCGACCTCGCCTGACTCCAGCTGTGCGAGAAATTTTGCCTATGCAACTTATCGCACTTTTCAGAGGAGAACGGGCCAAAATTTTGCATCTGTGCTGAAAAGCAATCTGCATCTAATTAGATAAAATATTCCTTCAAAGATATATAGATACAACACATATCTACAGTATATCTATCTAAATATGTGAAAGATAAATAAAAAAATTGAATTAAACTCTTAACTACAGTAATTAAAACTTACATTTACCATGCGCACATATGCAAAGGTGACTTAATATAGGAATTAGCAAAAAATTCATGAAATGAAACTGGGAAAGGTAGTACATGTGGTTTGATGCGCCTTCGGAGCACGCCAGGCCAGGCTGACAAAAGGTGATCGAGAAAGATCCTGCCTGGCTCTGGCTGGTCACATGTACTCGCAGTTTTAGAGTTGAGAAGTAGACCATAACAACCAGCCTCATTTATGTCATCAGGTTGAGGAAGGTGGCTGCTAGAAAATGCTCACATCTGCAGATCTCGCATAGTGGATATTCAGGGACTGTGTTGTGAAAAATATTATTATACTTGCTGGACAGGTCTCTCTTTCAATTGCGCAATCTCCTACTCAGGCTGGAATTTTGATTAATGTGCAGCTTAGTTAGTCATTCTAGCAGCAATGGACAATAATACAAGACCAATCATTTTGCTCAAAATAGGAAACGCATTCTTCCATTATTCCACAAACGAATTCGAGAGAAACACTTCTCCACGCGGGAAACCACACAGGCTACACCCATACTGAAGACTAAAGCTTAACCTGTCTAATCGAGTCTATTCGGATTCCTTTGCAGAGTGTGTCTGATTTTCAAGAAGTTTAGGTCTGAGATTGGGTCCTAAAACGGATGAGACCAGACATAGAAGGTAATAAGTATCGCCTCAGACCTAGATAAGTCAGGCCAAGACGGGGGAACATTTCGAAAAATATTGTAGTCAAAATCATCATTATGCAGATCATTATGCTCAGTGTGCCATGTTTGAGGCTACCCGTTACCATTCCCTCTTTGTCGCTCCCGCTCTCGCTCTATCTCATCGTTCGTCGTTTCATGGGTGTTATGCTCCACCAACGTTGGTTTCACAGAGAGCGTTTTCGCGACGATAAATCAAATGCCGTCAAGATGGTGGTAAATCCATTTCATCACTGCGAATACTGTAGAACATCAAAGTCTTGCCTGCCTCAGTTCTTATCGAAAATAGATTTTAACAGAAAGGAATTCGGACTGCGAGAAACCCTCGGGCTGCGACAGAAATTGTAGCAGGGAGAGAAAGAGGTCGGGACAGTTCATTGCTGCAGCGCGTTTCTCGATATTTACGAATGCCATCATGCATTCCTTCTGGCATACTGTATTCTAATGCTGACTTGCATAGGAGTATCGGCAACCATCAAGTTCAACCTTGCAAAACCAAAAATTACAAATAATTTTGGATGCAAAAAAAAGCTAGCCCTGTGCAAAATACTGTATTAGAGGCATCTGGTCAATTATTCAGCAGCAGTTGCTCCTCAAAAGGCTATACATGAAGGTCGACCGCAGCCCAGGATGGTGTGCTAGACAAAAGTGTTTAGCCGCTGTGGGTAGCTCGACGGTCGACTGCAGCAAGTTTTTAAATTTCTGATGATAAAAACACATTTATGTGAAGAAGTTCAAAATGTTCTTGCAACTGGCATATAAGATCGCTGCTCTTTGAATTTTATATACATAGCCCTTGACCTTAAAATCTTGAAAGTATACATGCGAAATACCACTAGGCTTCGTCGAGTGAGTCGGGAAAAAATTGATATGTTGACTGAGATCCGTATGCAACTTTAAAAATTTTGGCTTGCAATTTTTGTGCTGCTTTTACGTCGCGGATATACAGCATATGTTGGATCTCTCGCGAGCTCGATGGGATGTGCGGTTTTTATGTATTCACAAGTTAGGGGACTCGGATGCAGGGGATTTACAATAATTTAGCTGAGTTAAAAAAAGTTACAGAAAAACGGAAGGACTGACTGTTATTTATCGATTTTATTGTTTGCACCTAACGTTCAGAACCACCGGACTGTTACATTGACTCCATACTTGACCCAAAGATGGCTGCCTGAGCAGCAGCATTCTTAGTTATAACTTGGATCATTCTATTTTCTCTGCAACACAGGCATCAACCTGACGCAAACATCATATCCAAATAGCTCCTTTGGTACAATTCTTCCTACAACACCCGCGAACCAATTTGTCTGAACTTTGCCAAATATTTTGTACCATTTCCTTTTACTCTTTCGTCAGCTTTGGTCTAATGCTGAGAAGCTTCGGTATTCCACGTTTTTGCTTCAAGTTTTTTTCAACAGTCGCTTCTGTATCAGCTATTGTTTTTTTTGTTTTCAGCTTCGTTCCCACAGAAATAGTTTTTGCACGACTTTAATTCATTCATATAATGCCATTCCCACAGGCGAGACAAACTTTTATTCATACTCACATTCCAATACCGAAAGCTGAAGATAAAAATTTTGTTGGGTCGTATCGTCCTATTTCATTACTACCAGTATTTTCTAAAATCTCTGAAATCCACATTCAAAAGATGCTTCGTCCATTTCTGCGTATCTCACCCAATCAATTTGGTTTCGTGAAACGTCGTGGTGTTAACTCGGCACTCATTGCGGTTTCGCAATTCATTCATAATCGGTTGGACGACTCAAAGTTTGGAAACGTCGTTGGGATATTTTTGGATGTTAAGAAAGCTTTCGATCTTGTTCGCCATGCTCCTCTGCTAAGATCCCTTCAATACCACCATGGATTACCGCAAAAATTGTAGGCCATCGTCCACTCTTATTTATCTAATCGAAATCAATTCGTTGCAATGGACTTAGCGAGGTCAGGACTTTCGACCGTGACCTCTGGAGTTCCACAAGGCTCAATTCTAGGCCCAATCTCATTCAGCTCGTACAGTACGTCGACCCGATTCTGGAGGTTTTTGCATCGACCTTTAGTGGGGCCAGATTACTTGCATACTCTGACGACTTAGTTCTCCTCGCTCCAGTAAAAAATCTCCTGGAAGCTGGTCAACTGTGCTAATCAAAAATTGATTTTGTGGGTGAATGGCTATTAGATCTTGGATTTGAATTGAATCAAGAAAAATCAAAAGCGATCTTATATCGGTACAATCATCAGAAATAAAATCGGCTTCCTCAATTTCTGATCCGTGGTCGCCCAATTGAAGTTGTTGAGGAAATCAGGTACCTCGGTGTGATTTTTGGTGTTCAAATACGTTTCGGCCATTGCCAATCGCTCGAAAGCAATGTTGGGTGCTCTCCGACGTAAACTCGGCAAAAATGTCGATAAGAATGTCACGGGTAATGTTTACGGCTTGCATTCGATCGGTTCTGGATTATAGTTCATGTGTTTATGATCCGATCACAAAAAAGGACAGTGAAAATTTGGAGAAGTCCCAACTTCTTGCTGCTCGAATTTATTGCAATGATTGGTCGATAACATCAGCGAATGTCAGAGAAAAATGTGGGTGGCCGTCGCTTTCCGACCGCCGTACATAAATATCTGAGGTTACTTCAATTTTGTGAGTTTTACCATGGATTTCACGACTACAATAACTTAAATTTTATTCACGAATCGATTTCTGGTCACGGTTTTAGTCAAAGAAATACTGCGAGTCATCATTTGGTGTTACTGAAATCTCGAACGGTCTCTTACGGACAGTCTTCTGAACATTCTGCAAAGAGTTTATGGGAAGACTTGCCAGGAGATATCGCCTTGTAATCATTGCGCGTCTTTATGACGAATAGTAGTTTTAAGTCTTTTTTTGTGTGACATCTGTTTCCTTTTTTTGTTGTATGTTTGCCCCGTCAGTGCGCTTTGGCTGCTTGGGATGGCAGTAAAGTAAGAACTAAGAACTATGAACTAATCCTGGTACTTAAACAGTCGTTGAGCCCAAAGTTGGGCAATAATGTTGAGCCCTTTCGACTTCACGCCCTTTGTACTGCACCTACCCTGAGAAATTTGCTGCATCAAGGAAGCCCGCCAGATCTGCCTGAAGCAAATACACATTACAAAGACTAGGAAGGACTATTTACAGTACATCTAGAATGCGGATACAGCCGGAAAACTAGCAGAATTAACCAAGTTTGCTCGAGTTTTTTAGGTTTATACGATTACTTTCCGATGGATTTGAATATGAGCAAAAAATTAGTGATGGGTTTTGGTGGCATGCAACTGATATATTACACCAGAGATGTGCGTCAGAATATCTTGCGATGGTAAGAAAACTTAGCTGCTTACAATCCTGAAAGATTGGAAGTACAATATTTAGGTGGGTCTTATGCGCTTTGGAGAGGAATTGTATGGCCCCAAAAGGCTCTAAGGTGGCATGCAATTTCAAGAATGACGTGAACATGCTGATTGCCACAGGCAGGATCAATCTGTTATCGTACTATATTAGTGCACTTAATCATTCTTACTAAAAGTGTTCATCGAAAAGGAGTAGATTAATCTAAAAGTATGAGTCTACATAGTTAGAAAGATAGACTTGGACTATACAGTTTCATCATACCTGTTTCACTTTAAACACCCCACTTGTCCAAAGAAGTTGAATACAAGTTGGGCCTGGTTCGTAAATATTAATTTCATAATCAAGTAGACCTCGTTTTATATTCACAAAATCATCGATTTGCAAGGCGTGTAGATCCAGACCATCACTGTGAAAGAGTTCAGCGCAAACTGCAATCTCCATCGCCCTGTCCGTTTGCCATTGCACTCTTCGCCATTCCTTCGCTTTGACGCCATCAGCAAGGGCCATTCCAATCGCACACGCTTTTAGGGCGCAGTAGCCCTGCTCGCCATTCGGTGAAATAAGGCCTTCTTGGATTTTAACCAGTCTGGTATCGTTGTCACTGTTCTCGACCGATACTTATTATGTACTCGTCTAGCACCCGGTCTAGGAAGGTGGGTAGTGATCACGCACAGCTAAAATTTTCAAATGACCATAAGTCAATCATGAGAAAACAAGCATCATATACTTTAGTTGACTGATCGAGTCGTAATTCGCTAGACGTTGGAGACGCTGGATTCGCTAGAGCTGACGAGTTATACCGTTACGCAAAAAAGCTGGTTTACACTTGACCAAAAAGGATGTGCGAGACTTTTTAAAGTCTAAACCGTCTCATACTGAGTTTCGCCCTATTCGGAAACGTAATTTCCGTCGCAAACCCATTCGCGCTCATTCTTTGAACGAGAAGTGGTTTTTGGACAATGCGGGTATCCTGGAACGATTAAAAAGTGGAAGGGCTAAGTACATCCTCGTCGCTGTGGACGCCTTAAGCAGGTATACCTAAGCCTAAGATGTGCATATACTGTATCCGTTATTTGACTATCAAATTGTTCTACAGACAGATATTTGCTCGTCTTATTACCTCATTAAAAGCTAAAACCGTCAGCGATGCTTTTCAAGATATTGTCGACAAAGTAGGGTATCCACCGGGTACAGTGGTGACTGACGGAGGTACGGAGTTTCAAAATCAGACTTTTCTTCGAACATTGGCCAAGAATCATACTACATTACAAAGAGCCAGTACTGGAAACCCGCTAAATGCTAACAAGTCTGTCCTAGCCGAGAATGGTATCAAGCGTATAATGACTCGTCTTTATCGTATTTTGAAAGAACGAGGTGAAAACAGACTAAGCCCTCAACTGCTGGATGAGATTCTACAGGGTTTGAATTCTGTTCGAATGAAATCACTCAGGAATCGTAGACCGCGTGACATCACTTTATCAAACCAAGAGCAAGTCGCAACAGAGCGTCGGGAACATGCTGAGTCACGTCCGCCCGTATCAGCACAACTCCCACTCGGGTCACGAGTTATGATAAGACATAAATATGACGCATTTCGAAAGGCATATAAAGGGTCAGTGGAGTCGCCTGAAATTTTTACAATCACTTTGGCGGTAGAGCCACGCGGCGGTGTCGCTGTTGCTAAACTTACTGATCAGTTCGGAAGACCATTACTTGGATTCTACTATTTCGACGATTCAATCGAAGTTAACTGAGACTTTTATGGTCAATCAAAAGATTTGGTTGGATAGTAACTCCGTTGATGATATAAAATTTGACGGTTCACACTTGGAAGCAAAAGTACTAATCCCATTAAAAACTAGTCCTAAAAGCAGTGTACACCTGAGTGAGTCCATCCTGGGTACAGTTGTGAATTTGGACCCTAGTTAAAACGTCGTCTATCTGACCTGCAATCTCGTCCGTCCTGTTCCGTTTGGCGGCAGATTCGAATCCGTCATAGGTTGTTTGATAGTGGACCCAGTGCAACAGGGTGTAACGGAACGTCGTGCCGCAGCTAAAATACATCCACTCGATTTCACGTTTCCCGTCTGGTCTGGCATTCATCAAAACATCGCTCTGACTCTTATTCGAAGTAATGGTAAAACTGTAAAGTGCAGCTCGTTAGCACTTTGTCTACACTTTTTGGATGTCATTGGGATCGATTAAGCACCCTTTGATTCGTCGAATTACTCCTATTCGCATTGGTCCTTCCAGTACTACACTCCCAACTGAGCCATCTACTCATCTACTCTCTACAGTCACAAGTGAGACGTCCACTCTACCAGCCTCTGCAACCACGGCGAATCAGAAAAGAGATACAGGCCTGGTACCACTCCCAGTGGGTTCGTCCAAAAAGAAATCCTCTACAAGGCGAAAAAGTCAAAAGACTCAGAAGGGCATATCAAAGAAGAAGACGAGAAAGAGTGGAAAAGAGAGTAAAAGAAAAAGTAGCGAGAAAGCTGCCAAGTCCAGGCGTTAAACGGGAAGCTAGTCCAGTATGGGGGAGCCCCCGTCTAAAATGGCCAGGTGTTTCCTGTCACCTTTCAAAGGCAGTAATTTACCATTAGTAGATACCGCTGTCCGTGAAACAAGATTAATACGAGTCAATTCCAATCGAAATCCGGAATACAATCCGCTTTATACGGATACAATCCGCTTTATACTCACAAGCTTGACTCACCAAGTTCCCGCCTAGTCTGAAACAATGCGTTGCAATCAGTCAATCACTTCTAACAAGGACATTCAAGTCAAGGAAATACTGAATGATATAAGATTTTGAGGCGTGGCTTTCATAACAGGGAAATGCGTGAAAAGCGTCTTATGAAGCAACAATTTTTAAGACTCGCCTCCGGCGGTCGATTCCTCTGCGCTTCACAGCCAGCGTTCATCTCAACCATCTCCCAGACCCCATCCTAGCCCACTCGACCTCGTCCATACTTGGTAGCAATGGCATTGGGATAGCCCGTGAATACTTCTCGTTATTTCTATGACTTAGAGGTGCGTACCTATGTCTACGTGGTGTTTCATAAATTCCAGTGGGCTCATCATATACATGTTCGACAACATCCTGATAAACAGGTGTTGGGTCATCATTTTGACATTCAAACCGTTCTGAGCAGGGATGCGAATCGAGAATTTGCCTAGTACAGTAAAGGGGTGAAACCTGTGATAAAGACCCTATCCATTAAAAATGAGGTAGACCTACCTACTAGGAGGTGAGTTACAGCTTGCCCTTAAATGGTGTTGCTGTAGACGGCGTCGACGTCGTAAAATGAGGAATAAGCCAACTGCGCATCCAAAAGTGACTCCAATAGAAACAGGAGCGGCAATGCCTGCGACCGATACCCTAGAAATACGAGAGGGCGTCGTCCGGCTCAGCTTATAGTAAATAGTGCTCCGTACCTATACACCGCGGTAGTCGTCCCTGTGACGGATGATATACCAGTTGAAACCATGGTAGTCGTTGTGAAAGACGCTGATGATGATTGGCTGCTCGAGCTGATCACTGTCAGTTCGGACGTAGTCATTGATGTAAGAGATGAGTGAGTGCTGGAACTGGTCGAAATTGTGTCTGAGCTCGTCAGTATTGTGGATGACACGTCCTAAAAATTCGCTAAGGTATAAAATAAATATTCAATTATGACGGTCATACACCTTCTTACTAAGAACTACTGCTTGTACTCTGTTCACATTCACAAGCGCAAGTTTTACAAACACATTTAGTCCCTATACAGGACGTTTCCTGTCGGCAAAAGCAGTTACAATCGGCCGAATCTGACATAGTAACTGACTGAATGTTTGGCATAACGGTTTCAACGGGAACATTACAGTTGAACTCAGAACCGATAATATCCAGACCTTGACTAGTGTCAGCGCATGGTAAAAACCGTATGCTCGAGGCCTTATTGACCCCATTACAACGAACTACGACGCCTTGTTCCGCGTCTCAAAAGCAGTCACCCTCGATCGTTCTGATATTTGCGAAGAGTACGAGTCGAAGAGTGACAAGTTGAATGACAATCATTTTTGCTCTATACGGAATGAAGACAGACTGTTCCCAAGTGAGCCACCCTTTAATACAAACCCTTATTACATTTTGAGTCACCCTCCTCCTCCTCCTCCTCTGTCTACCTTCACTACAGGTAACAGGATGTGACAGTTGATCCAATTCCTGCTCGTTTGGTATGAGTAATAAAGATAAGCAGAAGAACACAATTAAGAACTATCATATCTCTCAAAAGAGTGGAATCACTAAAGTTCTTCCTAACCAGTAGGACCATTTGCTAGCGCTGTCAACCAGTGAGCAAACATAGACACACACTCGCGCCCTTATCTTGATAAATATTCGGACAAGATTGTCACCCGTCGCCGTCGAACAAGTAAATAGATGTTAAACAGGTTGGTGAGACCTACTAATCGGATTACAGCATCATAATCTTCAGTAGATGCGTCATAAGATATTATTCTAAGCATAAAAAAAGATTGTAGGAACTCCCTCTTCAGTTTTACATTTTTAATGATCGATGCATGTGCTGGACATACTGTAGCTCTTCAAGACTAACCATAAAAGATGCCTTCAACTAGTGCCTGTTCATACAAAAGTTTAAACTAGCCGCCAGCTAGGATAAGCTGCGTGTCAAAAGCGACCTCGTTATCAAATCAAAAAATCTGGATGCTGTACGCATAGTCAGAATACAGTCACGAGTCCTGATACTTCGAGAAAATTCTGTGTTAAACTACGAGCGGTGAGTATGAGGAAACTTATACCATCGTTACAGTCCCAAGAAAATCGATGTCTATGGTCCTGAGAAAAATCATTACAAACTGAGAAATATGTCATGTAAAACATTATTCTTGGCTATCATCTTATTTGGTCTTATCACCGTGAATAAAGCTGGTCCTATTGTCGACCTGGTCAGAAAATTGTTCGAGATGTGGGAGAAGGAGAAGCCGAAAGAAAATATGTTCGAACAAATAATAGGTAATTTTTGGCGAATTGTAAGCGACGGTCGATTGAGCATGGTGCAAATAGCGAAAGCGGGCAAACCGAAACGAAATCTATTTCAAGATCTCTACATTATCAGCCGATATTTGCTGATAACAATTGGTCGGATTTTATACGAGTACTGTGTAGAGACAGTGATTTTGATCATCCTCATCATACTCGTCGTTAAATGGTATAAAACAAACCATCCACCAATAGTCCTGAACATTCGCGTGCAAAACTAAAATCGATTGTTGCTTATTGGTATACTGACTTTATTACTCATCAACTCTACAGACGGTGTAAGTACTCAACTTCCCCTCTTTCACATGGAGCTCAGCATGATAAGATATAATGGCATGCTTACTTTTTAGTGTTTTTGCACTGATGAAGATACAACCATAAAATGCGTGCGTCCGCGTGAATCATTATCAGCGATTCATCAAACGACGGCTGACTGTCGTTTGACAGTCAGTCGCTTACAATTGTCGAATGAACTGGTACATCTGAAATGTAATATAAACTTAAAAAGTATGTTCCCACATTTGCAAGAAGTGCAAACTACGAAAGTGGGATGCGAATGTTTTTGCGGCCATAACAAGAAATTGGTCTGCATTAACGGATTTCAATGCGACTGTGCCAATTACTAGTAAGTGCGTGCTCTTATCCCTCTATAGAATGGCATAGTATTAGTCTCGCACAGGCACAATGAGTTTACAAAGTTCCCTAATACGGAAGCGGTCGTGAAAACCCAATTGTATACATCGATCAGTAAACGAACCACTACTTTACCTAAGGCAACAATGACAGTCTCGTCTAAAATGGCTCCTGCTTCGTTCACAGTCAGGTATAATAGAATTCTAGAGGGAGGAACTTCCAGATACTCTATACCAGTTTAGAGGTGGGCAGACAATGTCAACGTCGGCAGTAACAATCCCGCTCAAAGAGAAAGTGATCGCAGATATGTCAATAACTCTGGCATGGGTTGACTGTAGCATCCTGGGTACCGAAATCGAAAGAATGTAAGAAAGAACTCACTGTAGTGTAAAAGTGCTCATCAATTATACGTTGATTTAGACAAGAAAAAAAAACTGAGCTCGCAATACCCTCCGTCCAAGAGGAACCATTTGTCGATGAGTCTAGCGTACCGCTTCGGACTGTACCTCTGCTGATGACCCGAACAGTTAATAGCCCAATGCTGTCCACACAATCTCCAGAGAGAAATGAGTAAGTCATCATCAACTGTTACACTCACTTTTATCAGGACTCTCGCCTGAAAAAGCATCCTTTATTTTTGCCGAAACAGTGATAATGAGTCGTCCTTTATTAGAATGACCATCACGGATACGGATCTGATCAAACCACAGAGAACGCCTATCCCTCCTATGATCAATACTAAATTGTGAGTTCTAAAAATATGGGAGCCTTGATAGGAAATTGAAAAGACAGTGTACTGTTTATTTAGTAAAGCAGAGAAAAATCTGGATACGACAAGATTTCTTCCAACCGAGGTGACGAGAACGTAAGAACTCTAACTATGGACTCTAGTAAATCGAGCAGAGACAGGAAGAAATTTAGGGAACATGAAGGATCAGAACGAATCTGCTGCAATGTTTCTTATTTTATTCACCCATGAAAAAAGTAAGAGCTACATAGAGCTAGAGCTAAATATCCCCTCATTAGACGGACTGTTTTTTCCACAGGCTGTATAAAGAAAATCAAACAAATTTAAAACTTTTTCCTCCCGAACAGCCAAACGAGGAGAAAGAAAGGTGCCTAATGCCGAAATTACTTTGTTACATATTATATAAAACATAATTATCACATCTTCTTACCTTTTAGTGATTACGAATCGATCGGAGGAGTCGGCGCGAAAAAAACTGACGAAAAGTAACATTTTATTCTCCTTTTCTGCAAGCTTGAACTAACTCCTGTCGCCTGTTTTATTGAACCGTGTTGACGTTGTCGATCACCACCAGTGTTTTCGGCACGGGATTTTTCGGGACATTGGTCTTGCTGTTTTATCGTATTTGTCGCAAACGACGACAAGTACTGATAGATCTAGATCAGGCGATCGAACTGGGGAACCGTCTAACCACTGAGACTGGAGAGGAAACTGTAGCGGAAGGGGCATTATCTCACGGTTGAATAAATAGAATATGGTACTCACGTATAGCACAATCCGAACAAGGTACTATAAGCAGTCAGATATACCTCATTTTACCTGTGTATAATACAGTACAATATAGTACTAGTTATGGCATGAGTGACAAAGTCCAGATATCAGGATACATTACACATAACAAATCGTAATAAAAATTGAACATTGGACTTCGTTCATTAATTGGGACCTGCTGGACGAAGCTGACGAGACTTGACGATGGCTGGGAGACGATCTTGTGAAAAAATTTGGCAAGAAGAGAATGTCTTTGGGAATAAAACCTTCTGCAAGGGTAGGCATAAGCAAATCCGAGAAAAAGAATCGCTTGCTGGCTCACAGAGTCATAATAAGTAGCCGCTAGAGTTGATTTGACACATTGAAAATCAGGGGAGTGGTGGTAAAGAGCTCTCACTTTACTCATTTTGTGTAAAGAGAAAGCAGAGTGACAGCTTTGTATCATGTGTGGTGGGGAGAGCGTATTTATACTTTCCGTTTCATCACAGGCATATACAATACTGATAGAAATTTTACAATCACTTCCTCGTAAATCTATCAGCTTAAACCCGGTGTCTGGTACAGACAAGTTGATAGTATGATAAGCAAAAGAAATATTAGTTACTCAAAGACTTTAAATATTGGACAATAAAATAACAACTATTATCAAATTTATCAGGCACTGCCTAGTAAATCTACTGGCTTAAATCTGATGTCTGGTGTACATAATGTTGAAGTGAGGAGGTGTGGTTGCGGAAATTCTTTTCCTTCGCGCTAGAAGCAGACAACTCCCATGGTAGCTAGGGTTATGGAAGTAAGTTGCGACAACACTCCCAAGAAACTGTATATATGGATTTATATGCCCTAAGAAACTGTATATATGGATTTATATGCCCCAAGAAACTGTATATATGGATTTATTATCTCTTACCGCGCACCATTTGTGAAAGCACACTGTATGCGCGCTAGGAAAACAGAAGCACGAATCAGTGAGTATGAGAATGCAACATTGATCGTCTTTTTCCGTCCGACCAAAACCTGAACAACCGCGCGAGGCCTCAACTTTACCTATTGAAAATGCCTCTCGTTTTTCGCCTCTCTGCGTTTTTTGGCCCTCCCCCCCCCCCCCCCCCCCCCCCCCAGTCTGTGCACTAGTGTGTGGCGCTTCAAACTAGTCTGTACAAGCATATCGTACCATTTCTAGGCTAGATTCGGCTATGAATAAGCATGGGCCCGCCTCCAAGGCGCCCACACATAGCTATCAATCACACAAAAAAGACCAAGCAAAAACCCTTTGCTTCATTATGGCGCAACTCTTGCACAATTTCCTTACACTCATCACAGTTCCTCTTATTCTTGTTCTCCATCGTGCGGGGCACGACACTCCCACGCGAACAAATCGGTCGAGGCGGCTATCGCCCTTTCAGCTGCCTGTCGAGTCTACTGACGCGGCTATTCGACGGTGGTTCATGGCTGTCCTCTGCTCTTTTCTGGTCGGAAAAATCTGATATTGTTTCTCCCGCGTACTCCAAAAGACACGAAAAAATTATTGGTCTCTGCAAAGCCCTGTTGTCCTTCAAGCGAATAACAGCTGATCAACCAGCTCCATCCCATCTATAATTGAGGCTTTCAATAAAACCGAGTCTCCACTGCCCAAGTGGTGAGGTGTTCTCACACAAAACTGGCTGTCTATTAAATAGGCTCTGCTTCACAGCACCCTTTCGTTCCTGAGTCATTCGATATTCTCGAAGATTCAATAGATACTCATTTCTAAATCAATTCCAAAATTGATTGAGCAAGGCTTGCCCCTTTTTCCATTCCTCCACTAGAAAACTAGCGGTGTCCCTTTCAAGCCGAAATTCTGGATCGCCCAAATCAATGTCAACTCGCGGAACTCCAGCTTGGCCTATAGGACCTAAAAATTGCCTCGGAGTTAGAGCGGGTGCGTTGTCCAAATCAGAGCCAACAAAGCTCAACGTCCTCGCATTTAGAATAGCTTATGCCTTAATGACTATTGTCTCGAGCTGTCGAAAAGTCATGGCCTGATTATTAAGTGTCTTTCTCAATGTTTTTTCACAAGCCGCTCATAAAATCTGCCGATCTATGGGGCTAGCTCAATAATGTACTTCCAAATAATAATTTCTTTGGCCACAAAATTCAAGGCAGTAGTATCCAAGATGACAATAGCCTAAACTTGCCAAACGATGTTTAGCGAACGAACAACGATATTAAACGAACAGTCGAGCGATTAGAATTAACGTTAGTCATGCGCAGGTATGATACGGAGGCACAAGTAGCAATTGAAGCATCGCAAAAACAATGCAATTCGACTGAAGCGCCCGTGCTGAACAGTCGGCACAAATTGAACGAGGTACATTTAAATTTTCAATGCCTCTTAATTGCGACATAGCTTTTTCCCAGTCTGCCAAAAAAGAGGCCGCAGACGGGGCATCCCATGGTAAACGCACTTTTCACAAGCTCTGAAATGCAACTGTCGCTATGACAGTAACGAAGCAAAAAAGGCCCAAAGGATTTAAGGTGCTGGCAAGAACAGATAAAAGCGTCCGTTTCGTAAAAGGCTCCTGGGTGGCTTACTGGACGTGACGCAAGTGCTAAGTATCCAACGTGCGATTCCAAGGCAAGCCAAGTAATTTCAAAGTCTCAGTCGTTAGTCCATTATCAGGAGCGATGTTGGACATGAATTAAGCCGAGTTAGAAGACCACTCCCTCAAATTCATGGAGGCGCGCTAAAAAATTTCTTTCGCGTGGTCATAAAAAAGCTGCGCATCCTTCACAGTCTGGGTAGATACGGCCACGTTGTCAACAAAAATGTTCTAACGGATAGCGCTGGCTACAACACAGCTGTGCAAAGTTTCATTTCGCAAATGTCTGTCGACAGTTATCGCAAGTGAAAAGGGCGACGAGATCACTCCAAAAGGAATCTGAGTAAAACGATACGTCTCGATTTCGAGTTCTTTGTGCAAGACTTGCGCCATGATGGAGCAAAGGGATTTTGCTTGGTCTGCTTTGAGTGATTGATAGCTATGTGTAGGCCCAAACGGAAGCGCATCAATGAGCGGCATAAATCCTTCAGTAGGACGGGCCCGCGCGGTGCAGGCAGTCGTTTGTCGCGACAGAGCGCGATGGATTCCAAGGCTCACATTACAGCCCATGGTCGATTTGTGACTTAACGATGTGATTCTTTCCTTTTTATGCTTAGCTCGCTTTCCTGTGGCTCAGTCTCTTCGTTCTGTCTCTGACCAGAGTGGTCGCCTGCTTATCTTTGTCCGTAAAAGACAGTGTAACGAAGCTGTGATATATTCAGTCTCTCTCCTCTAGCCGACCTGAGCAGTTGTGTTCTCTCGTCGCTCTCTTTAACTACGCTTCCACAACGCCGCTCTCGCTACAAGTGGTAGCAGAACTTGGTTACATCTACGATCTTCGCCTTGCCCTTCGTCGACCGGTTCGTCTGGAAGGCGGCGGTGTGGTGCGAAGATGGCGTCCAAATCTCGGCAGCTGCTCGGTCCTATTCGAGAACGTCTCAGAAAGGCGCCACGATCCGTTCAAATCGACAAGGACGCCTCAGCGGAATGTCCACTCGACAAGATCTCCGATGCCAAATCAGAAATCGAACCGGCTAAATGGAAACTTCAGAAATTGTTCGTCGTTTATGAAACTCGGTACAACGCGTTCGTCGATGCGTCCGAAGATGAACGAGTCAATGGCTTCCAGGAAGAAATCGCCCAATTCGACGAACTGTCCTCACAGTACTACGATTTTGACGCGGAATTCGCGAACGTCCTGAAGATCCTCGACAGTCGAGTCGAAATGGAAGAACGTCGCGTCGAAATGGAAGAACGTCGCCAAGATCGGGATCTGCGCTTGGCTGCTGAAGAAGAAGAAACGCGGGCCCTTTTTTACTTCACCCACATTAGCCTCTTTACCTTGTTTTCCGTTTCTGTCAGCCGTGTCTTCCCCGCTTGTTGCAGACATCGTCATGTCGCGTTGCGAAAGTTTGGGAACTGGCGTGGATTTAACCTGAAGAGAGAAACATTATTAGATTGAGAGGCGGAGGTGCTAACCCCTGAGCTATCGCCCTGCTCAACTACGATGGAAAAGTGGTTGATCATATTGGAATTCGCCTGAATGGGCTGACCGAGGGGGATGCAAGGGTCGGTGGTGTGGACAACTGGTGAGTGCCAGCCCCGCCCTAAGTCGCGCGCCTGAAAATGGAAAAGAGGGCTGACCGAGGGCGATGGCACCAGCCAGCCCCGCCCTAACTCACGCGCGCGCGCTCATTAAGGCGGGGCTGCCCCTTTTATCCTCCCCCTGGCCTGAGCCTAAGCCTGAGAATATAAATGCAGGAACACCACCCCCAATACTCGCTTAAATTCACCAAAATTTATTTTCACAAATTATTAACGGGGTACAACTTGGCCACAGCGGCCCAAAAATTGAAGAATATGTCTTCCCCCCCCCCCCCCCCCAAAGTTTCGGCGCCACAAAAACTCGGCCAAATAATCACCCAGCATTTGCCGATGCGTGCCGAACCGCTTCTTGTGGGACATTTTCAGGTGGGTCCATAAGCCTCCTTCCACCGTATTCGTACATGCCCCGGACTCCTCGTCAACAAAATGGAACACCTAGAACTACCAAGAATCGATTTGCGACCTCCGATTTCGGCATCTTATCCACTCACCTTTCGTTTCTTGCCTGTGGTGGCATCGACGGTCGTTTCCGAATGTTTCACGACTTTGTGCGTGTAGTTTTCCGGCAACGATGCTATCCCATTGTACGCTGCCCAGCCGTCCGAGTGGATTTCCGTACCCGGAAGAATATGCTGTTGGATAAGCGGCAGCAAGGTGCCAGCGTCCCTGTTTTCGACGATGCAGAGAAAACATTTCTCTGCAGCTCCACGTTCGATTCCTCAAAAAATCCAAACATCGGCGGCCTTTTTCTTTCCGCGATCATACTTCCTTTTTGTGATGACCGTCTCGTCTATCTCGACGACCTTTCCAACCCCACCAATCGCTGGCGAATTTCCGTAAAAATCAACTGTGACATCACGGAAAAATTGGTGCCAGTCAACAATTGTGCGTGTACTGAGCGTGGTACCATCCTCCCTTTCGCACTGGAATTGAATTTGCTCGATCGAGAAATTATCCAAACACCAAAAGTAGGCCAGCATCCAAACATCCTTCGCCGATAAATTCGAATTACCGAAAAAAGAATCGACAAAATATCCTTTCTCTTTGCCGCACACACATCGCCAAATGAATGTTGTCGGTTTTCCTTCTCTCTTTCTTTCTCTAAATGTCATCCTCTTTTCGGCCGCCGCGCAAGCGCCGTTCGGACACAATGGGCCCAATCCACTAGGAGACCGCAGCAGCTCGTAACTGGCTAGTTTTCGTAAAAATTTAGTATTATTCAGATTAGTATCATCGAACAAATTTCTTAATCGGTACTTCTTTAATTTATCCATTCGAACCAACAGATCACCTCACAAACAAAGTCCAACGAACAGGTAGAGACTAGACACGTCGACGTCGAAGTGTGTATATATAATAGCACAGACACGGCTAACTTAGTAAACGTGCATACACACGGTCATTGTGGGTAAAGTAAAATAGTGCCGAAACGCGACGTCGCCGCGAACTTCACGAAATTCAGATGAAAAACGAACGGCGACGTCTGGCTATTCCTGAAGCTTCCGCAGCGCCTCCAGTGGTCCAAAGGGGTAACAAGGTACGATTGCCTTCTTTTGAGCCCCCTATGTTTGACGTGACCCCCTCCAAGTACCAGGAGTTCATGGACGCCTTTAAGGCTTGTGTGCATAGTCAGGAGGATCTCTCGGATGTCTTAAAACTTCACTATCTAAAGTCCCGCCTGAAAGAGGGAAGTCCGGCCGCTAGGGCTATCGAAGGGTTATCCGTGACAAGGGAGAACTACGCCGTCGCTTTGAAAACGATCGAAGATCGTTTTGGGAAGAAAGATCTCATAGTCACAAAACATCTGCAGATTATTCACGCACTCAAGGCACCTAAGAAAGAGGCACGCGCGCTGCGTAATTTCTTTGACGAGTTGAATGCAAGCTACAATTCGCTCAATTCTCTTGGCGTTCCCATTCAAAACGATCCTAGCCTCGCAATCATGCTCAAAGACCTGCTCCCATCGAGTCTCGCAATGAAGTTGTTTAAGGAAAACGGAAAGAAGCCGTTCACCGTCGAGTCCCTGATCGTCCCACTCAAAGATCATATCGAAACCTCAGAATACATGTAACATAGCTCTCGTAATACTGCGTCGCCCCCTGAAGTAGAAAGGTCCGACCGCATCAGAAATCGGTCCCCTGCTCGGGACCCAGCAAACAACCAAAGCCATGGTCGCGTCTTCACAGCCATGAACCTCGCTTCAAGTAACCCCGCTACGAATAGCCACCGTGGCTCTCGATCCTCTTAAACGATACCGCCGATGTGCCAGCTCTGCAACGGTAGCCACTGGCCCAGCGAATGCCCGAAGTATCCTACGCCCAACGATCGCAAGAAACAATGTTCAGAAAAGAAACTCTGCTTTAACTGTCTCTCTAGCAGTCATCGCATCAGTGATTGCAAAAGTACTAAGAACTGCCCATCTTGCCATGGAAGGCATCATCGTTCGCTCTGCGGTTCTTCCTCCTCCTCTGCTACATCTCACTCTACGACTGGCCCCTCATCTGGGCAAACAACATCCTGCATAGCTCCAAGTCCTCTCCGCTCCTCTTTCATGTTGTCCGCCAAGGTCACCGCTCGCTCTGGTCCATGAAAGCCATCCTTCGATGGCCACGCTGTACTTGATTCTGCAAGTCAACGATCCTACGTTCCTTCAGAATTCGCTAGGCGAATTGGTGCTCCTGTTATTCAAACAGAGCAGATTCGCGTCTCTTCTTTCGGTGGCATCATGAATTCCTTCAGTTCCCGCTTGGTAGCTTTCTCCATTCGCACTCGCGATGGCTTCGATCTCAGCATCACAGCTTATGTCATTCGGAAGATAACCGACCTGACGGTTCGCCCGATGGCAACCCTATCTCCAGAAGCTGAGACATTCCTGCAGTCCTACGATCTAGCCGATACTATTCCGTATGCTTCGGAGTCCCGTATTGTCGAAATCCTAATTGGCGCAGAATACTGGGATCAAATCTTCGCTGACTCCAGTGTCTCAGTGCTGGGAAGCACGCCGCTATCTCTCATTCCTTCTTGTCTGGGGTGGATCCTCACTGGAAAAGGAGAATCACCAACTCCCTCTACTACGAACGAATCTATGAACATCATCTCGCACACGACGCTTCTCTTTACGAACACGCTCTCTCAAATCGATTCGCCTTTTCTGACCTCCTTCGATTCGCATGCAAACGACATGGCCAATCCTTCAGTAATCTTGAAACCTGAACAAATCGGATTCGTGATTGTTCATCTGATGCTAACGATGAATCAGTACTACGCAAGTTCGAGAATGATCTACACTCTACGATCGCGTCTAGCTTCGTCCCCGGAAATTCAAGTCCAACAGACACAGCATCGCCATATGACTCCTTGGAAACTGCCGCTACGCTCATCTCGTGTTCGAAAGAACCTGATTTCCTTTTCAAGTCGCCCAACGAGTGGCCCACTCCTCTGAAAATCTCAGCTCCTGACGTTCCCTTCCTGCGGCTACAGTAGCCCATGATCTACAAAATCGCGAAAGTACGCCATCAAAGAAAATTTTTAATCTACACACCCTCGTCGACGCAGAATGCATCATCCGATGTACGAGTAACTCACGTTTGGCCGAAGCCGATCTTCTGGCCACAGTAAAAAATTCCGTACTGCTTCTAAAACGAAATGTATCTTCTCGCCCTCTCAATTTCGGCACTAATGTCCGCCTGAAACACATTGAAGTTTCGCATACTCCGCCCGCTATTCGGCAAAGGATTGGTACACCCATTCTTCAACCTGTCGCACAGACTGGGGGGGCCACAAAACGCAGAGAGGCGAAAAACGAGAGGCATTTTCAATAGGTAAAGTTGAGGCCTCGCGCGGTTGTTCAGGTTTTGGTCGGGCGGAAAAAGACGATCAATGTTGCATTCTTTTACTCACTGATTCGTGCTTCTGTTTTCCTAGCGCGCATACAGTGTGCTTTCACAAATGGTGCGCGGTAAGAGATAATAAATCCATATATACAGTTTCTTGGGGCATATAAATCCATATATACAGTTTCTTAGGGCATATAAATCCATATATACAGTTTCTTGGGAGTGTTGTCGCAACTTACTTCCATAACCCTAGCTACAATGGGAGTTGTCTGCTTCTAGCGCGAAGGAAAAGAATTTCCACAACCACACCTCCTCACTTTCAAAATCACACAAACACACCGCAGTCTGAACGGGCCTTTAGACGGTGGGAATTTTTTCTCATCTTGCGCAATGATCGTCTGTTTTCGTCCGACTAAACCCAGAACAACCGCTCGAGGCCTCAACTTTATTCAAAGGGCCCCTCTTTTCGCCTCTCTGCCTCTTTGGGCCCTTAGTCTGTACACGTGTAATAGGTGCCTTCAGTGGTTATCCTATTTGCATAAGACATCTAGTGTGCACAAGAGGCACAGCCTATTTGTCAGACATCTAGTGTGCACACGAGGCACAGACTATTTGTCTCCCTCCTCCCTGGTCAGGGCCGAGCGAGGCCAAGAGGCCGAGCTGACTGGTTTTCCTAACATGCGAGGGATTGATAGGACTAGTTCCTGGACCCCGAGCACCGCCTATATAAAGGCTCTTCTCCTGGCCTGGCGAGATCAGTTCGATCAGTGAGACTCCTCGACGACCTGACGATTGTAGCCGGCTCTTCCGATCCTACGTGAGTCCCCCTAGTCCGGCGTAGTGGACTCTTGCGATAAACTACATCGGTACTTGGGCTGCGTGGCTTGATTCGAACCTCTACACCATAACGCAGTTGGTTCAGTGTGCAAGCACGAGAACCCGACTGTTTCACACGAGTGTAAGCCGCTTTTAACTAGTCTGTACAAGCACATCGTACCATTTCTAGGCTAGCTTAAGCTATGAATAAGCATGCGCCCGCTTCCAAGGTGCCTACACATAGCTATTAATCACTCAAAACTAACCAAGCAAAAACCTATGCCTCATCATGGCGCAAGTCTTACATAATTTCTTTATACTCATTACAGCTCTTCTTCATCTTGCTCTCCATTGTGCCGGGCACGACACTCCCGCGCGAGCAAATCGGCCAAGGCGGCTCTCGCCCTTTCGGCTGCCTGTCTAGTCGAACGACGCGAGCATTGGCTATCCAACGGCGGGTCCTCTGCTCCTTCCTGGTCGGAAGACTTTGACACTCTTTTTTCCGCGTACTCCAAAGGACACAAAAATTTTATTGGTCTTTGCAAAGTCTTGTTGCCCTTCGAGCAAATAACAGCTGACCGAACAGCTCCATCCGATCCATGATTGAGGTTTTCAATAAGCCCAAGTCTCCACTGCCCGCGTGGTAAAGTGTCCTTACATAAAACTGGCTGTCCAATAAATGGGCTCTGCTTTACAGCACCTTTCCGTTCCTGACTCACGATCAGTAGTCTACTGGGCTAGTATAGCGGATCGTTTATGTGATAAGGGAATCAGATTCTTAATCATTGATAAGGTCGAGTCCAACTTGTGGCACCAATTTTTTCTGGACCAAACTAGTCAACGTCTAGTACCAATTTTGATTAGCCCAGTATTTTATAGCACGAGCATACCTTATCCTGTATTCAGAAAAAGCTACTCTTATGAAGTAAAACACGCCATCTTTAATAATTTTGGCCTGCTTACCCGTCTGTAAATGCCGCCATAAAAATGCTGTCCGTCTGGAAAGATGGTCCTTTAGCCTCTGTACTCACACTGACTATGAACGCCTTGTCGGCTCTACTGCCACTAGCCCCACCCGTATGAGTACATGTTCGCGGCGGTGTGGCCTTAAAGACCGGATATTTAGGTAGTCATTCTTTTCATGAGACCTCATTACATTATAAAGATAGTGTCTTACTTGCACGATTTATTTCCAGCTCATACCAGAAATAGTCATGGACGGGCTGGAGGCTCGGGAAGCATTCCTGCACCCGGGCCCTGAACTCTGGCAGCCGATAGATTGTTGCCTCGTTGACTACATCAGGCAGGTCTCTCGAGACCACTAGAAAATCGCTGTGGTGCTGCAGCTTATGTAACCGAGGGTTCTAGGTTAAATAGAACGTGTTGCACCATAAACACTGAAAACGATGCGCTCTATTCTAGGGTCTGTACTAGTAACTGTCTTTGGCTCGAGCGCGATATAGTACACAGGTTCACTCGGCTTCAACTACGGTCTTAATCTTGAGCTTATCTCAATGATCTGTATCTCGGCCTGGGTCATAAGGACGTATGCTAACTCGGCACGTTTCTCACCCCGTGTTTCACCCGTCCGTTCTTATCAGACTGCGGAAGGGCACTTCTAATCGGCAGTAGGCAAATAGCGAAACACGTTAAACTTTTTGGATTCAATGCCTGCCTGATTTTCTCTCACCATGCTACCCGTAAGAATGCGTGTTTATCTACGTGAAGTAGTACAGAAAAGTATACAGAAAGTACAAACTTTGATTAGTCCAGTATTTTATGATACGAGCACAAAGGGTAAGCATTCTATTCTAATCAATTCAAGTACCAAATTTGAACCCAACAGTCGAACAGTCAGCACACCTAAAGGTCGACAGCCGAAGTTGAAATCAAGGAGTCGACGGCTGCTATGCTGTAACTCAAAACCTAACATCAAAGCTCGCACTAATGAGTAGACCACGCAGTCTTATAGTGTTTACCTCACTTCCCAGTCGACCCAAAAGCACCATCGTCTCGTACGCTCACACCTAACTCGAATGAGGATGAGGGATGAGGGGCAGCCAATGCGCACAGTGTGCGAGGTCATCCGCCCAGGGTGGGCGATTTCGCGAAATGAGCAAATTTCGATTTTATTACATATCTCGGTAAAATGCGGACGGAATTTGATGCCTGGTAGATCAGTCGGAAGAGCAAAAAATTTTGCTTCAGTCAAGTTCTTGGTAAGTGAAATTTATGCAGGCTTTGGTATTTTGAAAACAAAAAAAGGAAACTGTCCAATTCTTCCCCAGCGAATTTTCGAGGTATATGTGTACTTGAACAGAAAAAACAAATTCTTAAAATTTTTTTAAGGATTATTTCACGTAACTTAGCATCCCGGGCATCAGATTGCCCCACGAAGAATGCATAGTTAAAATTTTTTAGTTCTTGACAGACTTCTTTCTAGACTCATTTTATAGTTATTTCAAAGTGATATCAATTTCACGCCATCAGATAGAGGCACAAGAAGTATCCCAAGATTTACGTTGCTAGAATTAGAAATCGATGTGCATGAACAGAGTTTTCGAGTACATTCTTGTTCCTTATTCTCATTCACTCATATATACTCGTATACTCATAATAATACATACTTATATACATATGCGAATGTAAAAAGGTCTGCCAAAAATTAGAGAATCGAAACTATGCATTCTTCGTAGGGCAATCTGGTGCGCAGAATGCCAAGTTACGTAAAATCACTCTTTAAAAAATTTCAAGGATTTGTTTTTCCTTTTCAAGTGGGGCCATCCATAAAGGTCGACCGCAGCCTAGGGGGGGATTGAGTTAGCAAAAAGTGGGTGCGGTCGGGGGAGGGGGAGGGGTAGCGACCGATGGTCGACCGCTGCAAATTTTTAAACTTTTGATAGCAAAAAAGCACCTTTTATCTCCACCAGTAGTGCGCTCTCAAACCTTCAAAACTTTTTGTCCCCTCTTCTTCTTGGTCGTTCATTCTCGATAATGCAATTTCGTGTTTATCATGACTCTTATTTTCACCTGAAGTGGCATCTTATTTGAAAGGGAAAAATTGGGAGGCGATGGCTCAGCTGATTTAGGCGTTGATCCGCCGTTCTGGCCCGCAACCCATACTGGGAGGCCGAGGTTTTATTCCGACGGAGGACGGCAGTTTAGTAGCTTGTCGTTGGCTTTGGACACCTGGCTCTGGGCGACACCACGTTACTGTCAAACGGCGGACGCGTACCCAAGGGGCAGAGAATTGGGAAACGGTTTAAAAACACCAGTCGAGACGGTTCCTAAGCTAACGATAACCCCAAGCTCCTTCTCACCCAGTATGCCCTCGTGTTGAGGTGCTCCCAGTGAAGACACAGGAACGTGCCATGAGAGCTGGTCACCTCTAGGGATAGGTCGGGATCACCTTTTTCCAAAATCGAGATCAGGGCTAGCCCGATCGGGATCGGGATTTTTTGTTTGAGGTCGAACAGTTTGCACGCACGAAGGAGATGAGTCTATTTTGCAGGCCAAAGCGCACTTTAGTCATCCAGGTTTTTTTATCAGGTCGAGTTTCAGTCATTATAAAAAAGCTGAAAAGCTGTACCGTATTTCCTCGACATTCTCCCCGCGGGAGAAATTTTTTCAAATGGGTCTCAGACGGGGGAGATTAACAGAGGGGGAAGATTTCCAGATGGTGGAGAATAAAGTTCAATCGGGGTCTAGACAGGGGAGAATAACCAGAGGGGGGAGGATTTCGAGGAAATATGGTACATTCGCAGTTTCGATACGCGTCCAGCAAGGTCAGCCTAGGCTAAGTAAAATTTGTGTTGTTATAATTATCGATTTGAGCCGATTTTGCTGTTGCCTCTTCATCGCTACTGCTTTATGGCAGATATGATGGATCAGAGTGTACCTGCCATGCTTATGCATATCAAAATTATTAGCAGAATCCTGATGCCTCAATGTCAGGATCAGGATTGAGATCCCAACCTATCCCTCACAGCCGCGCTTATCATCTCATGACTGCTTGCCAGCTACTGTATATGATTGGAAGTCCCGTAGAGAACTGAGCCGGCGCGGCCCAACCCGCAAAACTGTTACAAAATATGGGGAAAAGTTGTCAGAAAAGTTTGTGGAGGCTTTTACAAAATAGAAATCCGCTCCATAATTAACAACGATTTGTCTTCGAAGGAGATGGCATCTTGTCGAGCTCAAGAAAGCATAAGACGAAACATTTCACAAAACTGCGGGGAGGGGGTCTGGCTGGAGTGGTCGACCATTTTTGAGGGGGGTTCGCGATAAGTGGTCGGCAAGCGGTCAGGGGGGAGGGGGTCAAAAAATCGAGATTTCGTGCGGTCGACCTTCATGGATGGCCCCAGAATCCATATACCTCGATAATGCGCTACGGAAGAATAGGGCAGTTTCCTTTTTTGTTTTTAAAATACTAAAGCTTTTACATGAATTTTACTCACCAAGAACTTGATTGAATCAAATTTTTCTGCTCTTCCGTTTAATCTACAGGATATTTAGTTCCATCCGCAATTTATCGAGATATGTGAAAAAAACTAGAACTGCCGATTTCCCAATATCGTGTGCCTTGCGCGGACGACCTCGCACACTGTGGGCATTGGCTGCTAAGTATCCTGAGTAGTGTATCCATGGATTGAACCCAGGGTGAGTCCAGCCACGCTACTGAGTAATATGGGGAGACAAATGCTGAAACCGCGCCGCACCAACGCGGCCGCTTCCTATATCAAACTGAGTCTGGCCAATCCACATCATTATAACCACAATTATCATGAATAGGTGACCCAAAAGTGGCGGACCTGTGCTCATCTGACCGTAATTAGGCTCTAGCAGGAGAGCTCGAAAGGGAAAAAAACGCTGGAATACCTAGTGCAAAAAACGACGTCGTTTACCTTTTGACCCCCTTCCCCTTGTCGTTTTGGTGCTGAACCCCAATCCCCCTTAGCGTACGACGTCATATTTTAACGGCCTCTGACGTGCTGTTACAGTGCTAGTCAAAATAATACTCGCCACCCCCTTGCGTTTTGCATTGTAGTGCCAGGCCCTGGAGATTGTTTGCTTGCCTCTCCACATTGCTACGTCAAAAATATCCGTTCTGGGTCATAATGCTATTTCGTGGTGAGTAGCTTACAAGCACCTGGCTATTGTGAGAGCCAGGGCCTAACACCAGCATACAGTAGTTCATGTTTTTGCCCTGATACATCCTCTGTCTTGCGTTTCAGGCCCTCAGTCACTTCACGTTCGAGCGCAGTGGGCATTAATGGATTGTGGTTGATGTGCAGGGTGTTGGCGATCTGTATACGGATCCTCAGATACATAGCGCCGATCGGAGTACGTGTTACGGCGATGGCGACCTGAAAACGAAGGGCATGGCATTGTTCTACCACTCGCACGAGTCCAACAGTGTTTGCGAAAGTATGGGCTTGACGCCGTTCGATCTGTCCCCCGCAGAATGTGCAAGTTTGAAACGAGGACTTGCTCGAGTTAGTGAATTTTCAACATTTTTTGGATTATTGTTTGAGAATGTTATTTCAGCAATAATCGGATTCCCAGAGTCGAGATTCAGTGAAACTGTTCCACTCGCCATCGTTTTCTGGTAGTCAACGCGTGATTAATTTCCTACGGCAAAGAACTCTGAGCAAGCCTGACCCTGCCGATGAGCATTAAGGTAAGTGCGAACGTCACGACGGTCACAAGCCGCCTGGCAGCAGGCCCTGTTGCAGCCAAATGGTCTCCTGAGAAATCTGACCCCTACCATCAAGTGCTGGGTGCCACCCGCGAGTGACCTATGGTTTTATCGACAGCTCTGTACTACGCATGGGCCTGTCGCAGTCAGGCCGCGGGAGGAGAGGGGGAACGGGCTTTTTACCTGAAACCTGCCTGGTACCAGAGTAAATAGATTTTGCACAACGCCAATCAACTCTTAGAATCTCTTTGGTTATGAAACATCAACCTGGGTGGCACCCTTGCTGTCGCTCTAAGCTGGGACCGCTTGTCAGGCGGGCCTCCGCAGAAGACCTGCCGTCGACCCTTGAACCGCTACTGGCGAGCTTATTCGTACTTCTACATATCGCCCCTTGACGGGCGTGCCTGTCGTAGTAACAGTGCTAGGATTAAGGCGCAGCCCCCCCCCCCCCCCCACAAGGCAATGACTTAGGCGCATACTGCCCGGCATAGCCTATACAGGAAAATTTCTTTTCATCGCAATCCGGCTACTTATTTCTCTAGCCACCCTCAACGACATATGTATTTATTTTTCAGATGACGCTGGTGTGCACTTTTCGTTGGACGGTCCCGACCAAGATATGACATCGGACGCGGGCGATGAGAAATGGACGAGTCGTGATCATTTGGACATCCCCCCCCCCCCCGGGCAGCCGCGTCGCCAGTGCCTCTGGCTAAAAATGTGGTCCGTCGAAGATGCCACTACGAAGACGCAGAAGCGATATGATTGGAGAGAGTGGATACAGCAGCGAGTACTCGATTTTCTTGGAAGTTAAATCGGATCATTGGAAAGAAAAGATGGAAAAAATTCGTCAACCTTCTTGCATTCCGGGCAAACAAATATCGAATTTGATTTCGCCGAGAGACGAGAGTGCGGAGATTCTTGGAAATGTAAGGGATTTCAGCCTCGGGGAACTTTTGTCCTGTCGCGAGATATAAATATGGAGAGAGGCGACAATGCTTCGAGTCTGGTGCTTTACAGTGATCAAGAGAAACAGAAGGAACAGACCGTTCAGGTCAACAGAGAAAACGCACACCTCGCATGAACGATACCGAATCACATATCATTTAGAGGTGTAAAGTGTTCCATTCTCGGGCCTTGTGCAGTGGGCGAGGCGCTGCTTCCTCGTATCAATCGCGCATTTCGCGACATTTCGGAGGGCGAGAGCTCCCAAACCCAGGGGATTGGGAGGTCATAGATTTCAGTAGACCGGAATAACTCAGCAGATGCCCATTTACCACATTCAATAGCGTATAAGAGGAAACCCGAGAAAGGGAGAAGCGCACTTACGAGTTAGTTGAGAGAAAACGGTGTTAGAACGAGAACTCATAAACAGACCTCGAATTTCAAATAAGCGGGAAAAATAAACTTAGACGGACATCGTTTAGATACGTTTTATATGATACTTTAAGCGAATCTTTATGTATTTCAGATGCATGCATAGTGCGTGTACTTCTGCGTGTCCTTTACACATGCTCAGGCTGTAGCAGAGTTTGTTGTGCATTCGAGTGGGACCAAGTTTTGAATAGGACGTCGTATGGTACGTCCGGAAGGCAGTTTGACCAATGCTTTTCGGACAAATCCGTCCTTTCCCATGTACAGCTCGATGATTTTTCCGAGAGGCCATTGCATTCGTGGCGTGGGGAACTTTACAAGGACAATTTCACCAACGCGAGGAGGCATAGATGATCGAATTCGTGGCTGTCGATGCGTCCATCCAGACCTTTCCATTAAAGATGTCAGGTATTGACGACGCCAGCATTGCCAAAACATATCGAGATAATTTTGGGTCTTTTTCCACAAAGCGACGAGATCAGTGTTCCGGAATTTGTCTTTGGTTGAAGCAAGACCATCGATGGAAGCGGATGTCCGAGTCGAAAGGAATAATTGCGGGGTCAGATCCCTTCCGTCATCGAGATCGGAGCCGACATAGACGAGAGGGCGAGAGTTCAAGATCGCTTCGATTTCGCACGCGATGGTTTGCAGCTGAGAGGAAGTTAGAGTGGCATGATCGATTGATTTCCGAAGGCATTGCTTGACCATTCCGATCAGGCGTTCGTGGAATCCGCCTTCCCAGGGAGCATTCTCAGTGATGAAATGCCAGTTAATTTCGTGATTGTTGCAGTACGATGAAATAAATGAATCGACTTGCTTGAACTGCTTCGCGTTATCAGATATGATCAGTGATGGCTTCCCACGGCGAGAGATGAATCGCGAGAGGCAAAGCAAAAATTCCGAAGACGAGAGAGATTCCAGTACTTCTAGGTGGATAGCGCGGGTGACGAGGCATGTAAAGAGGCAGATCCAGTTCTTGACTAATCCATATTTCGTTTTGACCAGGAGCGGGCCAAGGTAGTCGAGCCCCGTGCTCTCAAATGGCAGTGATCTTGTTACTCTGGATGCAGGAAGTTGCGGGAAAAGAGGGGCCTTGTATGGTCCGCCATCGGTACGTTTGCAGATAAGGCATTTTCGCAAAACGGAAAAGACTAATGATCGACCAGATATGATCCAGTATTTTTCTCGTAACAAAGAGAGTGTATGAGAGACCCCGACGTGACTCGATCGGATATGTGTGTCCATAATAATGAGACGAGTGAGACTGCTTTCTTTTGGCAAGAGGATCGGATTTTGAGGTATGTCAGAGTTCTCCAAACGTGTCTGACATCGAAGAATTCCTTCCCCATCAGTGAAGGTGCGGATTGGTGCAGTAGAGGATGGTCCATCAGGAAAGTGCACGCGCTGAACATATCGGATTAGGAAGAGTCGTGCCCCTGAAATTTCCGATGAAGAGAGCTTCGAGCTATTTGATGTCAAAGCTAGCCGGCGGCAGCGAGCAATAAATCGTAACATGAAGGCGATGATACGCAGGAGTTGAGTCAAAGTTGAATACCGCCGCAATAGAGGTGTCTCTTCCTCCTGGGTCCAGGTTACCAGGATAGGATGCGATGGGTATGGATCGGCTGTAGCACTCGACGGTGATTGTGGCCAATCAGATTCCTTGCTTCGTAGGAATTCGGGTCCGTGCCATCAGGTTTTGTTGGCGGAAAAACTTTCAGCCTTCATTCCTCGAGAGATGATGTCTGCTGGAGTTTTCCAGGAACGAATCTGTATCGAGTATCTTGAACTTCACGAATCTTGCTGACGCTGTTGTGGATGAAGGGAGTGTCAGGGCGAGGGTTGTGAAGCCAGTGAAATACGCATTGGGAATCAGTCCACAGGAAGCTTCCTTCAATCTCAAGCTTCAGAGGTTGCAGCGCTTTAGTTGCAAGGGAAATGCAGCGGCTGCAATATCGGCTGCGATCAATTCTAGCCGGGGAATCGACTGCTGGTGCTTTAGTGGCGAGATACGTGACTTTGCGAAGATGAGACGAGACGAAAAATCGCCAGATGATTCGCAGCGAAGGTACACACAACAGCCGTAAGCAGCTTTTGAAGCATCTGAGAAGCAGTGAATTTGAAATTTGACTTGAGCGGGGGTTGAAGGAAGAAAGGAACGGGGCCACGAAGCCTTTTCAATAAGTTGAAGATAATCAAGGTGTTCATTCCAATCACGAACAGCATTTTCTGGTAGATGGCTATCCCAGTCGTTCTTGGCTTTCCATAAGGACTGAAGAAAAATCTTGGCAGGGACGACTATGGGGGAGGCATATCCGAGAGGGTCGAAGATGCAGGCAATCGTCTGGAGAACAGTGCGCTTCGTGGCTGAATGAGAGCGCGAGCAAAAACCCTTGATACGAAGCTCATCAGTTTCAGTGTTCCAAACAAGACCAAGGACCTTAACTTCAGAGTTAGTGACGCGGTCGGGTCCAAGCAAAGCCTTCCTAAGATCAGAGGATGAGGTTGCCCATTCGCGAAGATTCATCGATGCGTCGTGGAATATTTGTTTTCCCCCGTGATAGAATTGATACGCTCCGTCTTCAGAGTCGGCACCAGAGATAACGTTATCGACATAAATATCCTCCAGCATGCGCTGGGACAGAGTCGTATTATATTTCTTGAGGTGATGCGCAAAAGTAGCTGCCAAGAGAAATGGAGAGGTGATGATTCCAAAGGGTACTTGAGCGAATCGGAAGATTTGTAGATTTTTTCTGTAGTTAACTTTGACGGGTTCTTGAGCCAGAGGAACCTAGTAACATCTCGATCTTCCTCTTGCAGGCCGACTTGCAGGAAGGCCTTCTCAATATCTGCTACGATTCCAATAGGGTGAAGCTGAAAGCGAATGAGCAGATGGACAATGTTGTCGAGTATGACTAGTCCGCGATGGAGGCATTCGTTTAGGCTAAGATCAGACTTGCTAGTCTTGGCTGAGCCATCGTAGACGACGCGAAGTTTTGTGGAGCGGCCCGGGGTGATGCCGGCGTGGTGAGGAATATAGTGCTCCTTTGCCGCGCATGCAGATTCTGGGACCTTCTCGATAATTCCTTTCTCAAGCTGATAATCGATTACTGCTTGATACTGACCGAAAACCTCTGGAGAAGAGCCATGACGCTTCAGCATCGAGTTAAGTCGGTGAAGAGACAGTTGATAGTTTTTTGGAAGGTCATAGTCTGAATAAATCCAAGGCCATTTCACGTAATAGCGATTGTTGGAAAACTGAATGGTTTCTTCAAAATTCCGAAGGACGAGTTCATCATTGCGATCTGTAGCCGCATCCTTGATGCCAATTTGTTCGAGATCCCAGAATACAGAGGGATCAACTGCAGCGCAGGCGCAAGGATCCATCTCTAGAGATTGATGCTGATCGTTCTGATCCTGAGACGATGCCAATGTGAAGAGAGTCGTGAAGTGAGAGACGATATTCGTGGATGCACTAGTATCAACAAGAGATTAACCTGCTCCAGTCAGCACCCACCCGAGACGAGAAGAAATGAGCGAAAGAGAGGGGTGGCCTGGTACTGGGACGCAGGATTCCGAGAAGATTTGATTCCAATATTCAGCGCCGATCAGAAGATCGATAGAGCGATTTTCGGGAGAGCTGGGGATCGAATCTGCGAGGTCGTGTTGCTCCAAGAATTGCGTGCCTTCAGGGGAGAGACGGATAAATGGTCGACTCGTCGAGTCAGTGATAGTGGGCACTACATAGGCGTAAACATAAATCGGAGAACCAGATTTTGTGCGTATATGGAATGATACCATGCGAGCCTTAAAGGTACTTTGCAAACCTCCGAAAGCAGAAACCAAAATCTTTTCAGTTTGAGCAGTACGAGCATTGATTTTCTTAGCGAACTCTGAGGAGACGTATGAACGCTGACTAGCGGAATCGTACCGCATTTCCTTCAAAGGAGGCTGGAGAGGAGCCACAAGAAACGAACACCTTGGCTGAGAGCATAAACGAAGCCTTTGAAAAATTTTCCGTGATCATCGTTGTAGCGGGGACAGACTGAGAACCTGGTTTCTGTCCATAGCCAGGGCAGATTGATCGATGGTGACGCTGTTTGCAGGTTGGACAGCTTCGGCTGCTTTTGCACTCGTCAACACGATGTCGATTTCCAAGGCAATTAAACATAACTTCAAATCGGTCACACGCTTTTTACGTGAGTTAACGTCAGAATGAGTTGTGCAGTCACTAGCCCAGTGGCTTCCGTTGCAGAGCTGGCAGGTAATGGCTTTCGCTTTTGAGTGACGTGACGCTGAGTTGTGTACGGTTAACGTACTGGCAGTTGATTCACGTCGTAGATCACGTATCGCTGGCGATATAGCCGACGACGTTTCCCTAGCGGATTCGTGTATGGATAGTTTAGGATGCTCTTGGCGAGTCTGAAATTGTTCAGTCATTTCTAGATTGACGATATGCTGTCGTAGACGATCCAGTAGAGAATCGACAGTGGACTGCTGATAGTCATTTCGTTCACGCAAGTGACTAAGAACCGATGAGGGGATGAGATTTTGGATCGTTTGTGCTTAAAAACCTTTAGCACTCACTATTTTTGCGATATCATTTCAAGAAGAGGCCTTGGAAGCCCATTTTTTTCAATTTCAGCTTGATGGTCGACCCGTCGGGGCATGCTGAACCGGTTTAATAGGCGTTCAGGGAGCCTCAGATTACTTAAGCATATAGCCATATCCGTATCCGCGCACAGATCACACAAAAGCCTGGCTGACCTGTTATAAGAATTTTTACGCGGGAGATTCAAATGGAGAACGTTTCAGAAACTGTGAAATGGTCTATTGTTATTGGCGCTAGTGTCAGATGAGAACGGCCTGCTAGAATCGTGAGCCCGATTATGGCGGAACAGAAGCACACTGTATGAGTGGACTGGTAAGTACAGGATTTGTGACCACAGTGCTTGGTTTTCAGTGCACGATTCATTCCCTTTTTGTAAGTTTTGCTGGAACCTAGCTGGCTGGGTGATCGACGATCTTGAGCTCTTCAATGTGTAAATAGCATTTTGGTTTTTCAGCTTTCAACCAATCCTATTTTGAGGCTCGTGGATTTATGGCGAGAGGCTCGCTCTCGCTGTTGTCTAATATATCTAGCTGGCTGATATTCGATCTGTTATTATTTAATTTTTTGTACTCTGCTCTTTTTCGTGCCTTTCAATGCCTGGGTAGTGTGACTGTTTCGTTTGAAGTGAAGTCGTAAGTCATACAGTGAGTCAAAAACCAGTAAGGAAATTAGTTTGGGCTAGGGGCGCTTTCTGTACCCTATATTGTCAGACCTGAACGCTCAAGAATCATCGAACACGAAAACAATCTTATATCCAACAAAACTTGTTACTGAGAACAAAAAGCCTTTGAAGTATCTAATTCACTCTTCAGCTAGCAATGGCTAAACATGACTGGTCTACGCTGCCCCAGGAAGAGAGGACGCCACGTGCTACGCGCCGCACAGTTTTATCACTCACAGCACACCTAACAAGAACACGTGCGCCAACTATGCAAGAACGGACTCAGTATTGTCTGATCAAAAAATCTTCCATGCGGTTTGTAACTTCGCCTTTGCCTAGATTAGGAGCGAAACCTCTTTGGAAGCTTTTTTGCGCATTAAAATTTAGATGCGTATGCGCGCACGCATTCCATCTGATATACGCATATAGGCATACGCGAACTTCACGCTAACATGGGTCTTGCAACCTTGAAATCGTGAAAAGGTCTTCCAAAACACTTATTGCTAAAAACCTTTGTCGCATCTGTGAAAAAAACAGTTGTCACAATACATTTTCTAATAAAGTAGTAGATGGAGTATTTACAGTAGAAGAGACTCAAACACTGACTTTACTGGTCATATGATTGCGAAGATTCAGAGAAATAGTTTTGCATGATGCAGGAAAAACATACGAAAAGGAGAAGTTCTTGGGCGTGAAACAAATCTTAAAAACATCAATATTTATCTGCAAGGATCAAAAAAATCCATTCTTGCAATCTATCTGCTCAACTCTGCATTGGCCTCGGCAAATTACTTTCCCAACCTAGCACTATCAAGACAAAATGTATCAATGCCGCGCAAATTAGCAACACCACTAATCTTGAACGTTTGCTTCTTCAAATGGCTTTAAAGTTGCAATGTCCACGGATTCACTGTTATTATTTTGTTCTTAATTAATGCTTTTAATCACACTTAAAATTGTTACTCACCTTTTTATCTTAAGTAAAGGACACACGAGATTTTTTAAAAGTATTGGAGCCTTGTGTTGTTGCCCGCCAATGTCATCTTAGACTAAGGTGATCTGTATGGTATGCATCCCGCGTTCATGGGGTGATAAACAGAACGTACCTTGCCTTGCAGTCATGCCATTGAGTCGTTAACAGTTCTAGCACCACATTGGGAACTACTTATCGTAAACATATGCCACGTTGTTGGTTATTTTGCATATAGATATTATCAGCGAAAACATTCGTAGCCGCTGCGTCAATAACTTTAAAAAGATAGAGAAAATAATACTTGGCGCCTAGTTTTCATCAGTTTTCGTTGAAAATTTTTGCGGTTACAATGATCTGCTATCCTGCGCATCCCAGGCTAGAGCGCGCGAATTGTGTTTCCACTTTTTCTTTAAAAATTCGATGCTCACATTTTTCAAAACGCTGATACTTATTTGAGCGAAGTATTTCCAACTCCATTTTCTATGTGGACCACACATCACAGCATACTTGCTTAATTTGACTACCCTAGTGACATCTTCGCCAACGAGCTGCGTTATATAAGATTATTATCTCCAAATAAGTTTGTTATGACGAACTTAAAAGTTTTAGACCATGCGCACAATGGATACATAGGGCTTAAAAAGGAAGTGCACTGTGGAATCGATGTCGGAGTATGAAAAAAAGAGTATGATATTCGAATTCAGCAGCCACATATTATAAGGGGTAGCCAAAATTTTGGACCACTATTTCAATTATTTTAGAAGTCGAAATTTTCATTTCCAAAGGATCCCCTCTTTGCAATCAAGAATTTCAATTTTTCTTGCGTAGATGCTGGAGGTCCAGAGTTTTGGCTACCCCCTATAATACGTGGGTGCTAAATCTGAAAATCATACTCTTTTTTCAATATTCCGACATCGATTCTAGAGTGTACTTCGTTTTTAAGATGGCTGGCCTGCTAAAGCCCTGCAAACCACAACCACAGTCGATTTAGAAAAACAGAAGCTGCTTTTTCTGAATAAATATTAGCAGCACCGCCATGAGCAACGCGCATAGGATCATGTGAAAATCTCTCGTACTCGTCCATCCTCAAGCGTGCCATTGCTGATGTGGTTTAACATGTGCATTCACATTGAAATGGAAAAACGGAGCAAGAGTCTCTCGAAGCTTAAAACATCTACTCATGAGCCATTGCACTTTACTCGCAGCTGCATTGTATTAGTGTTCAGCATGGGTTAATATAGAACTTCACCATATTCAGGTTGCTACCGTGTGAAACACCACTGGTATCCTTGATGAAGCCCATTCAAACAGCAGCAGCACACACCACATTGTAGCTTGAAACTGACAGGGAAATGCAACTGTGTGCGAGCCATCCATACCCTGTGCGCAGTGCGCTGCATGTAAGGTCCTCTCTTCGTGTGGCCGAGTAGATCAGCCATCGTAGGCCCTGGTTATCCACTGTGTGCATTGGCTGGTCTAAAAGTTTCGAACCTGTCATAACAGACTTTTTAGAAACAATAAAACCGTTTTTTGTTTTTGTAACACTAGTTTCGACAAAAACACTAGTACATGCCCGTATATGAATCGACTGAGAAAATGAGGTGACATTACGCACCTTCGGTTAAACCTGTCGAAAATGTTAACCATGGTTCACAAGGAGCGGATGATGATTGTTTCTGATTTTTCAAGGTTTTTAAATTTTGCAGGCTGATTTTCACAGATTCTAGAATTTTCTGAACTGCACAGAAATTTAATTCTTCTAGGCTCCCTGAACAAGAAATCGCGTACTCTGGAACTTAAATACGGCCATACATAAAAATAACAATGATATGATATGATCTGCACGATTGTAGATTGGGCCGATTTTGTAAGGGATGCGAAGAATAAAAAATTTCGTTGAACCGTTCTCTAGTTATTGACCAGCAAAATTGTTCCCAAGTATTTTGCGTCTGGTTTGCTGATCGAAGCGAGCACTATTGTGCTTGCTGATCAACACCTACAGTGAGCTTACAGTGGCGGCTAATGACCGCATATTTGTCTATTATATTTCACTGCTCATGTACGACAGTTCTAAAGCTTCAAAAAGCATAGCGATGCCGTTAGACTGTCCAGTATCGAGTAGAACAAGGACATAATTCAAGAAAGCTAGCGTTGCTGGAAAGTGTCAATTTGGATGATACGCTTCACTTAATAAGAGTGTTCTTCTGAAGTAATCAGGAAGTTTTAAAAAAAGTGGGGATAGCGAAGGTGAAGAAGGCTGATTTATCGTATGTTTCGCTGTGGCATGGGCTAAATACATGGTGGAAATGGGTTATACATATTTTATCATTTAAAGGTGAACAGTATTGTCGCATTATACATATATGCCATATGAGTTAATATATAGTTTTCAGATATACAGATCCAGCGAACATGCTTATGCTCTGAATGAAAAATCAAAACTAAACAAAATTTTCTCACTCTTTTATGTAAACAACATTGGTAACACCGATGCTATGTATTTTACAGCGTGGGCACAAAGCTTCTATGAGTTTCCGCATTCGCACCAAACGCTTTATATTCGCGCTAAATTTTAAGGTTCCATATTCGATTTCCCAAACCTTAACATCGATATTTAACCAGTCGAAGCCAGCCAAAACATTCTCCTCCATGCCTTCCACATCTAAAGAAAAATAATCGATTTTGGTCATATTGATTGCGTGCAATACTGTTCGCAGTGGAAAGCACCACACTTTTGTGTGCTTTTTCCTTTGCCACCACGAACGACCAAAGTATGGAAATGAATATTCATTCGATGCGTGCTCCAAAACCAAGCTTCCTGCATGATTGACCGACATATGAACCTGAGCTGGTTTATTGTTGCCTGATATGCACCCTTTCAGTATCCATGCCTTTCGTTTTTTAACCATCAGTAATTCTAGATTTAGTGGATTCGGTTCAACCAACAAACCAGTCCATTCGTAGTCTTTCTCAAGATTCAAAGTATTCGAGATGAACTCGCCATCAACTGTCCCTGCTTCAACAAACACCCCCGCCCGTTTTTCTTGAAAAATCCCCTTGATAACGTCGATCGTTTTCCATTGAGTGTAATCCTCCATATTTGGGTTTTGCAATACATATGCTTCGGACCTTGCCGCTGGCGGTACCATATAATGCTCTAAAATATGGGAAATGAGCCGTGGATCGTCGTCGAGCCATTCAACTAAAGAATTCACGTGCACTGTATATAAGATGCCTACATAATAGCTCCAAAACGTCTTACCTATGTTTTCATCTTTTATAGCTCCTGGAAGTTGAACTTCTATGGGTGTTTGAATATATATCACAATCAATACAGCGCAACCGAAGAGTATTATAACTAGTGACTTCGCAAGCCGCGATCTAAACATTCCCTTCATCATTGAAAGGGGCCACTTAGTGCTTATCATATCAAAAATGCTCTGACAGTATTTCCCGAAGTATTCTCTGTAAGTGGTAAATACGTCTTTAAAAGGAACACGCGGTGATTCCAGGAGCCTTTTTTGAACATACCCCATCAGTCTAAAACGATAAACTCTCACTGCTTGATTCACGCGGTAGGTTTCACATTTTATTGGTAAATTCCTCGTCTACCCGGTTTAAGGTAGTACTGTACCAGCCCTCCTTCCCCTTATGTGCCCTAAATTTTTCGTGCATGTTCATACCGTACACTAACAAAGAAAGGCTACTTTGCATCGAGATATATCACATACGCGATGGAAAGCTTATTGGTCGTTAGCAAACATCTGCTTTTTATGAACGATAAAAAAGTATGAGGCATATCAATCGAACCAAAAATTGCCAGCAAAGCCTGGTTAGCCTCTGAGCGAAATAATAACTGTTCGGGTCCTCAATATCAATTATTAGCTGACCTTTATGCAACATGGGAAACAACATTCAATTGCAAACAGCCGACCTTGTTTCACCTCGCTTTTAAATATGAATCGTTCATCTGAATAATTAAAAAATGCAAAAGGCAAGAAACAAAACAACGCGACATGCTCTTGTTTGTTGCATGGAAAACGACTTTTTTGTAGCCGCGGAAGAAAGGAGAACGTATGCCCAGGATTGCAGAATGCATGATTAGCTTCCGCTTTTTTAACATGTATTGCTCAATAACGCATTGCCGCCAAATCATTAGGATGGTAACGCTTTGATCATGATCAATTTACCCCGCGGATTTTTGTGATTCACCAACTCAATATCGATCCCATCCCAAGTCAATAATTTCACTTCACTTCATTTATGCGCAAAGGCAGCCAATCTAATTTTAGAGCCTTACATGAGCAAGCCGTGTACTAATATATGCCCCTATTCTGTGGATAAACCATAATTCCTATGCTTAAGGCTCCATGTGCGACACCTCAGCAAAACTTACATTCTTCCTTGGTAACAAAAACTGATGAAAACTAGGCGCAAAGTATTATTTTCTCTAGCTTTTTAAAGTTATTGACGCAGCGACTTCGAATGTTTTCGCTGATAATATCTATATGCAAAATAACCAACAATGTGGCATATGTTTACGATCAGTAGTTCCCAATGTGGTGCTAGAACTGTAAACGACTCAATGGCATAACTTCAAGGCAAGGTACGTACTGTTTATCACCCCATGAACGCGAAATACATACCATTAATCCCAGATTGCTCAAAAGTAGCTTTCCCACTTAAGCTCCGCGTGGAACCCATTCCAAGCCCCAACAGAGTCGACGTGGCCCCATGCCACAAGCCACTTGAGAGCCAAGTGTGAATGACACCTAGCCCACATTGTATAGAGCGTGTTCCACGTGACCAAGAAATGGTTTGATATGGAAGCCATACAAGTATTCCATGCCCCACTTCGATCCAACTGCGCTCTTTCCCTGGTTCTAGGTTTATGTTATTTTACTTCGATGTAGGCTGCACATACATTCAAACGCAAACTACAAGCACATGCCAACTGTTGATAATCGCCACCACATACCTTTCCTAATAAATAGCACAACGTCACGGCTGATGTGTACAGCTTATCTTTCATACTCCTGTCTGTTGCGAAGGCTACGATTGACCAGGAATAAAGGTTTCTCGCTGGGCGTACTTCTATTGCGAGGACGGTCGCTGCTACTAGTTGTCTTGTCTTCACTGAGATCGATCTTACGATTGGCGTAGCTTTCTGATTTCTTCGTCGCAAAACCATTAAGAGTTGTACTGGTCCAGCCAAACTCCTGCTACACTATAAAAAAGCTTCTTTAATAGCCATGACCTGAAGACAATTACTTCTGCTCAATACAGTGTACCATAGGTGACAGAATCAAAATATTGAACACTTCAAAATGTTTTTAAAAAACACTAGAGTTCTAGCTTGATTTTGTTCAAGAACAAAAGGCTGTGTTCAAGAAAAAAAGGCGGAACAAAAACCAAGTTCGAAACCAAGACTTCAAGGCAAGGTATGTACTGTTTATAACTTCATGAACGCGGGATGCATACATACATATCGAATAGCTTCATCTGATCCATACTTACGAAGCGTAGTGTGTAAGTATCGACTGACACCTGAACTCCTTTACCTTGAGTTCTCGATTTTAATGACGAATCCTCACTAGCTTCCCGCGCTGATTCTGAATCTGTCTTAAAAAAAGTTGTATGTTGAGCCGTTCTTAAAATATTTCAATTTGAAGTCGCAAATCGCGTGATTTTAGTCAAAAATGGGTGGAGTACAGAAAACGATTGTTTCCTTAACAACCAGCAGAAAAAAACTCAATTTAAAAAAAAATATTCTTAAAGAGCATAAAAAATCTGATCAAGAACATTCACATTTGAATTTTTTTTCACGGCATTCGTTATCTGTATTCTGGAGATGTTTGTCAAAGTTAATGAGAATTAGACTGCGCGGGAAAGAGAAAAAGCGATACAACTGTACCTGAGCATCAAAATCCACCCCGCATCGCTATCTATTAGCATGTCTGTGCGCATAATGTTTATTTTTGAAGTTTTTTTCGGTCATTTTAAAACGGTACCACATATTTCTTTTTGACGATGTGTGTAGGCCTATATGAAAAATCGAGCACCACCGAACGTCGGGAATAAAATTAAACCTCGAAATCAGTGAAAATTTTAGCTACGTATTGTTTAGCAAAATCGCCTCATGCTTAAACAAAGGGTTTTTTACCTTTTCAAATTTTTTATGAAGCACACTATGCATATTTTTTGATTTTTTTCAGCTAATAACTTATTGAGCCATACTCGGCTATTGACCACACAAATATTTCAAAAACGCACGTACACAACTACTCTCAGTGACAGTCAACTAACTAACCGTCTCACTAGAATGAATGAATTTTATATTCAACTTTTTACTTTTTTAGAGACATCTAAATATGTATGTGTTATGGTGGCCTTCAGTAAAAAGTCCTATTTCGTCGAGAGCACCCGAAGAAAAAAAGAAGCATAAAAAAGGATACGACCAGGCCTGAGCACTCGTTCAACGTTGTCCACCTCCACTCACCTCTCCGAGCGCACCAGTTATCATCGTAAAGCGGATACATCATGGGTTACAGTCGAAGCGTTAACTGCAATAGAGAGTGCGCTTCACTGATTCCCATGATCACATGCCCCTGGGATGTTAGCTCAGATCGGTTCATGTCGGATCCCCTTGTATCACATGAATCGTCGGTGGGTATCAAAAAAAGGTATTACAGTAACTTCACTGTCTACAGAGCAAACTAATCTCGTCGATCGATAAAAAACTTCACGAAGGGTTTTCTATTGGTTTTTGAAAAGCTCCTGCTTTCACGATTATATGACACAAAAAAGGCTACATCATAGTAACTTCTGATTGTACCCAAGACTTCTGATTGTACCCAAGAAGGCACTAAAGCATGGGTTTTTCTGCTGACGTTTGCGCTGATGAATAAAAAATTTGGCCCACAGAAGAAGCACATTAACTGCAACCGGAACATCTAGCGACCGAAGAAGCACCATTTCAGACGACACATTACAAGAAAACGAACACGACGCTAATGTTTTCTGAAAGAGCTCCCAAAAGTCTGTTAGGCATTAACATTCAAGAAAGTAATGCACGATTGTATCTGGAGATCCCTCGCACCACTGACAGGTCTCGGAGTTCAAATTTTTCCTGATAAACAAATAATCGATCCGTTGGTATAATTCGATGCAAAAGTCAAAAGCAAAAGTGAAAGCTTTTAAGTTGCGGGGTGATATGCATGTGCTGCAACAATTAAAAGAATGGCGTGATCTCTGGAGTAGAAAAATCTCTATCCCAGGGTTCCTGGGCAGTTGGTGGGGCGTAGTGATTTTAAACCATTTTAGAATAAAATATTTTAGATCAAGCACCACGAAGCTGAATATAAGAACTGGACTTGGAACTGAGCCGTCATTTGAATCTTATAATAGGATGCAAATGATTGAATCACCAAAAAAAAGATAAGCAGATATTGGATCCCCTTGACGGCAGCCTCGTTTTATCAGAAAAAAGAGTGAATCATTCACTATTACTGGAGAATACACTTTGTTGTTACATAATTTTACCATTTTAATAAAGGAGTTGGAAAAAATCATTTCATATAATAGCAGTTCTAGGAAATCCCATTCCACAGAGTCAAAAGCTTTTTTGAAATCGTGCAAAACAACGTATCCTTCCTCACTTCCAGACTTATGCAAGGAAATCAGATACGCTAGTGATCTAATATGCTCACAAATCAAGCGACCTCTTAAATAAGACAACTGTTCAGGGGCAACCAAAAAATCTAAGGCTTTCCCAATCGTCTGGCAAGTGCTCCAGGCGAGTAGAGCAATCGGACGCCAAGAAGACTGATATTTTGATCTATCAACCTCAGGGACTGGTTTAGGTATCAACGTGATGCAAGACCTCCTTCGATCTAGGCACAAAGTTCCAGACTCAACTGAGTGCCTTACACCGTCATAAAAAAAAAACAGCTCTGTCCAAAAAAATCGGACGGGAACTTATTCAGCCCCGGAGCTTTGTTCAGAGCGAAGGAAAAGACCGCCGCTCTTAACTCATTTTCAGAAATCGGACCTTCCATCATTTTCTTTTGTCCATACGACAACCGAGGAAGTAAGGGGTTCTTTAGAAACCTGTCTAAATTAGCGCTACATACAAAAAGCTTGTGCCCTTTTGACTGAGAAAGGTCAAAAGAAAGATCCTATTTGGTCTTTGGTGACAGACTGGCCATCCACCATCTGTCCGTTTACTTCAATACAATCGAGTATTGTATCTTTGTTGCGCTTTCTCTACATTTGAAAGAAAAATCAAGCGCTTTTTTTCCACCCAGCTCCGCCGACCTTACCCGAGCTCTGATCATGGCTGCTTTATCTCTCGCTCCTTCGAGCCTCACAATCTTAGCTATACAAAAGGCTAATCGTTTCAGTCCCCTGGAAACGTCATAGTCCGGGAACTGCTTTGGGATTTCAGAGAGAATTCTTGAATGTAGGGTAATTTCTGACAAGAGTTCCTTAGATGCTTCTTCCTGCTGATTCTTAAGATTTCAGGCAAAGCCAATGCTCTCGCCTCGAAAGAAAAAAATCCCACTCAACACTGGGAGAAGAAAAGCTCTCAGAGGACCCTGAGAGTTCCTTCACTACCTTCATGATACGCTCAACAAATGCTTTATCTCTCAGCAAAGAAGAAATAAATTACCAGTATGGAAACCTAAAGCTGAAAACGCCCCATGGAAAGCGTACTCAAAAAGGAAAACGGAGTGGTCTGAAAAAGGGACCTGCTTTACCTTGAGCTCAGAGAAAAATTGCCTCAGATCCCTCGGGGTGAAAAATAATCGATTCTAGAGAAAACTATGGGATTTGATTGAGACCTGGTGTAACCACGCTCATCGCCTTTTAGAGACCTCCAAAGATCTTTCAGTTTAAATTTTTCCGCACCACGAAGCAGTTCTACCAAAGCCTTAGTTCGAGAAAAGTGCTGTTTACCTCTATGAGTACTTTTATCGAGTTAAGTGAAATGAGTACTTAAATCTCTGCCCAGAATTAATGGGTTGGAATCTCCAGATAATTCGGTTATGTGCTCTGCACCTACATTTTCAATTAGAGTTAGACGCCACGAATTATCAAAAGAAGAACCGTAAAGATTCGCTAACCAAAAAGTTCTTTTGATAAAAAGCCACCTTGAGCACCAACAAGGTACCTTCAAAAAGAGATGTTTCAGCAATGATCAAAATGGGGAGATTCCTACGAAAAAAATGCTACTCCACATTTATATTCAGTACCGTAAGACATATAAACTCCCCCACCCCACTCCCAGCATCGACCGAACCACCGAACCGGCCGAACCGAACCACCAGATTGGCGATTTTTACCGAACCGAACCGAGCCGGCTTTTTTGGACCGAACCACCTAACCGAACAATCGATATATAATTTCCTGTTTTGTTGGTGAAAATACGGTAATTTTGTTTAAGATTTCGTTTCAGCTATGAATTTCGCTGTCCCTTTTTCTTAATTATTCAGCTCTTTCTTCATTATCTTTAAAATGTTAGTTTAAAAAGGGGTAAAAAAAGGATTGACTTCCTAATATTTTGAAAATATCGGGTGCGCCATAAAGAATGACCCTCGCAGAAATGGCTAGTTTTCTTCGGAAGCAGTCGCGTTGTAAAACCTACACTAACTAGCACAGGCACACAGATCATTCAATTCTGCATCAGGCGGTCCACTAGTGGATATCAGATTGTTCAGTTACGTGTACAAAGAAATGAAAAGTCAAGACCTCAGAAATTCGGTCATTTTAGGTACAGTCAATCATTCCGTTCATGTGGAAGTGGTATTACCAATGGCTGAAAAATATAGAAGAAAGGTATTTGGGAACAGATAACTGATAACTTACCGCTTTCAGCTGACTACCGCGATAACTTGCATATTAGGCTGGTAGAAGACGAAGCACCAGAGGGTCATTCATTATGACACACCCTATATAGACGATGATAACTTCACGGAGGATGTAAGATATGATGAAACACAAAAAATTCGGTTCGGTTTGGTTGGTAGGTTTGGTTCGGTCGGTTCGGTTTGGTTCGGGTTTGGTGAAATTTGAGAAAAAGTTTAGCAAGGTTCGGTTCGGTGCAAAAACCGTGTGCGGTCGATGCTGGCCCCACTCAGACCTCCAAATTCGATAATCACTCTCTATCAAGTGAGTTTCCTGTAAAAAAGCTACGTCAACCCTATTATCCCTCAAAAAATTATAAGCCGTTCTTCGCTTAAACCTTCCCCTCATGTCTCGCACATTCAACGTTGCTATTCTAAGGGACATAAAAAGCCAGCGCAAAAATATTCAAGCCGCCAACACAAGGGCCACATTTTGGTAAGTTAGTATTAGGAAATTAGGAAAAAAAACCAACCATATTTTAAAGCCGTCTAGTGCACGCCCTTCCAAGTACCTACTACAGATTTCTGTTCGGTTTTCGCTGTACGCTTTTTTGATCGCTTCCGACATTTCCACTTCCAAATCTGCGGGTAGGACTCATCTGATTTGAACATAGAATTTCTTGTAAACGACAAAGGAATTTGCACAGATGACGTCTACCTGCTGCGACGATAAGACAGTGACTGTGACAAATATCCAAGGCAGCTGATTCGCGTTGTTAGAGGGCTTCGATCGAACAAGAAAAACTCAAGCGACATCCAATTTTGCATACCCAGGCTCTCAAAAATATCGATTATCGCCTGCTTGACACCAAATTTCGAAAACTCAATTTTGTCAGCCAAGAAGACGAACTTAAGTTGCCGTTTTTTTCAATCGCTTCCTTTTGCGAGAGACGTTGTTGAAGGTCCGACACCTTCTGTTCAAGCGCTTAATTTTGTCATCCCGAAACAACTGCTCGGCGAACGAGTCGAGTCGGTTTCTGGTTCAGAAAGATCTTAAATTCTTCTCATCACAGAGTTGAATTTGATCCATGATCGTCTTGAGAGTGATGGCCTGATCGGGCGACGATTCTCGCGATCTCTTGGAGGACATTCTATTTGACATAACAAGAATCAATACAAAATATGAGGACACGTAGGCGAAAAAAGACTGCAAACGCTGGCTTTTTATCGATCTATAGAACAATAAGGGCGTACACAATACAAGGGCCTCTTCACTCGCATTGAAGAGAAAAACTAGACGCAACCGTCTCACTCGAGCGCAGGAAAAGGATCATATCACTTGCGATTAAACGCAGACGCACGCTAACATTCCAGCACAGTTTCATCTCATAGAGTCAGGGCTACCTCAGCCCCAGTCAGGGTTAGGGATGGTTATCGGGTTACAGTTTTCAAGTGCAATTGCACTAGTGCATGTGCAGAATACTCTCAGCCGTTGAAATGTCACCGATTTCCGCAGAAATAGCAATTAAATGTTAATGTAAATGATTCCCGAAGTTCTTTCATAGATCCCCCCTTTCCAACACTGAAGACTTTTTGGCAAGGTATGTATCGCGTATTCGATGGCTTAGTAGAAATTGTCGAAATATGCCCATGCTTCAGACATGCTCGAAAGCCATTCGCATTCTCCGATTTCTAAATGGGCTTTTGTCGGCGCATCCTTCATCCTTAATTATAACCTGAATTTTTCTGCCTTTCACTCGCCACGTTTTTGATTCCAATGCGAAGGAAAAACACTTTTTTTGCATGTTACGCTTCTCTTATTGACGTGACCTCGTTGTATCCTTAATAAATGAAGTTTTAGCTCGAATTAGAATTTCCCGCCGGTAAAAGTATTTTTCTCTGCTGCTGTCTTGTAAGTTTCATGCTCTCAGTGCTACATTAGGAAGGAAAAGGCTACGATTTTAGATCCACTTTCTCATGTCTGTGTAACTATGAATATTACGTTGGCACATTCCATAGCTCATGCAGCGACTCCGTTTTACTTCTGACAAGCGCAAGGGGAAATGCAAGCTCTCACAAACCATCCCTTCTGTCATCCGCTGTTATTGTCAGTCACTCTTCATAACACTCATTTTTTTTATAAACATCTTTTTAAAAAGTAAATTTTTTAATTTGAATTTCCGGCTCTTTTTGAAATTTTTCGTGCAGATTGATCCTTTAAGTCTCATTATCATTGTTGTCCATAGACAGCTTTCAAAATGAACAAAAAAATGTTGATTCTCATTTTTTGAATTCCCCGCCTTTTTAAAAATATATAGCTTTTTCGTGTGTATTTATTGAGTTGATGAGCGTTTCATAAATCCTTTGATCCGGATCAGTCTATGAGCCATCAAGTTATATCCTGCAGACTTTGTCCGCGTTTATAAATTTTTTCGATTTTCTGTTCAAATTGACCCCCAACAAAAACCGAAACTTCAAACTTTTGTAATAAGTAACATTTTTCAGTCAGGAATTGCTTCTCGCACCTCCCTGATTCGATAAAGCTATGAAAAGTTGCCCCGCGCCTCTCCAGACGGTTTTTATGAGGTCTAAAAGTGCAAAAAATGATAATTTCACCCAAGTGGACCCCCTTCTGAACACCTTACAGTAATGTGGGGCAATACCTGGTTAAAATCAATGCCAGAAGGCACCAGCAGTGATAATACCCTGTCGTTTGAACAAATAGCTGGATCCCCCGCTTTCACACAACTCCCGATCGGCGTTGTGATCTATCGGGTCCGTACAGTCATACATACATACATGGGTACATACATAATTATATGACGCGGAACGTTTTTGCCAATAAAAGGATAACCAGTACAGATTTTTCAAAGATTTCCGGTACGCACCTTCCCTAACTAGTCCCTCATATCTATACCATATTTCATCGGTTTCGGCCACTCGGTTCGCGAGTCATTGCAAAAGTAAAAAACCTGATCGGGATTTTCGCCCTCCTACCCCTAGTATGAGTGGAGCCCGAACGGAAAACGATCTTGCAAATTTCTTCGGTAGAACTTAATCTAGCCAAAAGTTACAATAAGAAACGAAATTTCATCGCTTCATGATATCAGGCTTTTGAGATATCGTTGTGTGGCACATGTACTACATAGCGGACGCAACCGCGCCCCCATGGATACTACAGTATACTAAAGTAAAAATTTTGCGTGGCTGAAAACACGTAGCACCTAGCATGACTGATATTTATTCGTGCAATCTTCGTCGTTTGAACTGTTCAACCAATTCTTCTCATGGTGTCTGTTGGAACATGGAAGACAGGGTGGATCGATGCCATATTTGCGCTGATATAATCTGTGGCCAGGAGTTGCAGACTGATCATTTCGAAATTTGATAATTTCGTCCAAGATTTTTCTGCGCCATTTTTGCGTTCTGTCAACGAAATCGGATTTGGCTACCCATGTTTTCGTACCGGGCGGAAGGACGAGGCGAGTACGCACGTTTCCTCTTTCCGACTGACGCATTCGACGAGAAATATTTTCGTTGAAGTCCAAACTTGCCATGAAGATTATTGCGTCGTAAGCTCCCTTATCGAATGACATCCGTTTTTTGCATAGATTTAAGCAGAAGCAAATAAAAAGCTTCCACTTCACTGGTTTCCAAGAAGACGCTGCAACGCCGCAGGGAAGATATCATTCTTTTGTCATACACCAATTATTTAACGAGCTTGTACGCCAGCGATTCTTTCTCCAGCCAAGCAATGTTATCAGTTTTCAACAGATCTAGGGGGCCGTGGAGACATTTCGTGATCTGACTACAGTCGTCTGATGATTCCCATGTGTGTTGATTCGTGATGTGAAATAACATCGACTTCCATAAATGTTCCAGTAAATCGGCATCGCCTTAGCATTCTCGACAAATCGTATATACAAAATTTGTGATTGATTTGACCCAAGGAAGTAAGTCTTGTTTGACGACAGCAGACTTCGCGCTGGACAATCGTTCCTTGATACGTTTCACGAAATGCTAAACGTCAGATTGGTGTCGCATTTTGTTAAACGGTTCTTTCTTTGTTTACGCGAAAATCGAAGAGTGCTCATCGGTAACTAACGTTCCCTACTCGGATTGGAGCTTCAGGCTGGGGCAGTACGGACTCAAAAGTGGAGGACGATGCAGTAAACGACGATGATGTACATCCTGGTTCACTTCCAGGTTCCGTCTTCGTGAGCGAATTCAGAAGGATTTTGGTTCCGACCAATTCCAAGGCTGGACTAGACTTCGCGTCGACATGCTTTACGGTATTGATGGCACTGATTATTTTCTTTGTTTCGAGATCTATGGCAGAAGTTGTAGCGAATCTCGCTGAATGGCCGACATGACTGTATCTAGTGTCGACGGCGATTTTTGAAGAGCTTTCTTCATCATCTCGCTGTCTTGTCCTGATCGATTCCAATATTCGTGAACTTTCCTCCATGTGAAATGCGCGTATGGTTGGATAAATGCAAGCTCGTGCGACGTCGTAAAACTCTTTCTGCGAAGGAATAATTAGATCAAGGCCATTAGCAATATCGTGCAAATCTTGAAACGTATTTCCTGCTGTGATTGTTGCCGACGAAATGGCCAAATTGAGGTGGCTCGTTGCACTTAGAAACGAAACGAGTTTCAGTCCAGAGATTTGCAGCTAGCACAATAATACTCGACACGCAAATGGGCACCTCGAACGTAAATCGCACTTCCTGCTCGATTTTTGCGTCACAGTCTTGGCATCGACGAAAGAGCATACGTAATTCCGATTCCATAATAATGAAAGTCGAGTGTCCAGGAATATGGTAATTTTCAGTTGATGATTTCTCAACGAATTGCTGTTCTGGAGTTGGCTCATATATTGAACCAGATATTCCGCCAGTCGACACTGTTTTGGGTGCTCTTGATCGAGATGACTTTGAAGAGGTTGCCGCAGGCGGAGTATTTCCGCGCATCACTTGTCCAGCTTCACCCGAAGAAACATGAAACAACTTATCCATTAAAGCAGCCAAGCCACCTGCTGGTCCGCACCCCATAGGTCCCAGCTGCCATTTTATTCGTGATCTCGTCTTTCTCAGTTTCCCATTTATTCGCTAATTTGTGAATTTTATTGTTGCTCTGCCATCAACGTATTCCGCATACCTCGAATTATTTCATATCCAGAATGACAGAAATATTGTCTGCTACTAGAAGTGCTAGGAAACGTCCCGAATAGAAGTATGCAGTGGTCGAATTTAGTGATGGAGCCTACGTGCTGGAGACCAAATCATTATTGCGTGTCAGCGAGTATAATGATCCAGCTGATATTGACCTTGTGATTGGTTGCCGTGTGTCCCTTGTGATGGAATGAAGACTCATTGGGTGACTCCCGCGCGGATACTGAGAGGCGTTTACAAAAGCTTGAAACCCAATTTTCTGAAATGGCGACTTATCATAAGCATATGGTCGCTAAACAGCAAGCCGCCAATGAAAAGATTCAGAGCTTGTTGCATGGTCAGCAAGTGATAAATGACTAGTTGTTATCGACTCTTGGTAAATTGAATTTGGTGGCAGGGGCTACTGAAAAGATTCATACTGCAACTACCCATCGTCTATTGGTAGCTCAAAAGAATGGTCAATTTTGAGGACCTGATGCGGAAGCAACGAACTACCTCACCCAGGACATTAGTGAGCTGTCATGTGTTATTTCATCTGTTACTGCTCCAATTTCGAATGGAGCTGATGAAAAGAGTAATTACAGTCAGGAGCCAGGAGACCAAGAGAGTGCATCTACAATGTTGTCCCCACCTTCACCATCGATTCCTGCTCCAATCCGTAGCCTGAAACCTGCTTCTGCGAACCCAACGGCTATGATTTCTGCTTCAGCACCTCGGGCTGGAGACCGGAAAAGCAAAGTATCGAACAGCCAGCCGGGTCTGACACCAAAATTTGTCACTTGCCTCACAGACACAAAAAAGATCTGCGTGGGTGGAGATAAGAATTGTCTCATTAGTATTCAGCGATACTCCTCAATATTATTATCAGCGCAAACAAGCCGCAAATTGATTTTTCAGCTGATAGAGGAGTTATTATTAGCAGAATTTTTGGCTTCTGCCACATGGGCTGGGGCCGCTGGAAAAAATGCACTTTGCGAGACAAGCACTTTTAAAGCTGTTTTGAACCAGGTCGCGTTACAATTCCCAGAGTTCAAAGTGGATTTGGCATTGAAACAAGCTGTTACCCAGAAATGTGGCCGAATGGCTTCAGCGCAAAAGTCTTCCACGTCTGAGGGTATTACGTCTGCCATGGATGCGCGCACTTGCGATGGACCTGAGAAAAGAATGTCTGAGAGTAACCTTTTGGGCTTGGACTATGGGAACACAGGGGATGGATTCAATTGAGTAACAAGGATTGGATTGGATTGAACCTTTCTGCAGATGATTCGCTTTAAGCCAGTATGGTTCTTGTTAGTTCTTGTGTCATGATGGGGTTTTGAGAGTGTAGCGTTTGTATGTTCGCAGCATATGTTGACTGGCTCATTGACATAAAACGGGTGACAATATATGATAGCATGACCAAAAAACTTAAAATACAGTAGCCACACCACAGTAGACCTTGAGGTCACCTATGCAACATTTTGTAGTGATTCAATTTCTCGCTCTCCGATGTAAAAAGATATGAAGGACAGATTGAGCACAAAGGACTGCCAGAATTCAAAGTTTGATACCTTTTTCATCAGGTTGTCAGTTCGCTCAACGGAAACCTTTTCCGAATTTATAGCCTCCAAGAACGTCAGAAAGTGCTCTGGCCTCCGCGTATTAGGCGATGGTGACGGAAAAGTTGGAAAATCATCCGAAAATTTCATTGGCGCTACATTTCGAATAGGATTTTCAATGCAATAGTCACAAGCAGAGGACGAGCATTTTTTGACTAATATCAAGTCAACTCGACGATCAATATGAGCCATAGCGAACTTCAGCTTAGAGAGGACTTTTTCGTCATTTCGAACTCTAGCTGGGCTAGAAAATAATTGCTTAAAGTCAGCATAATCCACAAAAGGATTATTTGGTGCAAAATAATCTTGGTATGTGCAGTTTACTTTGTACCCAGCATACTGCACGTTGTTCCAAATTCTGGAAAGTATACTCATTGCAGTATTGTAAACGACTCCATCCTTTTGGTGTCGTTCATTGTCTGAGAGGTTTCTTTGCATACTGGGTGGTATTATTTCGCCTTCTAGACATCCACTAAGGGTCAGTCCAGTAATTGCTTGAGTGAGGGGGCTCCAAGAATGTTCAATGGGATTGAAAGCGGAATACTTTGGACAAAATGAGGCGACAAACAAAGCGCCCAGGTTCAGCTTCAAGAACAGCCGAACAAAAAACAAACAGTCCACAATTCCAGTGCTGCAATCTGGACCATTGTCACGCAGCAAAACCAATATGCTTTCCTGCTTGAGATAAGAGGGGATAATTGAGATCAAATCGTTCACATGTTGCTCAATATTGCTTCCTTGGGTTATCTGCTAATATGCTTCCTTTTAAGGACCTTATTCTTGTTGTCACAAGAAAAGGTTATGCACGCCTCTTTAAAGTGCTCAGCGAATTCACTGATCAACAATACCCGACTGGAGTAAAAGTGGGCATCGTCATCGAATGGGCGGCGATTATTGCATTACGGCGGGACTCTGGCTTTAATTTTTCCATAATATAATGCCGACGATCAGCGCCCTTTTATGCGGCAGTTCCATCGAGCGGCGGGTCGAAGATAAAGAGAAGCCATGCCCAGCTAATCCCTCAACTTCTTGAAATAAGGTATTTCGCAACACAGGTACAGTGACGCCGACCTAGCCAGCTGTTGTACGCCTCCTTTCGTGGGCCTCGAATCCATTGTTTGCAATAAAATTAGTTCTTATCCGCTCAATCTAAGGAAATTTCTCAATTACCCTTTTTCTACCAGGTTTATTTAACAAAATAGGGATTTGTCGTTCAGGCGATAGAGTTTTGCATTTAATTGGCGTAGAACCAGACTTTGTAAAAAGCCAATCCATCACGCAATAAAAACATTAAAACCAGCCAGAGGATCTTTATGTGAGTACAGAATCGCGCACACACAAAAACCAAGATGATAGCAGTCAAAATAAAACTCTGGAGCGCGAAACAAGGAGAACCCCCAGTGATCACCCAAGCTAGATCGCCAGACAGAGACCAGGCGAGCTCTATGGGCACTTGACCTACATGGTTTTGACTGCCTCTATTCAATGGTGCGTCTATTCAAATAGTGTATGCATGAAGCCGAGCATACAGTTTATGTAGAAATGAGCATCCGCTTTATGTGCCCGAACACAAAATTTTACGTACCAATCTTGACGGCTCCCCTTACTACAGCTACAGCTTCACAGAATCATGCAAATGATACCAAAAATATCAATCCAAATCACGAAAAATCACGATGGAAATCGTGATTTACATGAATGAATATTCGATAGTACTGATCAAAAAAAAAATCAAAATGACTATGAGAAGCATGATATCAAGCAAGTCGAGCACATTATTTGTTTCATTTTCGTTCTCTGTTCTCTTATTTTATTTTCTTTTTTTCTTGGCGCGCTTGCGCACAATTGTGTCGGGAACCATTCTGTGAAGCGCTATTCCACGTTTGAACCCTTCACCTGCAGGCACTTTTGCGGGAAAACTTTGGAGCTAGATGTCTCCGCAGCGCATGGCTGGAAAATTATTTCAATTTCAGCGAAATTTTTTGCCGGCAAGGTACTTCACGCTCTGGAAAAATGGTCAGAAACAGAAAGATTCAATCCTAGAGTACACTTTGTCTTTAACATCAATTGCTAAACGTACTTGATGCACTTGGACGTACTTATAGTCCTAGTTGCACTGCCGCGAGTCGGCCACACTCTCGACAGAATTGTCTTTTTAGGTACAGCCTGCGCTGGAAATTCAGTACCACGAAGCTTGTAATTAAAAGCCAGGAATTCTCAAACTCCTACAGATGGTCAGACATCAAAGCAGTATATCTCACCCGTTCAAACTTGAAAACTTGAAAAAAGATGTGTTTGTATGAGTAAGTTTGCGCGTGTACGGTGAACGTTCCCAGTCGACTACTGTCAGAACTTTGGCCGCTTGATCGAGCATAAGAAGTTTCTAGATTTACGCCTGCAGTGCTATGCGTGCGATACCTGTCTTTTGGTTCTCGTTCGAGACACTAAAGAAGCTGAAAGCATGATTCGACCAGACCTTGACTTTATTATGGACTGGCTACGATCGATCAGTCGTTTGTCTATCAATCCATCAAAAAGTCAAGCCTTTTTTTCTCGGTACAGCCCTCGAGCACCAAGCAGCACACCTTCAATCACTATCAACGTGCAGAAGCTTACCTTCGTCAATACGGTATTTTATTTGGAGGTGACCCTCTCTGATGACATGAAATTTCCAGAACATGTCACCAATGTTTGCTCAAGCACGCGGCGCATGTTAGGAGTGCTGCGTCGACGACTTGGAAGACATGCTCCGTCAAACTTGATGCAAACTGTTTACTCTGTGTGCAAAATTGTAATTGTATATGTAATACCCGTTGGTTGTTGTCAGAGACCTGGGATGTGCGAGAGGTGGTTATTTGTATCCTTTCGCTAATGGCTGGTGTGCTGATGCTTAATGGCTAATGGATGGAGCGGAGCACGTTTGCGAAGGTTAAGGACTGGGCATGTTTCACTCTCGCAATTCTCCTCGAGGTGCCCGATAAGTTCCCGTAGCAATTTCGAAAAAAAATCATGGACACGAGCGGAGTACTACTGTAAACGCAACGATTTCCAGTAAACATAAGTGAAAGATGTCTGGGAACTTTTTTTCTCAATTTCTTCGAGATTCAACAGCACGATAAATCTTATAGAACAAAATTAGCACGAAAGGTTGGTGGAAAGTATGCCACGAATTAACAAGTTTTAGTTCCCAAGCCCAACTGTTTATTAAAGAGGTGATTTTAAATAGCGGGATGTAATTTTCTAGTTCGAAATTTGTATTGATGCGCTACAGACAATATCGAAAAAAATACTCACATTCTTTAGCAGGGAGATACATCTGCTTCAATTCTCCTGCATTTCTAAAATTTTTGTCAGGTATATTTACTTGTGTTAATTTTCAGACCTCAATAAAAAATTATCGCGCCTCTCCTTTTTGATTTATTGTCTGGAAGTTTTTTTTTTGCTATTAAGTAGCCACAGTTCTGACCTAAAAATGAGAGCGTTACCGAATGTAAACATATGCAACATTTGTTGACCAACATAGACTTCGCGGAAGCGCTACTTCCTTTGAAAAATCACTCATACGATGAAGTACGTTGTAAAATCTCGAAGAAACTGAAAAAAAGGTCCTACTTTTCCTCTCACCAATGTTACTGAAAATTGTTGCGGGTACAGTTCTTTGCTGTCCTGTGCATCACAGGCAAATACGCGGGAAGTGCGTGCAATTCAACGATCTCTCCAAAAATTCGATTCGATTTCGCATTTTTTAAAAATATTTATACGGATCGAAGCAAAATGAGGTATGCTAACCTAAATTCACATGGGACTGTCCTAGGACTGATCGCAGCACTATCAATTTCTTGAAGGTCACGCACCGTGCTAGTATAGTATAACTTGGCCCACTCACCATTTAAAAAAACCAGATACCCCCAATTGTTTCTCAATAGGACCTGAGTTCTTCGGAGTAGCTAGCCTCAACTTCTCGTTTTATACAGACACCATGGGACTCATGGATTAAAATAGCTCCAAATAAGCGTCATGCAAAATGTACCAAATTTGACAGGTTTTCAGGCTGCAGATCCTAAGTAAAATACAGCATGGTAAAAGAAGTGCATGGAGGGAGTTATTGTTGATAAAGAACATTCTCGCACCAGAGGGAGTATTCGTTGATGTGGAAGGCTAGCATTCAGAATTTGCTCAGAGAGATCTCATCAAATTGCCCCTATATGATCCAATATGAATTCACCTAAATCGGAATCTTGACTTCACTACTCTTACGAAATCGTTGAAACAGCCAGTCTGAGATAGATTCAGAATATCCGACTGAGGTATAAACGCGCGGAATATGGCATACTTGGCAGTGGATAAGAGTTTTCACGTGCCTGAGGCATTACTGAGTGTCAGCGGGAAATTTACACGAATACTGTGATTGGCGGTGATCTAGACACCGCGAAAATTTTCGCCTGCGAAAAAGGCCGAAATGGCGAAATTTGGGTACCAGGAATTGAAAGTGATCTGGAGTATGTCTTTGCTCGCTCCAAACAGTCAATGTAAAGGATGCGCATATATCCAATAGCAGATCTGCTGGAAGAAAAGCTCTACAGCATAAAATAGACATATTCTAGATCTACTTATTGTCACATCCAACCAGGAATTGAACGTCTGGGACTTATCAGTTCGTTTAGGGTCAGCGGTTGTTTAACCTCCCTTCTCCCTTCAATCGCTTTTAAATTTTTTACCATTCGTGCAATCATTTCGTGCCATCCGCACCCTTGTTCGTGCAATCATTTCGTGCCATCCGCACTTTTGGTTATCCACTCTCTGCAGGCTAGTGTAAGAGTTTCTTGGAAACAATCAATGAGGGATGTCCACTAAAAAATGCGTTTTTTTTTACACATTTCGCCTTCACTAATAATTTTTGATAACGCACTTTGCTAGAAATAATTAATACTTTGACATGCCATGTCCTGAAAGGACTTCTGGGCATGGAAATTGGTATAGAGACGTTAAAGTATTCACATTTAAAGATCTTAGTGCAGTCGTAGTACAGAATTGAGCAATCTTGTTTATTAATGCCCGACTTAGAAGTAGGCTGCGACAACCCAAGTCTCTACGATAAGCAGTGTGTTCCATTATGACTTAACACTGAAAGAATGTTTTTGCTAGAAGAAGAAAGTGCGAAAATTTTAACGTACAGTACTGTATATAATTAGGCGTTTTCAGCATATACACTTTTCTTTCAGCGTCAAGTTTTGCCAATTCTTAAGATGCGCATAATATGTTAATGTTCCACAACGACAAAAATGGCGAGGAATGCTGCAAGCGGACGACATGAACGCGATTGACAAAATTCGAGTGTAAAGCGCAATCTCGTTTAATTGCATCGTTAAAAAATAAAGTGTGAAAGACTGCGTTCCTCTTTAAGCCATATTGCTCAAAACAGGAGACGTGAATGTAGCTGTATTCGTGGCACACTGGGCAATACATGTTGGCTTCTTTCGCAAACATGCGAAATCCACTTTTTTTTCAGCAGCTCAAACATGTTTGACCAATCCTCTAAATGTATGGAATAGTGGTGAAGTTCGATCAATATTTGACAGAACGGGGAGTTAGTTTCATTGACACTCGCCTCTTTGAAAAACGGTGGCAAGCTGTCAAATTCTGAAAATTCAATATCGATTTTCACAATGTCGACTTTTGTGTGGTCTAATTTCTTTATGAGATCACTGATGGATACCTTATTCGTTCCAGGATCTGATTGTGATGCTATCAATCCTTTTATAAAATGTCCATGAAACGGCTCAAAAAGACTGGCAGGCTGCTCTTGTGGATCGACACAATAAATTTTGCATCGGTGTCGAGTGAGCTCGTGCAAGTCTCGCTCAAAAGTAACGTCTCCCATCACACCAAAAGAATATACTACGCAGCCTCGTCTGGGCACTTTCCATGGATTACATGTCCACTTTTCGCCATCGTCCACTGATCCAACACGCACCATAGTGGGACATGTTATCTGTGGTACGACATACATTTCGAGATTGTGCAGTTGATTCCTATCAACGGCTTTGCGCATGGCCCTCAACCTATTCGACTGTTTGGTTCTAAAGTGGCGCCTTTGGATTTCTAAGTCAGACATCGACGAGGAATCTGGAATTCCTTGCCAGACCATCGCTGAGAACTCGACGCTAGTGTCTTCGGGAGTAAAATTGAATGAACTTTTGTCAGGCCTTCCAGCTGAAAGTCGACGGGAAAAATAAGCTCCCAAGCAAAATACAACAAATAAGAGAAGCAAAATATTCCGAAATGATCGATTTTTATATATGCGAGTCTTCATCATTGGCCCTGTAAAGAGAGAGCTAGTCCAAATCCTCTCTTCTGGCATTCTCGATGAATTAGCCAGTACTGAATGAGTCGTACGAAGAAAAAATTCATTGTGGCCACCATCATTTACATTACATTGTGCACTTCCTGTGGTGTCTGAGCTCCACCATTCGAGCGGAAGCGAGGAAGAAGAGTTGTTGGCTGGCGCTGTTTGCGATCAAAGACAGAGCACTCTGGGACCTGCTTCAATTCTGCGTAGTGTATACTGTATCCGGCTCGGTAACTGCCTCTCGCCTATCTCGGAGGTTTGGAGAGGGGGTGGTAGGTAATATACCGTATTTCCCATCTTACTTATTTCTCACCCAGCCTGGGCAAAATCTCAGCATCAGGGTGCAATCTCGCAAAGAGCTTGCTATTTTCTCAGAAAGATCTGCGATGGTGACATTTCTTACAAAGATCTTGGCAAGCCCTGGGTAAGAGCACGACGCCTAGAAAGATCTTGGTGAGAATATACTGCGGAAAAAACTACATACGTTTTCTCAGACCTCTGCCTTAGCTAAGTAGAAATTGAGACGTCTTTATAGCGACATTTCCAAAGGAACAGGACGACCAATAAATCACTCAAATACGACATTATTAATGATATTTTAATTTTCGACGTTCCGTCTTATCTTAAGACATAATCAGGAACTGATGAACACACATCGTGAGGTGAGCAACTATGGCCCCACTACTACTGTACAGTAGTAGTGGGGCCATATGAGCAACGCATCAATGAGCTGGAAACGTATGGTAGCGCACACAATGCTGATTCTCAGGTTGCGACAACCTATCGCAAAAGCGTGAGTGTTTCAAAGTCCTTCTGCTTATTTGAAGTAGGACGTTAGGTCACAATATGGAGGGCTTCTTTGATCTTCAAAAGTTTGTCGGAATTTGCATGATCGATTATGCGAAAATAATCACAGCCAGCGTCATGTCCCGCTTGAAGCATGTGATCCAAGATAGCCGAATCCGCTGTGGCTCGAACACGTTTCCCCGTTCGAAAAAAGTGCTTGTGTGCTTGTGCGTGCTGGCCAATTCTCACGCCCAAGTGTCGGATCGTCTTTCTAACATATGTTGCATTACAGCAACGACAAGTGAATGAATAGACGACGTGAAAGGCGAGTGAATGGGGCAGGCGATCTTTGATGTTAAAAAGATCACCAAATCTTTCGCACGTGGTGAAGATGAAGCCGAAATCGATCTGTGATTATGCTTGATGGAGAAGTCGGTACAAACGTCGGCGGATGATGAGACTGTGGTGGCCAATAAAGGGGATCTTGATAAAGCGTGCTTCACGTGGGTTCGAGTCTCGATTCTTGGCTGCTAGGTCTTGATACTGATTGGACAGGAAGTGTCGTAACACGTTGTCCATGAGCCATGTGGATATTCATTCTTGGCCATGATATCCTTGATATTGTTAAATTAGTTATGCAGGAGGTTAAAGTCGGAGCAGAGCTGATAAGCATGATAGAAAAAAATCTGCAACAGACCTCTCTTGTATCTGATTGTCATACAACTTTCAAACTGGGTGTACGGGCCTGTGGAAGTTGGTTTTCGAAAAGTTGAAGTGTTAAAGCCCTGGTCTGATCGCAATATCGAGACCCCCAAAAATGAAATAGAGGTATCAGATTCCAACTCCACAGTGTAGCGCATGTTCTTGTGCTGTTTGTTTAGATAGGTGGCAAACTTGTTGGCTGCAGCATCAGAGGGAGTGGTTTGTGTCATCCGCCTGTTGAGTATTGAAAAGGAGTAACGTGTCATCCACATATCTGCGATAGACCACAGGGACGTAGCCCTTTGGGCAGTTTTGAAGCCATGACATTTCATGATGGGCTAGAAAGATATTGGCGAAAACGGGGCCCAAAGGATTGCCTATGGCAGCCGCGTCTACCTGCTGGTTAGATTTCCCATCAAATACGAAAAAACAGTCTTTCACCGCGAGTTCCAAAAGTGATTTGAAGGAGTGATTTGATGATTTTCGCATCATCGATCGCGCGAATTCCGACAAACTTCTGAAGATCAAAGAAGCCATCCATATTGTGACCAAACGACCAACTTTAAATCAGCAGGACTTGATAACTCACGCTTTGCAGTAGGTTGTCGCAACCTGAGGATCAGCATTGTGTGCGCTACCAAACGTTTCCAGCTTATTGATGCGTTGCTCGCCTTACGATGTGTTTTTATCAGTTCCTGATGATGTCTTAAGATAAGACGAAACGTCGGAAATTAAAATATAAATAATATCGTATTTGGGTAATTTATTGGTTTCCTGCTCCTTTGAAAATGTCTCTTCCCTAGTTCTCAACAAGATTTACGCAAGACATTCACTTTTCAGAAATGACTGTCATGCTTTCCAACAAGTTTGCAACATTAGGTATCTGCAATTTTCCCGCTTGCCAGTTTTTTTTCAATCCGCTTTTTAAGTCCATCTTATTTTAGTAATGCTCATATGCCAACAAATATTCAGTTAGCACATCCCGTTTCATTCTATTTCAAAGCGCGATACAGCGATTGCCGCAACTGAAAAAAATTCATGATATATAGCACACAATAAACATCTAGACCGTACTGGTGCAATAAGATTTGTTTGATATTATGTACAATTGATTTTATCTTGCAGCTGCCTTTTTAAAAAAACCTAGGCATAACTTTCCGGAATCTATTCAGTACACGATATTGCGGGAGCCTTAATGAGTGACAAATAGCTGGGCGCCTGGACGGACGCTTGGGCGACGCGAAGCCTCCGCCCACGCGCGCTTGAAATTCAAAAAACCTATAAGAGCGTTGGCTAAAAAGTAAGATAGTTGGCTATTGTTTTTTGTTCACGCCGACTCGATCGATTTAGTTTACTGGTCACGGTCACGGCCAACTGGATGCGGTCAACTGGGCGCTGCCAACTGTTCGACGGCCAACTGGGCGCTGGCCAACTGGACGTTAGACTAAGTAGGTGCTGGTCAAATAGGCGCCGTTAAACTAGGCGCCGAGCCATCTTGGCGCCAGGGCAGTAGAAAAGCGCAGAAAGAGTCAAGGGAAACTCGAGGCGTGGCAATTAAAACTTCTTTTGCGTTCAATGTCAGTCGCGAAAACACCTTTACATTTGTGCACTTGGGAGAAAAGATAGCACCCGCTAAAACAACGACAATATCGCTACATGCGATAATTATGAGACAAACCTCGAAGGTACTCAACCAAATTATTACGATCACAAGCAATCACCTTGTTCAAAATGCGCTGATCAGCTTCTTCGTACCGTGGACGTTTTCGCGCTGGTTCATGACTTCCAACGAACCGCTCGCACTCGGCCTCGAACCCCTTCTGAAATGAAAGTCCACAAGTTTGGATGTCTGACTCCAAATCCTAGCTGAAGCTTTTTGTGACAAGCTTCTGAAAAATTATTGGTTCGATCATTTCCAGCTATTGTACGTTCATAAACATTCCAGACAGAATAACAAAACGTTGGTGGGGCCTGATCGCCATTATAGCGCAAACGACTGACAGACGTATTGGTGGAACAGCATATATAGAATCCAAATCTTGAGGCTGCAGCACTTTTAGAACATTGAGTGCTGTGGTAACGTCCTCCTTTGGAACGAATGCAACTGACGTGGCCATTCTTGCTTGAAGGGAGAACTCAGCATCCGTACTGTAACGGCCCCGAAGATGCAAGATGCCAAATGCTTCCGCAAGTTTTGCACTAAGTGAAAAAACACGGCCAATGCTCTTTTTTTCGCATCTCAAATAAATTAATCCTTCACATAAATATATCCGCTGTGATCATATTTGGATAAACGCGCTGCGATTTAGTACTAGTCATGGTAAAAGGCAAAAGTTCTGACTGTAGCACCGGAAGATAAATTTAACTATTTTCGTGGTAAGCAACTTGCTGGAGCAACGTTCTTTCGTCATTGTGAATATTTTTATGTTTCTCAATATTTTCTGAGTTTTGTTTCCGACATGTACTTAAAAAAAGTTGTTCCTAGGCTTTACAAAAGATTAGTTGGAGCTCGAAATGTCCGAATAGTCTGCATATTTGGGCGATGAAGACGATACCCGCCTTTATTTCTTCCCTATAACACGTTCGCGCACACTACAATACTGTGAATGATTCTCAGGTACAAGCACTGCAGCGCGAAGTACAAAAAGGTGATTAGCGTGTAAGCTGACAGCTGCCTTCGTTACCACCTATTCTTAAAAAAATAAATTCGAATCTTGTCACTGACCTCGAACACATCGATGCGCGTTTTGATTCACATAAACAAACTCATCCACGCCCTCGGCAAAAATGCATGCTTGATGAAACCAGGTATCGCACTTAATACATCGAATCCAACTGACCTCCAATTTGTCGTCTGAACTATCCGTGGGGCCTTCTTCATCATTGCGTATAGCACAAACCGTTGCTCACTGTGCTCAAAGCCTCTTTTATCGCCGCCGTCTTACTTTCTGTGGGTTTTGCGCAGTGCAGTTGAGGAACGGCGCTTCTCGGATACTTGAAATAACCGCGATTGTGTAGTCATCTTTTTGTTAGGGGCGTTACGATCAGTGTCCAATAATCGCTGTGCCATTGGCTGATACGTCCGTGCGAGAGTGTCCGCTACTTGTAGCTTGCTGAGCAGCTGATCCAAAACAAACGAATCATCCAAAGATCGAACGGCACCAGATATGGAAGCTACAACTCACAAAACTTTTTCTTGTTTATCTCGCTATGCTTTCTGGCCGCTTTGTCAATTGAAGAATGTGTTTCCAGCATAGGGCAGATACGTGTATAGGTATCAAGTATGTGGAGAATAGCAGGCACAAGATGCGAGTAAAGAACCACTGTTCTTTCAGCGATTTCCAGGTCACGGGAGTGAAGCCGTTTAATGCAACGGCACATCAAGACGGTAACCTAGGGATCGAATCCAACAGTGGCTGAATTTTAGCTTTGAAAACATACTGATTTTTATTTTCTTTTCAAAAGCGGTTACTTGCCTAAATCTGACGCGGGTTGCTTGGCGCATACTGTAGCGATGTTTCCCTACAGAAGAGAACACAGCTGAGTCTCGCCAGTCTTTTACTGCACACTAAAATATCATCCTACAGCTAATAGGCACGGAATAGCTGGAGAGAGTTAAAGGTGGATAGGGAAAGATATCTGTTTGGGTTAGAAGCAGAGAGTGCGCCAGAATGTACATGTGGGAAACTGGATTGTGTCAGGAAGAGCCGTGAGAAGGTTACGAAAGGTGTTGAAAGGTGATGTGATGATTTGATGAGAAGAAGAAAAGGTCATTATCGCGAGAGTCGCGACACATACGCACGGATGAATAAAATCTTACTTGGACCGAAATCAGGAAATAAGCCTCTACAGTTGACTTGACTTAAACGAACGAACGCCATGTCCGCTATTAGAAAACCCCTAGATATCATGCGAGAGTACATGCAATCGACTTCTCATCCTGGTTCATTTTGCATGCGTTTTAGAGCACTGGTCATCCATCAGGTTATCAGAAGCAGGGGTGGGTCAGATAATAATAAATGCTAATAAAAAAGCTAGGTTCTTGTCAAGCTGCAGTTGCTTAACGGAAGTGTCATCTGGTCACTTAAAGGGTCGCTAAACGTCAGTCGATTATTCACTAGATGCAAACTGCCACGATGATAACCATCATCTCTGAAAAACCCCCTTGCTTCTGCATGTGTAAATAACCGCTATAACAGCGGGAAGAAAAGCGGCTATTGTGCAGGTGATAAACGCGGAAGGTTTAGAAAGATATGTAATCACTCAACTTCTGGGTCCGATTCTCTTCTCTAACAAGTGTTTTGGACTTTTATGAGCAAACCGCAAAGATTTCGTACTGCACCGTACTGTTTTTTTAGAACTTTACGATTGCATGCCTGCTGCAAGCTCAAGGTTTTATTAAGCATGTAGCTTGAACTGTTGGCCGACCGCTTATGTTAGACGAGGTACAAGATTTGGGCAGGCATTCATAAAGCAGGCATCAAATCGCGCTTGCTGCGTCTTATTGATTATGAGCACGCAGAGGCAGAAAACAATAAGGTTAAGCCGTGAAAACAATGGCCAGGTACACTAACTTATCAGCCTTGGCGGCCACATAAGTTGTTCAAACAGTCCGACTTATGTCCTTTAAGCGAATGCTATTGGGCATTGGCGATACGCACACAAATTTTCCCTGACTGCCTATGGCGAAACTACCACGTCGATTTTGAGCCCCAGTGCGGGGGCCGAAAAATGCAAAGCTTGCATATTTTATTTTGGGTGGACCAGAAATTGAAACAAGAAAATCGCACGCTTATTATTGGTTTTTCTTTTGCTTGTGAAAGTCATTATAATCCCTACCTCCTCGATTACTGGCTGCTGAGTTGTCAGTAGAAATGCGGAAAAAATTGAGGTTTCAGTTTCCTAAAGACGAGACGATGTAGAAAAATTTGGGTCAATAATTTCAACCGTGAAGATGTTTACGGTTCCAACCGAAATTGCTCGCGCAGTATTTGTTGGAGACATTCTATTGATTCCAAGCCAACGGATGGACATCCTCATTCGAGACTTTTGTCGAGATCAGAAAAATCAGCACCGACCACTGCACCGATAGCAAAATTGACGGGTGGTGAAGAGGGGTGTGAGAATGACGAGGGCGTTGGCGGGTCCAGGAAGAGAGATGAGCGAAGCCAGCACCAATTCATTCGAATGGAAGTGACTCGAACTCTCAGTTTAGCTAGTGAGAGATTTCATGTTGAGCGATGCATAGGGGACCTGCGAAATCTTGCCAACACGCATCCCCGTTGGTGTCTTACAATGCTCGTTTTTCTTTATTTTTCTTTATCGTAATTATTATTTTTCTAACATTGATCTTTGCGTTTAAAACGAATCAAAAGCAAAGAGAAAAGAGAAATCATGAATAAGAAGCTGATACAAAGGGTAAAAAGTCGAGTTTCTCAGAATGCTCTGCTGCATACTTCGCGAGGTGTCTGCTCGTTCTTAACGCCATACAGTACTTGATCGAGGTTCGACTTTGGTGGCGGACAGATCTGGAACAGAAACATATCTGTATTTTTTCCAGCGTTGTTACAGTCAACTGAAACTGAAACTGAAATCGATCCATTAGAGTTTTGGTCCAAATGTGGAGAGAAGCTGCAAAATCTTCACGAATGTTGTAGTGCCTTATCATTTCCTTCAGGCTAGCGCCAAATGGAAAGAGTTCTAAGCTAGACGAGGTCCACTTCGAAAAGCAGTCGGTATCATTAAAATAAAATTAAAGTACCTACATTATACGAAAAAGGGTTTCTTCAATTTCAATCATTTTATTACAAATATTTTAAAGTTACATCTTCTTGATCTTAGAAAGCTTTGCCAACCAGTAAGTTGAACTCGACATGCTATTTCGATAATTCCTAAGTTCCTGGTGTGGAAAAAAGCTCTACTGAAAATATTTGATCCTTATGGCCAGCTGGTCAGCAGCGGTCAGCTCCTAAAATCTTGCGGGTTTTTTTAATTTCGTGTGTTGCGAGGCGACAGAAAGTTGAGAAACACTCGCAGGGCTCTTCTGAACCCGCTGTTCAGGTTATGGGCTTTGGTTCCGTCTTCCAGGCTTCTGGCTTTGCATTTTTTGCGCGAAAGACCTGGCGAAGCGAGAATGTTTCCAAAAATTAGCAGGACTTCGGCCGCTGACCTCTGCTGAGTAGTTGCCCAAACGAGCTAAATATTTTGCGCAGAGCTTTCTTTTAGACCAAAAGAAATCACAAGGTTCAAGCTATACCGTACGGATAATACTGAATCCACAGTCGAGCGCATCATACGATTTCGCGACTGTTTTGATCAAATTCATTGCAGAAAATACTTGTTCGACCGAAGCATTGGAAAATGGCATCGGACATGTTCAACGCAAACTGTGCAATGTTTCCAAAACGCCTTTTACCAGCAACGTCCTTGTTGTTGTGAGCATCCGACCAGAAATCAAGCGATGAGACGCCTGACAAGTCGTAATCCTTGTAAAATAAGTGTAGCACTTCGAATTCGTCGAACGCTGTTGGGATATCTGGCGTCAACGAACGAAATAAGCTGATGATTGGACCAGATTTACCATGCACAATTTTTTCAGGACTTGATGACCTTCTTTATGACCTTGTTTTGGCACCTATGTAGCTGGCTGCTCTAACACCAGAACTTGACCTTGGTCAGTGCTTTTGACACAGAGTTTGCACCTTTCCTTTTAATAGGAGCATAATCTAGAAACTTGTTTGCTGCGTTAGAAACGATGAGCGAGTGATCGGTGGTTCAAGGTGCAGGCCATCTGGCTAGCGTTGATACAGTTTTGGAAAAAAGATTCAGTTTCAGTTCCAGTTAACTTAACTGAATCTCTAAATAGATTCAGTTTCAGTTACAGTTAACTAGATCTCAAAAGATTCAGTCAACTAAATTTGACTGAATGATTCAGTTTTTTAAAGGCATTTCGCATCTAGATCTGAACACTTGACGAGAACAATCTCCACTTTTCTCCGTTCAAATAGCTACTCTTCCGCATTTAAGACTTTATGACAGCTCACAAGGCGCAGGAAAGACCAAAGTCAACACCAGAGGGTCCACAGCGATGCGCGACCATTCCTCAACAGTCCACCCACCAACAAATCTGCAGACAGACCAAGTACCTGAACCTTGTAACCGTTCTAATTCTAATGCCATAGCTCATGCTTGTGATTTCTTTTGGTCTAAAAGAAAGCTCTGCGCAAAATATTTAGCTCGTTTGGGCAACTACTCAGCAGAGGTCAGCGGCCGAAGTCCTGCTAATTTTTGGAAACATTCTCGCTTCGCCAGGTCTTTCGCGCAAAAAATGCAAAGCCAGAAGCCTGGAAGACGGAACCAAAGCCCATAACCTGAACAGCGGGTTCAGAAGAGCCCTGCGAGTGTTTCTCAACTTTCTGTCGCCTCGCAACACACGAAATTAAAAAAACCCGCAAGATTTTAGGAGCTGACCGCTGCTGACCAGCTGGCCATAAGGATCAAATATTTTCAGTAGAGCTTTTTTCCACACCAGGAACTTAGGAATTATCGAAATAGCATGTCGAGTTCAACTTACTGGTTGGCAAAGCTTTCTAAGATCAAGAAGATGTAACTTTAAAATATTTGTAATAAAATGATTGAAATTGAAGAAACCCTTTTTCGTATAATGTAGGTACTTTAATTTTATTTTAATGATACCGACTGCTTTTCGAAGTGGACCTCGTCTAGCTTAGAACTCTTTCCATTTGGCGCTAGCCTGAAGGAAATGATAAGGCACTACAACATTCGTGAAGATTTTGCAGCTTCTCTCCACATTTGGACCAAAACTCTAATGGATCGATTTCAGTTTCAGTTTCAGTTGACTGTAACAACGCTGGAAAAAATACAGATATGTTTCTGTTCCAGATCTGTCCGCCACCAAAGTCGAACCTCGATCAAGTACTGTATGGCGTTAAAGATGTACTGGCACGGGGGGTAACCGTTGACAAGGTAACAATACCCACCGAATCAGCAGGGCTGGGAAAATATTTTGCCGCGGCGAAACTTTTCAGATCCGCCCCGTTCTCATACTACACGCCCGAGAAATATTTTCTGAGGAACGCCAAACGAGCGCCGGCTTTGATATAAGCAGTCAAATCCTGAGCATCAAAAGCAGATGTGCGCACATCGCATGACGCGAGAAAATCTCAAAATTTTCGAATTAAATATCCAGAATTTCTATAAAAGGTGTGATAGCGGTGCAATGAAAAGTATTTTGTGTCGGTCAGAAATTTAGCGGCTATAAGAAGGAGTCTTTCGTTAATTTTTGGCGATCTCATTCCTGGAGAATTGAACGAATCTAATGAAATCGCCGAGCCATCAGTGTCGTTGGCGGACTGTTCCAATTTGGATCCAGTTGCGGACGATTGAGCGCGATATCTGTTGCTATAAAAAGGAAAGACGGCGTCGTCGGCATGTGTAAGTATGGTTTTTGTATGTAATATCGGCCTGATTCAGGCTCTGGAAACTAACTGTAAATTTTTGGCCGCCAATTTTGTAACAGTCGAATGGCTCATACTGTGGCACTTTTGCTGTTTGCTCCCCAATATGGGTTAGCTTAGGCTGGTATTAGGCTTAGGCTTAGGCTTAGGCCGGCATATGACTTGGGCTTAGACTGATACTAGGCCTAGGCTTGGGCTTAGTCTGGTATAAAACTCAAGCTTAGGCTATTATCAGGCTTCAGCCAACCTTATACTAGCCTTTGTCTGGGGAGCAAATAGCAAAAGCGCCCATACTGTACTGTAAGAATAATTAGGAAAATGCAGGAAGCTGAATTTTGCTAGTTAGCAAATTCGACCGTATTACGACAAGTCTGCAGCATGCCTATTCTATAAATTTGTTTCCTTCCAGGTTTTGGTGGCAACGAAATTTAGGTCATGGAATTCCATGCTTATCTAAACGCCATCCGAAAAGACTCCATTCGGGCCATGCAGGAGGTATGTCAGATGGCTTACTTATCTCGCTGCTGAATAGGATATAATAGACAAGGGCTCCAATCTATGCGAAACAGTCTTTGCTACATGGTAGACAATTAATGGTCTCCATCTGTTCTGGTTCTTGTATTTTGCAGTATACTTAAGGTGTATTACGGATAACTATTCAAACGATTAATTTCTTGTTTCAGGCCTCCTTCAAATCTGCGAGCGAAGCATATTATCGGCTTTTGCATTAGTCCCGGCGAGAACCTTGCTTCTACTGATTTTGAGTGATGATGAAGAGATTTGTATGCTTGGTATCTTAGGGCTCGGTTTAGTGTGATGTCTCACAACATATCTTGACAAATACATCGCATCCCACATTCATCTCTGGAAGAAAACAGCCACATCATGCCTTATCAAATCGGCTAATTTTCCAATACTTCTGACCACCAACAGCACTGTCTGCTGCCCTGTCCGTGAGAGTAAACTCGCATTAGATGATGGGCGGTCTTAGAATGTGTTCTTGCCAAGAAGACCACGATGGTCGATTTCGTTGTTGTTGGAACATTTTCGTCGTGATCAGAAATGACCGCTTTCGCTGACGCCGCTGCCTTGTACGAATCCTCGAGAGTCTAAAAGCCACAGAATCACAATCGAACCTAGTCACTAGGAAAAGACTGCCCGTTTGATTTTCCGTTCTTATATACGGTATTTCTTCAAGTTTGTATCCACTTTTAACTTACGATTGCGCAACGATAAGACATTGGAAAAAAAATAATTCCAGAATTACAGTGTGTATTTCAAAAATATTACCTTTCCAACTGGTAAAGTGTGTTTCGGAAGTTTATCGCATTTCGAAATATTCGGCGGAAAAAAGGCGGCCTCGAACCAGTGAAGGTGTCTTCAATGGATGGCCCTCAATGTCCAAAATTTTGCACCACTCTGCGCCTGTCGGGTTACGTTAGAAGCGGAAAATGATAAGGCGCTTTGGTTTGATGGTGGCCGCAAAACGACGCACTTGAGAACCATGGCGGAATTGAAGGCTTCGAAAATGCTTATAAGTCAAATAAATACGATCCCGAAATGATACAATTGCGCCTTCATCCACGACAGCTTTTAGACAGCAAAATTAGAAGTAGAAAAAGTAGCCGTAATGTTCTTTTTTCGAAAGTTTGTCGCGCCATGTGCGCACATCGACATTCGATGCTTAGGTTTTGACCGCTTATATCAAAAACGGCGCTCGTTTGGCGTTCCTCAGAAAATATTTCTCGAGCGTGTAGTGTAAGAACGGGGCGGATCTAAAATTTTTTGCCGCGCCAAATTATTTTACCAGCCCTGCTTATTCGATAGGTATTGTTACCTTGTCAACGGTTACCCCCCGTGCCAGTACATCTTTAAGAACGAGCAGACACCTCGCGAAGTATGCAGCAGAGCATTCTGAGAAACTCGACTTTTTACCCTTTGTATCAGCTTCTTATTCATGATTTCTCTTTTCTCTTTGCTTTTGATTCGTTTTAAACGCAAAGATCAATGTTAGAAAAATAATAATTACGATAAAGAAAAATAAAGAAAAACGAGCATTGTAAGACACCAACGGGGATGCGTGTTGGCAAGATTTCGCAGGTCCCCTATGCATCGCTCAACATGAAATCTCTCACTAGCTAAACTGAGAGTTCGAGTCACTTCCATTCGAATGAATTGGTGCTGGCTTCGCTCATCTCTCTTCCTGGACCCGCCAACGCCCTCGTCATTCTCACACCCCTCTTCACCACCCGTCAATTTTGCTATCGGTGCAGTGGTCGGTGCTGATTTTTCTGATCTCGACAAAAGTCTCGAATGAGGATGTCCATCCGTTGGCTTGGAATCAATAGAATGTCTCCAACAAATACTGCGCGAGCAATTTCGGTTGGAACCGTAAACATCTTCACGGTTGAAATTATTGACCCAAATTTTTCTACATCGTCTCGTCTTTAGGAAACTGAAACCTCAATTTTTTCCGCATTTCTACTGACAACTCAGCAGCCAGTAATCGAGGAGGTAGGGATTATAATGACTTTCACAAGCAAAAGAAAAACCAATAATAAGCGTGCGATTTTCTTGTTTCAATTTCTGGTCCACCCAAAATAAAATATGCAAGCTTTGCATTTTTCGGCCCCCGCACTGGGGCTCAAAATCGACGTGGTAGTTTCGCCATAGGCAGTCAGGGAAAATTTGTGTGCGTATCGCCAATGCCCAATAGCATTCGCTTAAAGGACATAAGTCGGACTGTTTGAACAACTTATGTGGCCGCCAAGGCTGATAAGTTAGTGTACCTGGCCATTGTTTTCACGGCTTAACCTTATTGTTTTCTGCCTCTGCGTGCTCATAATCAATAAGACGCAGCAAGCGCGATTTGATGCCTGCTTTATGAATGCCTGCCCAAATCTTGTACCTCGTCTAACATAAGCGGTCGGCCAACAGTTCAAGCTACATGCTTAATAAAACCTTGAGCTTGCAGCAGGCATGCAATCGTAAAGTTCTAAAAAAACAGTACGGTGCAGTACGAAATCTTTGCGGTTTGCTCATAAAAGTCCAAAACACTTGTTAGAGAAGAGAATCGGACCCAGAAGTTGAGTGATTACATATCTTTCTAAACCTTCCGCGTTTATCACCTGCACAATAGCCGCTTTTCTTCCCGCTGTTATAGCGGTTATTTACACATGCAGAAGCAAGGGGGTTTTTCAGAGATGATGGTTATCATCGTGGCAGTTTGCATCTAGTGAATAATCGACTGACGTTTAGCGACCCTTTAAGTGACCAGATGACACTTCCGTTAAGCAACTGCAGCTTGACAAGAACCTAGCTTTTTTATTAGCATTTATTATTATCTGACCCACCCCTGCTTCTGATAACCTGATGGATGACCAGTGCTCTAAAACGCATGCAAAATGAACCAGGATGAGAAGTCGATTGCATGTACTCTCGCATGATATCTAGGGGTTTTCTAATAGCGGACATGGCGTTCGTTCGTTTAAGTCAAGTCAACTGTAGAGGCTTATTTCCTGATTTCGGTCCAAGTAAGATTTTATTCATCCGTGCGTATGTGTCGCGACTCTCGCGATAATGACCTTTTCTTCTTCTCATCAAATCATCACATCACCTTTCAACACCTTTCGTAACCTTCTCACGGCTCTTCCTGACACAATCCAGTTTCCCACATGTACATTCTGGCGCACTCTCTGCTTCTAACCCAAACAGATATCTTTCCCTATCCACCTTTAACTCTCTCCAGCTATTCCGTGCCTATTAGCTGTAGGATGATATTTTAGTGTGCAGTAAAAGACTGGCGAGACTCAGCTGTGTTCTCTTCTGTAGGGAAACATCGCTACAGTATGCGCCAAGCAACCCGCGTCAGATTTAGGCAAGTAACCGCTTTTGAAAAGAAAATAAAAATCAGTATGTTTTCAAAGCTAAAATTCAGCCACTGTTGGATTCGATCCCTAGGTTACCGTCTTGATGTGCCGTTGCATTAAACGGCTTCACTCCCGTGACCTGGAAATCGCTGAAAGAACAGTGGTTCTTTACTCGCATCTTGTGCCTGCTATTCTCCACATACTTGATACCTATACACGTATCTGCCCTATGCTGGAAACACATTCTTCAATTGACAAAGCGGCCAGAAAGCATAGCGAGATAAACAAGAAAAAGTTTTGTGAGTTGTAGCTTCCATATCTGGTGCCGTTCGATCTTTGGATGATTCGTTTGTTTTGGATCAGCTGCTCAGCAAGCTACAAGTAGCGGACACTCTCGCACGGACGTATCAGCCAATGGCACAGCGATTATTGGACACTGATCGTAACGCCCCTAACAAAAAGATGACTACACAATCGCGGTTATTTCAAGTATCCGAGAAGCGCCGTTCCTCAACTGCACTGCGCAAAACCCACAGAAAGTAAGACGGCGGCGATAAAAGAGGCTTTGAGCACAGTGAGCAACGGTTTGTGCTATACGCAATGAGGAAGAAGGCCCCACGGATAGTTCAGACGACAAATTGGAGGTCAGTTGGATTCGATGTATTAAGTGCGATACCTGGTTTCATCAAGCATGCATTTTTGCCGAGGGCGTGGATGAGTTTGTTTATGTGAATCAAAACGCGCATCGATGTGTTCGAGGTCAGTGACAAGATTCGAATTTATTTTTTTAAGAATAGGTGGTAACGAAGGCAGCTGTCAGCTTACACGCTAATCACCTTTTTGTACTTCGCGCTGCAGTGCTTGTACCTGAGAATCATTCACAGTATTGTAGTGTGCGCGAACGTGTTATAGGGAAGAAATAAAGGCGGGTATCGTCTTCATCGCCCAAATATGCAGACTATTCGGACATTTCGAGCTCCAACTAATCTTTTGTAAAGCCTAGGAACAACTTTTTTTAAGTACATGTCAGAAACAAAACTCAGAAAATATTGAGAAACATAAAAATATTCACAATGACGAAAGAACGTTGCTCCAGCAAGTTGCTTACCACGAAAATAGTTAAATTTATCTTCCGGTGCTACAGTCGGAACCTTTGCCTTATACCATGACTAGTACTAAATCGCAGCGCGTTTATCCAAATATGATCACAGCGGATATATTTATGTGAAGGATTAATTTATTTGAGATGCGAAAAAAAGAGCATCCTAGCTAATTTGGCAGAATTATTCCTATAAAAATTCTGTTACGACAGACTACAAACTTCTAGACGAGCCAATGCGCCATGGTTCTGATCGAATTTGCTGAGGCATTTTTTTTTGCAATATTCTCTGATTTGAGAATGTGATATGTTGTCGTAGTAACGATTGCGCTGACTGAGTTGTCATGCATCTTGTAGCGAATTGGGAGTAGTATGCGTTACCATGAGTACAGCTGCAACGTATGATGACAAAATTATCTTTCCCCAATACTGTCATCTGTACTGTAAGACAGGGTTTCTAAGAGAGTCGATCCATGCGGATCTTGCCCCTTGGAAACTCACTAAGTGGAAATTTCGACCCCATAACGTTTTGTGCTTGGTAGTATGTACCCCACAATTGTATCATGAAGCAAAAGCCGAAAATGCTTTTCACCCCTCCTCATGAAAGTACACCTAAAAACGTGTTCCTTGGGCGATATGGGCCATATCTCACCCTTGGTCCTAAAAGGATCTTAAATATATAAAAATGATCGCATACCCATATTTTCTGATGGCGCGTACCAAGGAGCGCATATGGTGAAATATTTTGGAATGGTTTCCTTTTTCCATTTCGAGTTATTTGCACAAGTAGACGTACAAAAAGTTGATTTTTGACTTTCGGCGGGAATATCTCACGAATAGTTGGAAACACGATTTTTTTTTAATGCATTGATATTCTTTCACCTTCCAGTCATTTTCACCATACAAAAACTTTTTTATGGCACTTTTGACTTTATTGCTGAAAAAAATGATCTCATCTTAGACCAAAAGATCGTGTGCGCAAAAATCATTTTCGTAACAAAAGAAAACTTTGGCATAAACAAGCGAATTAACGAGTCAATTATTACTGCTTGAAACCTCTCTTCTGTATCAATCAATCTTTTACAAACATGATGTCAGTTGCAGAAATGCTTTGCACCCTTCAACTGGGGCACACTTTTCTGAAAAGTGCGCGGTATTTAGCCTTGCGCTCCTGGCTGATGTCGAAATTAACGTGTAAAGTTGCTGTTCGATGTCCCGCACTTTGACATCAACGTTTGGCCAATAAAAGCTTCCCAAAATGCTTTGTTCCATACCTTCTTCATCCAAAGAAAAATCAATTTTTACCATGTCAAGTGCGCGCAAGACGCTTCGAACTGGGAAATACCGCTCATTTGCTACTGCTTGACGTTGCCACCAATATGAATCAACATGCGCTGGCTGTTTTGGAACAGAAGAGTGTTTGAAAACTGTGCTTTTCGCAAAAGTTACTGAGATAGGAAGTTTAATAGGTCTTTTTTCCCCCAATAATCATCCTTGTAAAATCCATGCCTTGCATTTTTTTTCAAGGCCCTTAGATTTATGGGATTTGGTTCCACTAACAATCCAGTCCTCTGGTCGTCTTTCTTCACGGTCAATGTATTGGGATAGATCTCTTTGTCCAGAGCTCAAGCTTCCACAAATGCACCGTTGCGCCAATCACGGAATATTCCTTGTATAATATCAGTGGTGTCATACTGTGTATAATCAGACAAGTTAGGGTTTTTCAAAGTATGGGTCATGGTTTTTAGCTGGTGGTATCAGATGATACTGGAAGATGTGGGCCATAAGTCTGGGATCGTCGTCGAGCCAATCACCTGCGGAAAAAGATGTTAGAAAATCTAACGATAAGTAAAATACACAGCTGCGACTGAAAGACCTAAAGGCAAAAGTGTTTCCTTCAAGAATATACACACCATTCAGATGCCGCATGGTGCCGCAGATACATTCCCACAGAGAAGATCGTATCTACATCTTATCACGGCTTTAGGCAATGAAATAAGCAATGACTAGCAGGAACTTGATAAATCCAAAGCTGCTTTCAACAGAAACTAAAAAAGTTATCACGGAAAATAGCGGCCTGGAAAATGCAAAGCTGGCTCTCTTCAACATAAATGCACTCTTATTCAGAGTTCTAGATTGCCAGGTTGTTGTCAGCTTCAGGCTTTTCAGTTTAAATGAAGACGTTTATTTCCAGAAGAACAAGAAAACCAAAACATTGCTTAGAACAAACATCATTCAGGCTTCCAGCGCTTAAGCAGTCTGCTCAGATCACTGCTCTGAAAAAGTCTTTTTATCTTGCAATACTGGATAAACTTTTGAATGAATTTATCGAGCGAGTTTTGTTGAAAACTCCAATTTTCTGTAATAATTTTCATGAATTAATTACTTTCTGTTTTTGTACTCCACTCGAAGATTTATCGAAAGACCAGGTACGGATGTGGGCATGGGTACACAGGTTGTCTAGCGGGTACGGGTAGGGAACGATTTTCATACCTGGACCATGGCTGGAATACATGCATTGAGGCGGTCATTGAGGATGTAGATGGGGCTGTATGTTAACTAAAGACACCATTGCACTTTCTCTAAGGCCAAAAGGAAAGTTCGTGGTAACTGGCCTGTTTTATGACGCCCACATGTACTCACGATGTACGCCAATATTGTGTTTAGAAATGACTTACATGCGCCTATGCCTCATGCTTAAATTCTCGATTCTGAGAGCATGTAAGTACAATCATGTATCATTTTCGAGAGGTACTCTCTGGAAAACTCGATACAAAAAAGAGTCAATAATCGTCGAAATCAAAGCTTAAAATCCACCTTCCTATTCATACGGAAAGCGTGGGGTACGAGTCTTACCGATATGGCTGTCTTGTTGCTCATCTGCAATCGATTCTATGTATGCTGGTGTTCGAATATGTAGCCATCAGCAGGCACGGTAGTGCCTGCTTAGACCAGCCAACCAGACGCCCAATGCTAAAGGACGATTTTCGCCGGCCAATAACTCGAGAACGGGGCGACGAAAATTCTTCATTTTTTGCACACGTAGCAGAATCGGCCGAGTCTAGAATAGTGCCAATTTTTATCAAAATCCGTCCGGCCATTGTCGAGTTCCAGAATACGCGATTTCTTGTTCAGGGGGGAGAAGACGAGGAGGAGGAGGAGGAGGAGGAGGAGGAACAACATGTGCCTAGAGCAACAACCAGGGGTCGTACAGTTGTAAATGTTAGTTTTTCTGAAAGCTGAAACTTTCGGACTCTGCCTTTTGACGGTCATTTTTTTGAAGCTTCAATTTCCGAAAAGTTAATTCTGAAAATAGTCACTGTTTCAGCTTTTTTTATCCGTCGCTCGTTAGGTACTGGACGGATTCCGATAAAAATTGACATGGTTGCAGATCTGACTTATCTTGCAAAGCTTGCGAAAAATCAACTTTTTCGGTTCAATCATTCTTGAGTTTTCGACTATCGAAAGTTGCTGGCGCTGGTGTTCGTGGCTTACTTTTCGGTGCGGTGTTTAGAAACATCAAGTGAACGGGTTGAGGCGCAGCGCCATTGAGTGGCTAGGCTTATCGTTAGCGCGCTCTCACGAAGATGGGTTTGGTGGACACCAATAAATTTGCCGATAATAAATTGAGAGTATGTGAACGGAAATAAATAATGTGGAAAGAATTTCCATGGTCAGGACATGTTCTATTAGATGTGGAGGTAATATTGTTGAGAAAAATTAAAGCTAATAATAACTTGATAAAACTTGCGGATCCTGAGCGTTCTGTTAGTTTTTGATGGAATGCTCTGAGGATAAAGAAGTTAAGACCACTCGAGCATGAGATAGTTCTCCGTACGAATTACGAATCCTTACGAATGAGCTTTTGTTGTTTTTCCTGCCGCCTGTATATCTATAAGTACATATTCGAAAAATCTGTGCATTTCATGAGCAGGCACGGTAGTGCGGGTGAGAGTTTCAGACTATGAAATGGTCGATCTGTAGGCGGTCTTTACGAGTAATTTCATGGGGGGGGGGGTTCACGTTCCGTTTTATGTTTCTCTGTAAGAGGTTTGGAAGAAGGTGTTTGGTGGTCACTCAATTCTATCAGTTGTTCCAACAAGTGTTTTTAACCAAACTAGTTTCTAGCAAAAAACGAAAAACGGTTTTATCATTTCCAAAAAAGTCTGTTATCACAGACTCAAAACTTTTAGACCAGCCAATGCACACAGTGGAAGCAGGGCTTGGGATGGCTGGTCTACTCGGCCACAAGAAAAAAGGGAAGTGTCTCAACATGTTAGGCGCTGCGCACAGCGCGTAATCGCTCGCACATAGATACTGTATGTATGCATTGGGATGTCAGCGTCAAATCCAAAAAGCTTGTGTTCTGTGCACTGCTGCTCTTCAGACAGACTCCCAAAAGGCAGCCGTGCTGTTTCACGCGAGCAACCTAAATACGCCAAAGCTGTAGCGCTGCGAGTGAAGTGATATGGCTTATCGTTACATGCCTTGCCTCAAGGGACACTGGAAAATCTCCCCCTCCCCCTTCTTCCTACTTTATGTTCATGCTCATGGTTTATTATATCAGTAATGAACCGCTCGAGGATGAAGGGACACATGACACAAAATGATTTACCTTCGCCGCTAGTCGAACACTCCTACTAACAATAAGAGCAAGCGCTACTACGCATAGCCCGCGAATTAGACACTCCCAGCTCACTTTGTGGACCACGAGCACAGGATTGCATGATCCTCTGCTCGTTGCCACGATCAGTCGTTCTGTTGATATTCATGCAGAAAAAGCAGCTTCTGCTCAGACATACTCGTATTTCCTAAGCGATTGGCGCGCTTAGTAGTGGCCGAATAGACCAGCCATCCCAAGCCCTGCTTCCACTGTGTGCATTGGCTGGTCTAAAAGTTTTGAGTCTGTGATAACAGACTTTTTTGGAAATGATAATATTGTGACGCCGGCTACTATGACAATAAGTAACTTAACGACTGGTGTTTTCCGTCGAGTCCATGCTTTCATCCACAAATACATTGGCCAAAAAGATTTTATGGCTTCTTGAGAGACAATATTTCCCACACTCTTATCAAAAAGGCGGCTGAGATGGTGTCGGTAGAGATGTATGTCTACCATATTTTACATTCCATGCACTAGCTACTACAATAAGACGCAGGTGACTTTTGGCCTAGTAAAGAGTGTTCCCCAAGTTCTAAGATTTCAGCGGTGCGTTAGCGAACATACAGCACTGCGTTAGTGTGTCACAATCTGTACCTCATTCGTGCACCGTGTTTATTTCACATGACAGCGGAAAAGGGTTTGCTCGAATTTTGGAAAGAAGATTTCCAAGCAAACTTCATTTAGAATGTTTTAGCGCTAGATTATCATCCCTAAGATTTCTCACAGTAAAACTAAGCCGTCTTGTCGTCCATAACACATATTACAAGTGTAATAAAATAAGGTTGTTGTTAATTTGTGTTTCCGCCAGCACTCATTAAGCATGCCTCACTGTTTATGCTTTGGTGCAAAATGTTGTATAGCGAACATCAAACTGAGATTTAGAGATTGGTTAGTTACTGCGTAGAACTTTGTTAAAGCATGGACCTTGTGTATTATCGACCACAGTAATACAAATCGCGTCTCACTGAGAGTAGGTCGATTGATTTTTGACAGAATGCACTTCTTTTGTAGATGTTGGATTGAAATATGTGAAAAAACCGACTGTGGTGTCTGAAAGTCTGATAAAGAAAGTTCTCATTTCCCTACTTGTTGAGAAGGAATGCATCGCAATTCCTGTGGTTACAATAACTCTACCACAATCTTCATAATGCATTCTTTCACTCACTGCTCCGTGCTTTTGTTTTCCTAGCGCGCATACAGTGTGCTTACACAAATGGTGCGCGGTAGGAGATAATAAATCCATATATACAGTTTCTCGAGGACTCGATAGACTATTCGCCAAGAGCAATTCGATTTTATCGCCTTCCCGACGTCTAGTCTCTCATGGAATGCGACCTAAATTTGCCTCAAACGAGTCGACATTGAGCGAAAACATTCATGTCATGGTTCTACTGTAACCGCTATAATATTTTGAAAATGCTCGAGTGGACATTCAAAGATGTTCTCGGAATTTTTGCATCTTATCTCTAGAATGTTTTAGCGCTGTTTCCTCAAGAAGTTGATAAGAGTAGGCATCTACCTAGAAACCAGATACAAAAACCCTCTCAAGTCGAACAGTTCACAGTCACACAACTTAGAATAACATGTCAACTAGGAACGCATCTCACAAAAGGCTTCGGTATTGAGAAGGCAATTGAAGAATCAAATTACAAATTCGTCAATCAATGTTTGAGACAGCTACTTAGAAAGCTTGATCATTTAAAACATTATAAACTCTTCTGAGAATGCAAAAATTTGCAAATGATTTGCTGAATCGAAGCCTCTTTTTCCATTTATTCGTGACAGAAAACAAAATACAAAAACGAAGCTGCAAATTGAGCCACAGAACTGATCGCATTGATCATGCGCTTGAGTGTATTTTCATGACTTGTTCTTGGTTTTTGGCATGACTTGTTTCTAGTTTTTGGCGAGTTGTTTGCCTTTATCAACTTCTCGAAGAAACAGTGCAAAAACCAGTTTTTTTTAAATTTCGCGCGCAATCCTCTTGCTCGGCGATTATTCATTAAGCTCGCGGTAATAAGTTTGGATAATTTATAGCAAGATCGAAACCCTTAAAAACGACCGACGCAATCGTCTACCTCGATATTGCCTCGTGGAATTCAGCGATCCGACACATATTTCGGACACAAAAAGTGTGAAAGTCAAAGCTTTCTTTCAAGGAGGCAACGGCGAAATTTGGCGATCTCCAAGGGAGATGCTACCTGGGAGCGGGTGGACGTTTTACAGGCAGAGCCCCGAACTGCCATCACTGCGAGTTCAAGCCATAAAGGCACGAAGCTTTTTAACTGGCTCACGCTCGCAAATCGAGAAAACTCCGCAGGTTTCTACACCTTAGCGAAAGGCAACAAGTTCATTGCAAATACCTCTTGGCAGCATCGATCGGCAGTTCGCCAACGTCCACGCTCTGTGTTTGAGGGATGTGACTTGACAACGACCTCTAAAGCGGCTGCCTATCCATTTGTTTCCTTACTGGGCAAACCCCGCAAGCGCACACTTAGGAGCAGTTGGCGATCACCAACTATAGCGAGTAGCACCCTTATTATTACCGCCAGTGGTCGCCAGCTATCGCAAATCATAGCTAACACCAGCCAGCCATTTGCCAATCCCTGGTTGGAGTTGCGTTATTTTGTCGTGAACTGTATATTTATAGTTATAGATATGCATGGAATAATCGATATAGCCAGAGATAATCAGTCAACACCCTGTGGCACTGTAATGCTGCTTACGCTGATAGTTCTGTCCCGGTCCGTGAATATTACCTATTATAGTTTTGCATCTGGTGCTATTGCAACTGGACTATGTTCTATTGTAGAATTGCGCATTCTGGGGATCATGTTCCAGTGCAGACTTAAAATGCCTCTTCGCATTGCAATTTATAGTTTCCTCACTGCGTGAGATAATGCTGAATTTATTCACTGAGCATGACGATGAAAAAATATTGCAAAGGCCAAATGAGTGAGAATGGACAATAATGCAAGACCAATCATTTTACTCAGCCTATCTTTACATCGGGGTGCGCACCCCGATGTAAAGATAGGCTTTTGCAGCAACAGTAGTGGGAGGTCACTATTTCGGAGGTAAAAAGACAGTAAGACTCTGAGGAGTCCATGTATTATGTTGAAAAATGCACACTGGAAACAAGTTTAGTCACGGCGACGTCGATTATTTCTGACAGGCTTAATTTGATCGCATCATCCACGTTCATTGGCTTCAATGAATCAATTTTTAAGACTCCGCCCTCGCCTCGCAAGATGGTTAATAAACGCGCTCCAGAACGTCTTGTTCATTGCTCTCTTCTGCGTTAGAAAGAAGGGAGTTCGAGATGACAATATTTTTATACTATACGATGAAAAAAAAAGCTGTGATTAACATAAGTTTCGCATGTCTGATCGCAGCATGCTTATTCCTTTATTTTCGAAAAAGTCCTGAAGATATGGCTTCTATTAGAGCAGTCATGCAAGCTGGCCCTGTGCTAGTTACTTTTGATGACTTCCAGCAATGGAAAATGAATTACTGGTACTGCTTGGTGAATAAAATGAAGGAAGTTAATTCTAACGCAATACTTAATCAGACAATAGAATCATGCGGAGGTGGGACATATCAGAGAATATTCGAAGTGATATTCTTAACCAATCATCACGATTACGCGCGTCCAATCATATTGCCCGGGTAAGTTTTAATTACACCTACTCCCTAGTGCTTCAGTATCATGTCCCGAGTCTCTTTCTCAGGTCGCACATTATCCTGATCCTCAAGTTAAGCTTTCCCCTGAGCTCCATGCTATGTCCATGCTGCTTTCTTTCGCTCGCTAAAAAATTTTTTTGCGCTTGTTATTGATAAGAATTCTGACATTTATAGATCGAAGGTTAATCCCGCTTGCACTTGGGTGACAGTTGGAATTGGCGGAAGCATCGAATCAGAGCTGTATGCAAAACGGCTACTCCCCAATTGTCAGTTCCATGGTGTCGACCCGACTGCTGCTAATGGAAAGATATTCCAGCAAGTGGGCTTATTTTACCAGGCAGCAGCTGCTGGCCACACAGGCTTTGTCGAAACTAAAGTTCTAAATTTGGAGAGGTAGAGATATTTCTTCGAAAATGTTTCCGCGAAGTCTCTCCTAGATTTATTTCATAATGATTTCCACACAAATCGAATAGATTTCTTGCATCTGGACAGCGAGGTACCAGAATATGAAATACTTTCTCAGTTGTGCTATTGTGGAAGCTTGCATCAAAATGGCATAATTATTTGCCAATTATCAGTTGAGATGCATCGACCACTGAAAGACTATTAAATGGATCCAAAATCATATCATTTTATGTTGACCTCATTACTGATTGATTCGCCCTTTATCTTTTTGTGGAGCCCATATATGCCGCCTCATGAAATTTTATTCATGATCAATGTTCACCATCCATATTGCATTGTCAGATATTTAACAGCACATATTCCAAAGTTGTCTGCAGCCTGAATTACAATATACCAGAGACAAGGTTTTTGAAATCCATACTTCAGATAACGCCGAGCATGCAGAGAAACTTTTCTGAGGAGTAATTAAAAGTATTTAATTTGCTGTAAAGCTTGCTGCTGCTATTAATTATAAGATTGTCAACTCGTTGATACGTCTTCTCTCACATGTACACAAAATTTTCAGTCTAAACTGGCATATTAAAATTGATGAATGGTAGATACGTGTTCGACAAGCCTTCGAGATGCAACAGTACAATCTGCTTTATCTTGATGTATTACATTAACATCCCAGTGCTTTATTTTAAGAAAAAACGGCAAAAATTAATTTTTTTGTGAGAGCCTCCACAAACTTTTCTGAAAACTTTTCCCACATTTTTCAAAGAGTTTTGTGAGTTGGGCCGTGACGCCCCAGCTCACCACGGGACTTCCAGCATGTTTTGCCTATATCTGGCCAGCGGTCATGATACAATACGCGAGGCTGTGAGGAGACCAGCTCCCACGCCAGTGTCCCTCTGACATCTCAAGGGAGCGCCTCTAAATGGGAGCATACTGGATGAGAAGGGAGGGACCTCCCAATGTGTTTGATGATCAGCTTCTAAATTTTATGCTCTTTGGGCGTGTGTCATCCACTTGCCAGTACCGGGAGAGTCCCCAAGAGCCTGGTGTGCAAGGCCGGCGACAACCTACTACAATGGAATCCTCCAGCGAAATAGAATTACAGCCTCCCAGTCAGGGTTACTGCCTTCAACCAATGGGGGACCAACGCATTAACAGGCTGAATCATTGCCTCCTAACCCTCTCGAATTAGATGCCACTCTAGTTAGGAATAGGAGTACTATTGCTAATCAAGAAAAAACGACCAAGGAGAAGAGAAGATAAAAAGTACTGAAGGTTTCAGCGTGCACTACTGGTGAAGGTACGAGGGGAGCCGGGTTTCATTCACCGTGCGGTCACATATGACCCCTTGGATCCCTGTGACCCCACAGTAAATAAAAAAAACCAATGGACTAATGAAAGATAATTAATTAATTAATTTTAAAAAACTAGTATACCGCAAAGAATACACCACAACTAACTTTTTCAGAAGAGGTTCACTTGTTCCGATCACCAGGTAATCACTAATTATCACAGAATTCGATCAAATTTGGTGGCAGGGCGGGGGCAGTGGCAGCGCGCACAGTGGCCACGTTGAGGGATAGGTGAAAAACGATGATTGAGCATGATAACAACAATTGTTCTGAATCGATAGATTTAGCGACAATCGTTTATCGCGCTTGTTTAGACAGGAGCTCGCAAGGTCAAACATTTTTTTGATTGACTACTTGAAAAAACAAGCTATCTGTTTCTTTTGAAATAAAACCATCTTCATTGCAAAGAGCTAGATTGCGTTTAAAAAAACTTGGTGAAGGATTAAACTAAGGCTTTTGGGTTTTGCCAAGAAACTTCAGAATGGACGAAAGAGCTGGCAAAAGTGCCATCTCATTTCGTCTATTTCGCTGGGAAAGTAAACCTTTAGAGCTCGAAGAAAATGTAGTGAAAGCTAACATTTCTTGTTTCAAATATACATCGCGAGCATACAAATATTTCTTTTAAAATAAACATCGCCAGCCGCTTAGTCGAACTTTGCAAAATCAAAAATTGTAACTTGTTCCATTACTTCTAAGAGCATGTTAAAACTGAATATTTTTAATATCATAATGAAGTTTACAAGTCTTGCATAAATTAATTTATAATACTGGAGTTTCATCAGGAATGGGAATAACGATTAATTCAAATGATTTTACGAACCCATTGTGCTATCTGAATGTGACCAACAAATAGGCATGCTCAACCATATGTTTTGGAATCACCAGGTAAATAACCACTCAAACAAAATTTTTCTTCATGTTGTCCAGAAGCGTGCATTCAAGCCCATAGCAGGATAGCAGAATATTTAACAGCGTATTCATAATCTTTTTTCTGAGAATCATCAGCATGAATATCGCTGACTGATCTTGTGCCAGCTGAAAGCTTTTTCTCTGTGGCGTGATAGGTAGCTTTCTTCGCATTAGCAAGTAGCTCCCGTAATTCGATCGAAAACTCCTTGCCTCGAGGTCGAATTCATAAATAAGTGGTCTGTTCGCGGTATGTTGCGACAAAAAGGTCTTAGACTACTCAGAAACAACTTCTAAAATGGAATCTTATTGCGGATCACATTCGGGCCATCCTCTAGTAGCCGCCTTTCAGCTTGGCTGTAGTCGTACTCAAATTGATTTTCCAGGAGTGAGGCAGCACACAGAATCAAGACACCAGATTTGATCGATGGCGTTTTGGCAAATAAACATCGCGCGTACGCGAGAATGCTGTCGAATTGCCTCTAGGCAAATATTTTCCCAATGCGAGGCCACAAGATTCTTCCCAGATAAATCATTTCTAACTGCGCACTATCTGTTAAAATATACTGTAGCCGCACTGGAAATACGTACTTCTCGCACTGGATATGCGAAAAAGCGGAAGAGAATTAAAAGATCACTGCATCATCAACATGCGTTAAATAATCAATGTTTCTCATGTTCTTTCAGTTGTTTGCGACTTCATACAATGCCGAGCGCTATTGCACCTGCCCCCCCCCCCCTCACTCATATGTTGTGCTTGATCAAGGACATCAATGGCTCAGGAAATTTATGAATGAGAGGATTTCTGTGAAGCGTTTTGAAATTTTTTCAATGTCAAGCGTTAGGAAGCTTTATTTATCAGACCTCTAAATGCGAGGGTTACTTTTATTTGCTCCCTTCCCTTCTTTGCTTTTCTGATTCGCATGTCTACAAAAAAGTCCATTCCGTGGCAGTGAGTCGTTGCTGTCCCTGATTAACTGACACAGGGTGAGACCTAATCCATTTTATCGTGATAGATAGAATACTGCGGCCTTGACTCCATAGCGGGTATGTATACAGCGGGAGAGCGCGAGCGGTGAAACATATAGTAGTTCTGTAATGGAAGTACAAGACACGCTGGCTAAAGTGCTAAGAAAAAGTCAATCAACAACCTGTTCTCATGCATTCATTTTACCATGTGTTTTGCAAAAGCTACTTACAGTAGATGTGTTCACATGAACATTCGCTTTTTCAAAATTTGTGAGCAAGGCTACCTTTTGCAGTCAGTGAGAAGAGGACACGCGAGAAAAAGAAACACTTACAATAAGTTAGTAACCAAGAGATAAAACACTGCATTTTTATTTTTCATTTTTTTACCGCATTTTAATGAGACTGTTTCCTCGTCCCACTTGAAGCACCTCGACGGTACTGGGATGGCTCTTACGGCCTGGGCGTACAAGGTGAGCGAGAGTTCATGGTCTAAACGAGAAGGAACCGACTCAAATATCTTTTTCTTCTCATCCCTAGATCCGTCATCCATGCGTCACATCGATCTGCTGTGAAATAGTTTGCCTTTGACATGGATCAGCATGAATTCTGTGTCTGAAAATCACATTGGATTCTTCATGGGACTATGTATGGATGCTTGTGGTTCCACGCGGACGCAAAGCATTATGGACACCCACAATGACCCAGCTGACTGCAAATAATAAGGCCCAAAGTACAGTTCGATGCGATGCATCAAATGAGGGTGCGATGCGACACTGTGGGGTGACATGAAAATAGAAAAAGGTACCTGAAACGTCGCATCGCAAGCTTATTTGAAGCATCGCATCGGACTATAATTTCAGCTTAAAAAGTGAAAACGGAGCTTCGGGCATGATTTTAGTTGCAGTCCCAAAAGCTTCAATTAAAACGGCAGTACAAATTACTTTCATCATCAGCACACATTCTAATTCATCATCATCACGACGATGTTAAACAGTGAGCCATGCACGCGATCTCCATGATTAACACGACACGTACCAAGCTTCACCTAAAAAAGAGGTCGATCGACTCCTGACAGTATAGACTTTTCTGTGTGGAAAAAATTTAATGAGGGATGAAGATCGACTGACACATCATGATGTCCAAGTAGCGAAGCTCTTTCATTTTGATTCACACGGAAAAAAATACAAATGCCGTAGTTACATTCATTTAATCACGATGTTTGAGTTGCATTCTTTTTTTCACTGTTTTGTGCCCTTCGGTAATAAAAGCGCATTTAGCACGTTTAGACAAAGAGTGCACAGTAAAAAACCGATCAATCTATATTTAAAGTATTTCGAGTCATAGAATGGATGAACTAATCGCTACAAGCATTTTGAATCCATCCCCTCTCTGACGTCAAGACTTATGCCTTAAATTCTATTTTCCGCCATGCTCTTTATCCACTGACCTGACCAAACCCATCGAGCTCTTTAACAGCAGATTCCGAACTGCTGCGATCCTTAAAAAAAGATTGGCATCGTCTGCGTATTGATTTATTAGACATTCGAAGCCACCGACTGTCACCCCGTAGACATTGGAACTGGCCATTGAAGCTATTTCCATGAAGTCCGCTGCGATCACAAACAGGTAGGGCGACGATGCGCAACCTTGCCGGACTCCTCTACCTAAAGCGATCCTTCCCGAAGTATGCCCATTGTTGGTAGCTCCGCTTACTGCACCTCTTTATAGCGTCTCAACAGCTGCTATGAATTGTGGCCTGAAGTTTATTTAGCACAGAGCCGAAACTATGAAGCTATGAGATATCGTATCAAAAGCGCGCTGAAAGTCCAAAGACAGTAAAAGTCCAGACGCATCGGGCTGTGGCATCATGGCTTCGATGGCGTCCGCAATTATACCAATGTGCTCCCCTATGTAACGCAAAGGCATGAGGCCCGTTTGAATATCTTTGACTATCTTCTTCAAAAATTTTTTCAAACGTGAAGGCATGACCTTAGCAAGGATCACTTGAAAAAAAGAATTGAGCTTCACCTGATAGCAGATTTGATGGCCTCCCGACATAGGAGAATAAACGTGCAAAAAAAATCGAATAAGTAATGTAGCCTCACTGTCGCATCATGATGTCCGAGTGGCAAAGCTCTTCCATTTTGACAAATGCCATATTTACATTTATTTGATCACAATTTTCAAGAAGCATTCTTTTCTTTACTGTATTGTGCTCTCAAGTTTTTAAGTGCGCATTTAGCACGTTCGAACGAGCAGCGCACAGTGAAAACGATTGATTTGTTTTTGAAGTATTTCGGGGCACGGATTTGAGAAACTATTCGCTACGCGCAATTCGAATCCATATCTGACGTCGAAACTCTCATGGAATGCGACCTATATTTGTGTTAAGGTAGTCAACATTGATCCGAAACATTCATTCAATGGTTTTACTGTAACCGCTGAAATGATTGAAAAGTGCTCTAAATGCGTAATCATATATGCCTGCGAAATTTTTGCATGGCTTTTTCAAGACCTTTCCACGCTAGTCCCTCAAGATCTTGATAACAGCAAACTTTTTACAAGAAAAAGAAAAACGAAATGTGAGACATTAGGAATAAAAAAGATTATATTTACAGATATTAATTCTCTAGACAGCCGAATAGGAAATTTTTGTTATTTTGGCCATTAATAGTTTTTTGAAGGACGCCAAATTTAGGCTTCACTTGCTGCCACCAAGGCCTTATTTTCTCATTTGCGAATCATGGTGTGAAGCGCGATACGAAAGCAAATTTGCAAAGTGGGCATTGGAACCATGAGTAATTGTATCAGTTTTTCTCCGTAGGATGCAAATATTAATCGATCGATGCGTTAAAAACCAAATCTTTCCTAATTGACAAATACCTGCGACTTGTCAAACTCGAACTGCGACTTGTCGAACCAAGCTTGTGTTCTGTGCACTGCTGCTTTTGAGACATGCTCCCCAAAGGCAGCTGTGCTGTTTCACGTGAGCAACCTAAACACGCCAAAGCTGTAGCGCTGCGAGTAAAGTGATATGGCTTATCGTTACATGCTAAAGCCTTAAGGAACACTGGAAAATCTCTCCTCCTCTTCTTCCTATTTTATGTTGATGCTCATGGTATATCATATCAGTAATGAATCGCTCGAGGATACAGGGACACATGACACAAAATGATTCACCTTTGCCGCGACTCGAATACTCTTACTAACAATAATTGCAAGCGCTACTACGCATAGCCGGAGAGTTAGTCACTCCTAGCCCTCTATGTGGACCACGAGCGATGGATTGCATGGTCCTCTGCTCGTTGCCATTATCAGTCGTCCAGTTGATATTTATGCAGAAAAGCAGCTTCTGGTCAGACATTTTTCCTGAACCGTGATTGCGCTTAGCAGTGGCCGAGTAGACCAGCCATCCCAAGCCCTTGTTCCACTGTGAGCAATGGCTGGTCTAAAAGTTTCGAGTCTGTCATAACAGACTTATTTAGAAATGATAAGACCGTTTTTCGTTTTTTGCTACAAACTTGTTCGGCCAAAACACTTGTTCCTGCCTAGATTGACTAAGAGAACTGAGTGATTACCATACGCCTTCTTCCGAATCTCTAGAAAAACATAAATCTAAAATCGGAACAAACACCCTAACTCTTACAGATAAAGTGCACAGATCATTCGTGAATGTACTTCGGTATACAGGCGGCAGGAAACAGCAAAATTACTTCTTTTATGCCTCTATCATATCCGATACTCAGTCTTCGATTGCGCAAAAAATTTTCAAGGCGACCCTCATATTTCTTGTTCACAATAACGCTCCTCAGTCCCTTGGAAAGAAGAGAAACAAAAACCGAAAATTCTAGCCCGTGAAGAAGTCAAACTGAGAGCCTCGTGGTCGCAAAACGAACGTGTTGTCGGGAAGCCACTCTGCCTGATAAGGAAAGCTAGCTCATGTTCAGGGTGATCTTGACTTTGATTTCCCCAGTGCACTTCCTTCGAAGCTAAAACGGAAAACTGAGGATCCGCAAAGCTTATCAAGTTATTATATGCACGAATCTTTAAGTAGAGATCCATGGTCCATCTATCCCATACAATAGATCCATGGTTTCGTGTGAGGGGTGGAAAAGAGTAATCTCGATGGGACACTTTTAAAAAATTTTCGAAAACGGTTCCGTCAATTTGTATACTTGGGAAAAATTATTTTTCTTTAAAAAATACCGTCATTTCTGATCAATTTTTCGCGTTGAATTCGTCTATCGTAAGTAAAATCGTTTTTTTTTTTTAAACATTTGACGAGTTATTTAGAAATTTCAAAACCACCACTCAAGTGGGGCCCGCCCGTAGGGTATGTTCCAATATCTTCATCTGTTCTTTGAAGGAGATAGTGTATGTTTTTAGTCTGAATATGATGTGAATTTCCTTTTAGACCATGTCTATTCAAAAGAAATGAAAATTTACAAAGGGTAAAGCTCGAGTGAAGGGAGCGCCGATGATATCTTAAAAACATTTGGAAAAATGTGGTCGAGGCACATCTGTCGGATGCGTCGAGAAGAATACGAATATTGTTGTCGTCCATTGGCAGGACAACAAGATGGTGTCATTTATTTCGAATTACGTTGGCCGCCAACCCTTGGACAAGTGCTGAAGATACTCCCGATCTAAGAAAAAGCACACTGAAGTCGAACGTCCGGCGATCATCGGCGAGCATAACAAATTCAAGGGCGAAGTCGATTTGAGCGATATGATTAGTTCAATATATGCTTTTTCATTCACATTCCGGCGGTGGTATGTTTATTTATTGGATCGTTTTGAAGGAGGATTTCTGACAAGTAAAGAATGGGTTATGCAAGTGGGCGAGTACCACTACAGTGGGATAGGTCGAAGGGCGGGTACCACTCAGCTGGGTTGACCTTTTCGGGGCGGGCCCCACTACAGTGGTAGTTTCCATTTTTGTACATGGTATATATATGATGGTAAAAAAAACAGCAGAAAGTGGGAAGGGTCCTGTACCTTGAAAATGAAGTCTGTTTGCTTCTAGCTTGCGTTTGAAGGACTTCGCTCATTAGAGGGTTGAATGGCTGGAGATGGTTTCGGTAGGAACGTGCAACAGTGTGTTATGGAATACTTGTGCGCTCCGTTAGATCGATTAGATAGTCAGAAAAAGGTCGGAGTTCACAAGCACGGTAGTCAGAGATTGCCTTATTTTGTTGACTGCGTCATGGAGCGCACAGAAAGTGCAAAATACAGAAGCGTTACAAATGTTTCAAAATACAGATCTTCCGAATATGGATTTCGACTTGACAATCAAATGTCGTACAGACTGGGCTTTCGAACATGTAGGTTGTACTTATGACTGTGGGATAGAAAACCGCATAATAAGTGGTGGTGGAAGGTCTACATGACCATACACATGCTGCGTCATGCCATACGAAACGGAGTACAAGTTTTCGATAGCCATGGATTTAGTCATTTTCATCCCTGGCAAATAGTTTTGGGCAATACTGTAGTGTTGCGATTGACGTCATCGTCAAAGTCAAAATCCTGTCAGAATCGTATGCTTTCAAAATCCTGTCAGAGTCAATATCAATCTCGAAAAAATTCGCGTATCCTTGGCATTCAGAGATTGCGAGTGGACATTCGACCAGAATATATTTGATACGAATGGGAAATGATGGCTCAGTCCCTATTTATTGCACATTCCCTAATGTCTGGATAGGCAATGCGAAATAAGGTGCCGGACTTGCTCCTCGTGCTTGATTTTATCGCGATCACGAAATCATCAGGCGGAAGCATGCAAGATCCGCTGCTTCCTGAACAATACCTTGGTGCATCAGCATTGCTCAGAGTAGCATCTGGCATGGCTGGTGACATAAATTAGGCGAGTTGTTATGGTCTACTTGTCAACCCTAAAACCGGGAGTACATGTGACCAGCCAGAGCCAGGCAGGATCTTTCTTGATCACCTTTTTTCAGCCTGGACTGGCCTGCTCCGAAGGGCGCATCAAACCACATGCACTACCTTTACCAGTTTCATTTCATGAATTTTTTGCTAATTTCACTCCTTTTTTAGTCCTGACTCTTCTCCACCCCCCTAATATACACCCTCGAGGAATGACCGCGTTCGAGCACATGCAATCGTGAGTGAAAGTGGAACCATTCTACAAAATTTGCTTCTACTCGTGCGCAAGAGATTTAAAGCAGTGGCCATTATTGTCGCCCGACAACCATGACGAATCTTAACCACTAAATCTCTCTCTCTGGCTTAGCTAAGGTTAGGCACTCGTTTTCACGTGTCTGAGCACTGGTATTTCAGGAAAATAGAACCTTTTCTCCAGTCAAGGCGGTGCATTGTAGACTGATCGTGAGTTCAGCAAACATTAGGTCAGTTCTGTATGTCACGAGGATCCCTTTTATTGCAGTCTCATTGACTTGCAACATGTTGGGCCGGTAAATCATTTCGTGTAAAATGTGTCCCTCCACCCTCGAGTGCGCATGAGCGTTTGGTGATGTGGAAAAACATGAACATGAACATGATGTGCCGAAGTCAAATTTGATGGTTGTCAACAAGCAGTATTCGGATGACCAAATTTTATGAAATATGTTGCAGCATTAAATCTAGTCAATTTTTCCACGCTGCCATTCACGGCATATCATTTTAACCTCGTTTTCAGTGCATCCTCTATTCTTAATTATAACCTGCATTTTCGCCGTTTATTTGCCAAGCTCTTCATTAACAATTCAAAGGGAGAACGCTTTTTTAAAACATATCGCTCTTTTTTAGGACATGACAACTTTTAGGGCGGTCAAAAATGATTTTTTGGCTTAAATTTTATTCCTACATTAAAATATGGTTCGATGCTACTGCGTAGTCTTGTGAGTCTCATGCTTTTACTTCTTTTACATGATTTCCATGTACAGGATTTCAGACTCACTTACCCTCGTATCTAGTGCATTTTGTGTTTATTTTAAGCTCATTTAGCGACCCCGTTTTGCGCCTGACTCGCAAAAGTATGAGGGAAAGAAGCGAGCTTCCGCAAACCGGTCCCTCTAACGTCCGCTGTTATTGTCAGTCACTCTTCATATCACGCCTTTTCTGTAAAAACACAGTTTTTTGAATTAATTTTTTAATTTGAATTTCGCGCCTTTTTTTAAAGTTTCATAGAATCGTTTTATTTTTTTAAGTATAACTCTCATCGTCATTCTTGTGCGGAGACGGCTTTCAAAATGTGCGAGAAGTGTTGAACCCCATAATTTGAACTTCCCGCCATTTCAAAAACTAGATATGTGTTTTTTCGTTCATATATATCCCTAAAGTATGTTCACACAAACAGTGCGCCGAAAGGAATGATTGGCCTTTATATAAACAACCTCGAGGTCGGAATGGGAGAATATTCGCAAAGGCAACTCGATTAGATCGCCTTTCGCGGAATGTGGCCCATATTTGCCCCAACCTATTTAACATCAACCAAGATGGGCATCCAGTGATTTTATGGTAGCCGCCAAAAAAGAGCACTCTCTCCGAGAACTGAACAAGAAAACTTTTCCCCCGCCTCGCACGAGTCGCAAATTTCTGCGGGGCTAGGACCTTTAACAGAAATGTGTCGCACAGAAGCACTTCAGTTTTGACGGGTATATCGAAAAAATACAATAATTAAGAACGAGAGGATTACTTAGGAAGCCGCAGTGAAATCTTTGTAATCATTTTAGTGGAATCCAGCAAGAGTAAAATCCACAGTATAATTTGTTCGTTAAGAAGGTAACAATACTGGTACATTTACAATACCGCGTCAGAACCGTAGCATGTTGCCTTTAGGGGCTGTCTTAGTTCCAGACTGAAGCACTACTATCGAATAGGTTAAGAGACAACATTCAAAGAGCCGTGTTCCTTTTTTCATATTAGCGGTTGCAGGATACTATTCCTTGCAATAGTAGCATAAATCCGCCTCTCTCCTAAAATCACAATTTTGAAAAAACTTTTAGGCCAGCCAATGCACACAGTGGAACCAGGGCTTAAGATGGCTGGTCTACTCGGCCACAAGAAAAAAGGAAAGTGTCCCAACATGTTAGGTGCCCTTTCGAAAACTCGTTTTGCAAATAGAGAGTCTTTTTTCGACGATAAAGCAGGTGGCTTATTAGTGAAGGTCGATGCATTCCACTGCGGCGGATAATGTAGCGCATGAAAGCCTTGACTGCACCAATCCTGAAGGAAAGGAATCCGGACTGCGAGCCTCGGGCTGCGGCGTAAATTGTAGCAAAGAGAAAAAGAGGTTAGGCCAATAAATTGCTGGGGCGGGTCTCTTGACTTCAACTGATGCCAGCATTCTTTTTGGCGCACTGAATTACAATTTTGACTGAGATCTGTATGCAACTTTAAAAATTTCGGCTTGCAATTTTCGTGCTGCTTTTACGTCCCGGATATACAGCATATGTTGCATCTCTCGCGAGCTCGATGGGATGTGCGGTTTTTATGTATTTACAAGTTAGGGGACTCGAATGCGGGGGACTTACAATAATTTAGCTCAGTTAGAAAAAGTTACAGAAAAACAGGACTGACTGTTATTTATCGATTTTATTGTTTGCACCTAACGTTCAGAACCACCGGACTGTTACATTGACTCCATACTTGACCCAAAGATGGCTGCCTGAGCAGCAGCATTCTTATCGTTAGTTATAACTTGGATCATCCTATTTTCTCTGCAATACAGGCATCAACCTGACGCAAACATCCTAGTCGTCAAATACATATTCGAATAGCTCCTTTGGTACAATTCTTCCTACAACACCCGCGAACAAATTTGTCTGAACTTTGCCAAATATTTTGTACCATTTCCTTTAACTCTTTCGTCAGCTTTGGTCTAATGCTGAGAAGCTTCGGTATTCCACGTTTTTGCTTCAAGTTTTTTTCAACAGTCGCTTCTGTATCAGCTGTTGTTTTTTTGTTTTCAGCTTCGTTCCCACAGAAATAGTTTTTGCACGACTTTAATTCATTCATATAATGCCATTCCCACAGGCGAGACAAACTTTTATTCATACTCACATTCCAATACCGAAATCCGAAGATAAAAATTTTGTTGGGTCGTATCGTCCTATTTCATTACTACCAGTATTCTCTAAAATCTCTGAAATCCACATTCAAAAGATGCTTCGTCCATTTCTGCGTATCTCACTTAATCAATTCGGTTTCGTGAAACGTCGTGGTGTTAGCTCGGCACTCATTGCGGTTTCGCAATTCATTTATAATCGGTTGGACGACTCAAAGTTTGGAAACGTCGTTGGGATATTTTTGGATGTTAAGAAACCTTTCGATCTTGTTCGCCATGCTCCTCTGCTAAGATCCCTTCAATACCACCATGGATTACCGCAAAAATTGTAGGCCATCGTCCACTCTTATTTATCTAATCAAAATCAATTCGTTGCAATGGACTTAGCGAGGTCAGGACTTTCGACCGTGACCTCTGGAGTTCCACAAGGCTCAATTCTAGGCCCAATCTCATTCAGCTCGTACAGTACGTCGACCCGATTCTGGAGGTTTTTGCATCGACCTTTAGTGGGGCCAGATTACTTGCATACTCTGACGACTTAGTTCTCCTCGCTCCAGTAAAAAATCTCCTGGAAGCTGGTCAACTGTGCCAATCAAAAATTGATTTTGTGGGTGAATGGCTATTGGATCTTGGATTTGAATTGAATCAAGAAAAATCAAAAGCGATCTTATATCGGTACAATCATCAGAAATAAAATCGGCTTCCTCAATCTCTGATCCGTGGTCGCCCGATTGAAGTTGTTGAGGAAATCAGGTACCTCGGCGTGATTTTTGTTGTTCAAATACGTTTCGGCCATTGCCAATCGCTCGAGGGCAATGTTGGGTGCTCTTCGACGTAAACTCAGCAAAAATGTCGATAAGAATGTCACGGGTAATGTTTACGGCTTGCATCCGATCGGTTCTAGATTATAGTTCATGTGTTTATGATCCGATCACGAAAAAGGACAGTGAAAATTTGGAAAAGTCACAACTTCTTGCTGCTCGAATTTATTGCAATGATTGGTCGATAACATCAGCGAATGTCAGAAAAAAATGTGGGTGGCCGTCGCTTTCCGACCGCCGTACATAAATATCTGAGGTTACTTCAATTTTGTGAGTTTTACCATGGATTTCACGACTACAATAACTTAAATTTTATTCACGAATCGATTTCTGGTCAGCGTTTTAGTCAAAGAAATACTGCGAGTCATCAATTGGTGTTACTGAAATCTCGAACGGTCTCTTACGGGCAGTCTTTTGAACATTCTGCAAAGATTTTATGGGATGACTTGCCAGAATATATCGCCTTATAATCATTGCGTGTCTTTATGACGAATAGTACAGTTTTGAGTCTTTTTCTGTGTGACATCTGTTTCCTTTTATTTGTTGTATGTTTGCCCCGTCAGTGCGCTTTGGCTGCTTGGGATGGCAGTAAAGTAAGAACTAAGAACTAAGAACTAAGCCTGGTACTTAAACAGTCGTTGAGCGCAAAGTTGGGCAATAATGTTGAGCCCTTTCGACTTCACACCCTTTGTACTGCACCTACCCTAAGAAATTTGCTGCATCAAGGAAGCCCGCCAGATCTGCCTGAAGCAAATACACATTACAGAGACTAGGAAGGACTATTTACAGTACATCTATGTAGAATGCGGATACAGCCGGAAAACTAGCAGAATTAACCAAGTTTGCTCGAGTTTTTTAGGTTTATACGATTACTTTCCGATGGATTTGAATATGAGCAAAAAATTAGTGATGGGTTTTGGTGGCATGCAACTGATATATTACACCAGAGATGTGCGGCAGAATATCCTGCGATGGTAAAAAAACTTAGCTGCTTACTATCCTGAAAGATTGAAAGTACAATATTTAGGTGGGTCTTATGCGCTTCGGAAAGGAATTGTATGGCCCCAAGAGGCTCTAAGGTGGCATGCAATTTCAAGAATGACGTATTGAATGAACATGCTGATTGCCACAGACAGGATCATCTGTTATCAACAGTTGGTTGGGTAACTGGAATCAGTATGCACTCGACAGATATACTGTGCAGTTCGGCGCCACATCTTAACTCAACACTGGATCAGGTCAGCCCGACTTGACCTGACCCGAAAGTAAAGAGCGCGCAGGCACTGTTTGCGAGAAACGTGGATAGGAGAAACTGTATACACGCGTTGATTTTGCATAAGTCTATCAAAAATGGCCAACTTCAGAGCACCCGAAAAACTTCTTAGGGAGCACTTATCAAAATCGCTTGTTCGATGGAAAATTCGGAATGATGAAAATTCGTATTACGTATTCCGTCAGCAAAATCCACCGGCCGAAGTAGGTGGTATTAGGAAATCGCGTTGGATTTGCTTATCATGTGGAGCTGCCAAACGACGCCTTGGTGTCCTTGCATCGTGTTCTCGCTTACACATTAGTCACGAAGGAGCTAACGAAACGATTCTGACAGATCAAGAGCAAGGTCACAATCCTAACTGTATTCCAAAAACGGTTGGCGAAGTTGAATCGATGCAATTGAAACGTGAAGCTGCCAAAGAGGTTCAAAGAGGAAGAAAGCGGCCGCTTCAAGCTTACTCAGAAGCTGCTGGAGAAATCACGAAGCGATTCCGAGGTATGGAAAGAGTTTTGGTTGAGCATAATTTTCCAACTTACGAACATGTCAAACGTACATTATATCGTCGCGCCGAGCAAAGTCAAGTCCAAGTCGATGATCCACGCCATTTGCCAGTCGAATACCAACGTACAACTCGTGGCCGATATACATCGCCAGAACATCCTTTTGGAATGAACGCTGGATGTTGTACACGTCTCCAGATCCCGACCCACTGCTTTTGATATTCGCCAGTGATTTAGATCTGCAACTACTGAGCGAAAGTCACACGTGGGTGATCGATGGAACTTTCAAAGCATGCCCTAAATCCGATGCCGTCCAGCCTTACACTATCCATGGATATGGCCGCTTTGACACCGAAGCCGTTCCATGCGTAACTGCATTGCTCTCTGGAAAGGCTCAAGATCTCTATGAGACAATGTTCCGTCAGATACGTGATCGCATATTTCGTCAGAGGGGTGATTTTGGCGTCGTCCGCAGAATTTTAGTCGATTTCGAAGTTGCAGCATACAACGCGATCAGAGCCGTTTTTCCTCACGTGACAATTTTTGGATGTCTATTCCATTTTGGCCAAACGTTGATACGAAAAATGCACAGTGAAGGTTTGCGAGGAAAGTATTTGACAAAAGTTGAAAACCGGCCTGAGCACCCTGTCAAAACATGGTTCGGTCGAGTGAAAGCTCTAGCACTGCTACCATCGGAACTGATCAATTGAGGTTGGCAGGACCTGGAATTCGATCTGGAGCGCAATATTCCTCCCACACCAATCGGGACGAACACGGGACGAATTGTATGAGCGTTTGCATCAACAAATCAACAATGAAAAAGTGATTTTCACAAACGGAACAGGCCACCTGTGGCAACAGAATTTCGATGCTGCAGTTCTGTTCCATGTCAATCGAGGTGCTTACGAGTTTTTAGTTGAATTTATCCGCCATTACTTGAATGTTCAGCGTCATCGCATGGGAGATAAGATAATTGTTCAGTAATTATATCTCTATATGACAAACGTTATGATTGTGAGTCGCAGTGATTTAGTTTCTTTCGCCATGAAATGATAAGAAAATGCAGTACTTTTTAAAAAATTGGTAGAAGTGTTCCGTGGGTTAACCGTGGCATTCACCGTGGCATTTCCGTAGCATTTAGACATTTTTCAAAGCCGACCTGATTTAATATCAATTTTTTCCCGACTCACTCGACGAACCCTAGTGGTATTTCGCATGTATACTTTCAAGATTTTAAGGTCAAGGGCTATGTATATAAAATTCAAAGAGCAGCGATCTTATATGCCAGTTGCAAGAACATTTTGAACTTCTTCATATAAATGTGTTTTTATCATCAGAAATTTAAAAACTTGCTGCAGTCGACCGTCGAGCTACCCCTCCACCCCCCCTCCCCCCACAGCGGCTAAACACTTTTGTCTAGCACACCATCCTGGGCTGCGGTCGACCTTCATGTATGGCCCTTTGAGGAGCAACTGCTGCTGACTAATTGACCAGATGCCTCTAATACAGTATTTTGCACAGGGCTAGCTTTTTTTTTCATCTAAAATTATTTGTAATTTTTGGTTTTGCAAAGTTGAACTTGATGGTTGGCGATACTCCTATGCGAGTCAGCATTTGAATACAGTATGCTAGAAGGAATGCATGATGGCATTCGTAAATATCGAGAAACTCGCCGCAGCAATGAACTGTCCTGACCTCTTTCTCTCCCTGCTACAATTTCTGTCGCAGCCCGAGGGTTTCTCGCAGTCCAAATTCCTTTCTGTTAGAATCTATTTTCGATTAGAACTGAGGCAGGCAAGACTTTGATGTTCTACAGTATTCGCAGTGATGAAATGGATTTACCACCATCTTGACGGCATTTGATTTATCGTCGCGAAAACGCTCTCTTTTCTGTAAAACCAACGTTGGTGGAGCATAACACCCATGAAACGACGAACGATGAGATAGAGCGAGAGCGGGGTCGACAAAGAGGGAATGGTAACGGGTAGCCTCAAACATGGCACACTGAGCATAATGATCTGCATAATGATGATTTTGACTACAATATTTTTCGAAATGTTCCCCCGCCTTGGCCTGACTTATCTAGGTCTGAGGCGATAGTTATTACCTTCTATGTCTGGTCTCATCCGTTTTAGGACCCAATCTCAGACCTAAACTTCTTGGAAATCAGACACACTCTGCAAAGGAATTCGATTAGACTCGATTGGACAGGTTAAGCTTTAGTCTTCAGTATGGGTTTAGCCTGTGTGGTTTCCCGCGTGGAGAAGTGTTTCTCTCGAATTCATTTGTGGAATAATATAAGAATGCGTTTCCTATTTTGAGCAAAATGATTGGTCTTGTATTATTGTCCATTGCTGCTAGAATGTCTTACTAAGCTGCGCATTAATCAAAATTCCAGCTTGAGTAGGAGATTGCGCAATTGAAAGAGAGACCTGTCCAGCAAGTATAATAATATTTTTCACAACACAGTCCCTGAATATCCACTATGCGAGATCTGCAGATGTGAGCATTTTCTAGCAGCCACCTTCCTCAAGCTGGTGACATAAATGAGGCTGGTTGTTATGGTCTACTTGTCAACTCTAAAACTGCGAGTACGTGACTAGCCAGAGCCAGGCAGGATCTTTCTTGATCACCTTTTGTCAGCCTGGCCTGGCCTGCTTCGAAGGCGCATCAAATTACATGTACTACCTTTCCCAGTTTCATTTCATGAATTTTTTGCTAATTCCTATAGTGAGTCACCTTTGCATATGTGCGCATGATAAATGTAAGTTTTAATTACTGTAGTTGAGAATTTAATTCAATTTTTTACTTATCTCTTATATATTTAGATAGATATACTGTAGATATATGTAGTATCTATATATCTGTGAAGGGATATTTTATCTAATTAGATGCAGATTTCTTTTCTGCACAGATGCAAAATTTTGGCCCGTTCTCCTCTCAAAAGTTCGATAAGTTGCATAGGCAAAATTTCTCGCACAGCTGGAGTCAAAGGCGAGGTCGATTACGAAACAAGGTAGGACTATCGTCAGGCTTTGTATCAAAATGATTAGGTCTGCCTAAGTACCTGATGGGTGTAAATTCTCTAATCGTAGGCAACGCAGCATTTTCAGTTTCCGTTCGTTAATGCTCCTTTTTCAGGATGTGAAGAAGCCAGCCAATCGACATTACTGTTCGACATGTGCATCGAATCGAGTGCTGAAGGAAGGACGTGCGGTTGAAGGAAATCCACGAAACGAGAATAGTAAGCTAGACTCTCTCATCAAAGTCCTGAAATCTTAAGATGAAACTAGGAGTTTTAAAATTGTCCGCAGACGGACTACACTGTGGTTAAAACGTATTTTGGAAAGTCTCTTAGTTGCTAATGGTCATGTAGTCAGGTAGCCAGCGATAAACACATCGTCGCCATGTGATCATGCTGTGATGATTTGAATGAACAAGACAACTACCAGCTATGTAAACATACTCGTACACGGGATTAGCTGCTTTGATCTTTGGCCATCCCTGACCACATGGCCTTCTACCTAGGCCGAGGCGGGCGGTTGTCCGGTGGATTCTATAGGTGAGAAAAAGAATTTCATTCTTCAGTGGCTGCTTTGGACATCCTCAGGCACGCTAGGCCAGCTTCAATACTTCCGCCCAGCCGAAAACAAGAAATACTGTGTCTATGTATGTCTGCCGAGCCGAAAGCTAAGCGCTAGTCTTTCGCGCGCTGTCGCCATTAAGGAATGATCCCGTTGCCTCTCCCATATGGGCGGGCTAAGTGTACCTGTTGTAACCCGTACCACATTGTTTTAGAGTTCCTCCTTTGACTTGCTGCAAGGCACGTGAGTTTCCAGCACGTGAATTGCTTCCTCGCGCTCTTCCCTCTCTGGCACTCACGATAAGATCAGACCTAGTCAAATCCAGTCGCTCTCCCTACTGGTTCATACGGGCCAGGCGGCCACCTCTGGTCGGGTTGATGAACATCGCTTGGTGCGGTCGGTACCGACTTTAGGGCCCCCCTCGGTACGGCCAGCGACTCGTTGCGGCCACAATCCCCTTCTGGCCAGCGTCATTTTTCGGTCATTGTTTCGTTTCGGCCAGTATTCTTTTTTAACCAGTCCTGGCTCAACCAAAGTTCCTTTACGGCCAGTCCGCAAGGTACGCAGTGCTGACCCAGCGCGAGAGGCAGACGTGTAATCTGCAACGCACCACGCAAGCTAGTGAAGGTTTTTAGTGCTGCTTCTGCAGATTGCTCCAAAATAGTGAAGTACGGTATTTCTGCAAATAAGAAGACCATGTACACAGCCGAAGGTGAGGGCGAGTGGGATGAACGACAGCGGGTACGCAGACGCAGACTGAACACTCGCAGCTATTGCTTGGTTTCCGTTATGCGGGAGAGAATGGACAGTGGTGTAGTGCATTCTCTCCTAATAGTGTGGTAAGTGGACAGCGGACTCACAGGGCTGCACTTCGCTTATGACCCAGTCTTCCAGCGTGAAATGGCATCTGCACCAGCACAAGTGCGATTATAGTCAGTGGCTCTCACAAGACTGACAAGTCCTAGGTCAGTCAGAACTTGCTTGCGGTCGACATGTGCGGCTGTAAGCTGGCGTTTCCCGAATTTGAATGTCCTTAGGCTTGGTTGACCAGTAAACTGGACACCGGCGTGGCGTGGACTGCGCGTTGGCTTGAGCCGCTGTTTAGTCTTCAGCAGAGAGGTTTCAAGGATCAGCCAAGGCGACGGCATGGACACAGTGGATTGGGGTATGGTTCGTTGTCCGACTCCGCACGGCAGGCTAAATAGTCTGCATACCTTTGAAGTTCTGATTAACCGTCATGCTGCCTCTAGATTTTTTGCCCTTTTTCAAAATGCTTTCCATACACTTTTTCGATGTATACTTTGTAGCCACAATCTCTTTCGCTCCAATACTTGCGCAGTAGATACACAGGTAATTTAGCTTAATTGACGCGTCGAATGTAGTTATAACTTGTACTCTGTCATCCCGCCCATCCCCACCAATACACACGACCACTTCAGATCAGGGTTCTTACTCACTTATTCTACACAGGCATATCCGCACAAGTCCACATTTAATATGACACAGTCAGAAAAGGCAGGTAAGAAACGAACAACCCTAAAGAGCACTCACACTCACCTCCGTCCTGCTTTCCACATAAAAACGAAAACGTAACACAGTTAGGAATGCAATAATCTGGACACCTGGACCAATAACCCAGACAGGACATCATGGGGGCTCCGTGTGCGGCGGTGCGTCGCATCCCTTCTCGAATTTTCGTCTCCTCTTCCAAGCAATGTTGGAAAATCGGCTTTTTAAATGTAAACAGCATTTCGGGCAAACGTGAAGACCTGAAAGGTGAATTGTTATCTGGAAATTATGACGTTTTTGGTGTCGTCGAAACAAAAATCGACAACCCCGTTTCTGATAGCGAAACTTCTGTCCCAGTGTATTCTATTTTTCGACAAGACCGCAAGAAAGGTGGCGGAGAAATTGCTTTGTTCTACAATTCTTCCACTTCATCCCATCGTGTCAAGGGACCTGCTGATTTTGGAATTGATCAAACAAGCTTCGAAATACTGGCCGTTCATGTCGGCACTGTTGATTCGTCAGTTATTTGCCTTATCGTCTATATTCTGAAAACAAGTTTGTTGGCTGTTCAGAAACTGGAGGACTATATATTTCGAGCGTTTCATCGACAGCTCCATCGACTTGTAATTTTGGGTGATCTCAACATCGATTAGTTGAGTAATTTGCCTGCGAAAACAAGATTCTGCGACTTCTCGGCATCCATTGGCGGGACCCAAACTGTTTGGATTTGTTAAACGTCGTGGTACAAACTCTGCTTCGATTTCCGTGTCACAGTTTATTCACGAAAATCTGAATAGCATGAAATTCGGCAGTGTGATTGGAATATTTCTGGATGTAAAAAAGGCGTTTGATAGAGCTCCACATTCTCCGATTCTTCGTAACTTGGAATATTACCATGGAGTGCCGCAAAAGCTTTTACACCTTCTGCACTCTTATCTGTCGGATCGCCGCCAGTTCGTGAAAGTAAATTCTGCCCGATCAGATTCTTCTCCTGTTCTGTCTGGGGTTCCACAAGGCTCAATTCTCGGTCCATCGCTATTCGTCAGCTACATCGATCCGCTACTGGATGAATTCCAAAAATTATTTTCGTTCGCAAAATTATTGGCATATGCTGATGACTTGATCATTCTGATCCCGATGAAGGTTATGAATGATGCATCCCGTATCTGTCAAACTATTGTTGATTTTATCCACGAGTGGTTACAAGCAATTGGATTAGAGCTGAGCGCCGAGAAGTCCAAAGCTATTCTGTTTCGTTATAATTATCGACATTTTGATCAGTACCCAGCTGTGATGGTTCATGGCCAGCGATTATTTTTACGAAGTAAAATATTTGGGAATAACTTTTTCGTCTTACATGAAATTCTCAGAGCATGTTCAGGAAGTTTCCCAGAAAACCCGAATGATGTTGGGTGCTTTACGTCGAAAACTTGGTTGGCACATCAACAGAGAAGTCATTGGTGCTGTTTACCAGGCCTGTATTCGTTCTATTCTCGATTATGGCTCATGTGCATACGATCTAATTCTCAAAAAGGACGTGGAGAACCTCGAAAGGTCTCAGCCTCTAGCAGCCAGGATCTATCTACTGTAAACGATTGGTCTATCAATCCCCTCGACGTGTCTTCGAAGTGTGGATGGACTCGCTTGTCTGACAGACGCAAGCACTTGAAATTGACTCAATTTTACAGGTTTTATCCAGTCAGCAGGATTATCCGACCATCAATTTCGTTCATCGATCCTTTTGTGGTCTTCAAAGCAGTTCCCGTTCAGCTGCCACTCATCTTTAGTGATTCCAAAATTTCGAACGAACTCTTTTATCCAATCATTTGAGCTGTCCACTTTTATGTTCTGAAATGCGTTACCAGAGGATACTGTTTTTTCAGATTTTGAGACTTTTAAAGCATTTGTTTTTTCCTTGACATTTTAGACTTTTTTCTTTCATCTTGTATTTGTGTCTTGGTTAGTGCGCTTCGGCTGCTTTGGGTCACAGTAAAGCATGAACATGAACATGAACATGACACAGAGCTGCGGTCGATCGAATGTCGGGAGGAAAAACCTGCAAGCAAAGTAAAAAATATTTTGTAGAATTTCGTCAACTTGAGCAGAGCTCATTTTGCCTTTCGCCACAAGTCTAACCTCACAAATAAAATCGCATGAGGGGGGGGGGGGACGTGGCAACTCCCCTTGCTGCATCTCCACTTGAGGCACCTCCACAAAATGCTTGTTTCGTACCATGGCGGGTGGGGCCTGAACACTGCGGGTGCCCAGCAGATAGCAGATGAGACTGTCGACTGGTACTCTCCACTCGGAGCATCTGGAGGGGACAAGGTTCTGTGCCCAACCCCACTCAGGCAATAGAACACAGGGAGAGAAAGAATAAGGAAAAAAGACCATCTGAGACACAAGGAACTTTGACAGGCCCGCTGACTAAAAAACATATTACTAAGCCAGCTGTTACGCCTAATGTGAAAAAATATGCGACTCGGAGGGGCCACAAGCAAGTAACGTTAAAATTACAGTACCTTGTCTGTTTTTCCCGCAGTTCCTGTACGGCTGGTCGATGTCGGGTCCTAAAATCAGTCCAATTAACTGAAACATCAAGGTAAACAAGGTCCACGGAAAGAAGGCTTACTGATTTCCTTTTGGCTCTTCCTTCTCACTGCAGGTTTTCTGACGCTTGTTGTCTTGATTTAGCAGCGATTGGGAGCCACTTCTTGAATAAAAGCCGCGCTCTAGACTCACATCATCTACTCTTCGTACACTTGGCCAGCCGATTGATTGGTAGATCAAGCAGCAGAGTCTACAATGGAAAGGGCACTGGACCAAGAACCAAAAACCACGGCATTCCTATTTCCCGCTTCTTTTTGAAGCAGGCAGAGCAGCATTTTTACAGACATTGACCACCAAAAAACACCATAATCCATATAAATCAACGGATCCGTATGGGTTGTGGAATTTTCAGGGTCCCTGATCGCCTAAATTTGCATGACGCAAAGGCCTACGATGCAAGGCCTCGGCATTTTTGCTGAATATTACAGTATTCACCAGAAACTGAATGGCTCAAATTTTTTGAACATTTTGACGATTCAAGACACTAGACAGATAGATGTTTGACTTTAAACGTCGACACTAGAACGCGGAAATCATTTGATATGGGCCAAATCATGATATTCCCATTCTGTTCCGGGTAACAGGAGAAACTAAGTCCATCTTAGAAGATATTTCGACTCCACGTATGTTCTATACACTCACAGTTGGCCTGTATGAATAAAAGACTCTTGTTTATCTTACCTGAATTATCCCGATCCATTCACGAATACAACACGTTCATCTCCTTCCGAAGCCTACTGCGTAGTCTCCCAGATGGCGTGTGGCTCGATATTTCTATTCGAATGCTAAATAATTTCAAATTGCAGTTAGGCTATATTGGAGATATAGGTCAACTTATATTGTAGGCATGCATTTGAAACAGGCCTAAAAAAATTCTGAGTAGGTACCGGCATACTTATCCCACAATTTTCTCGTCGAAAGCATTTGCCGATTTCCTAGGGGATACATTTTAACAGGCAGGCCCCTACAAACATACATACCAGCATACCACTCCAATATGTGGTAGGTAAAATCGATTGATTGATTGGGTGATTGATTGAACAAATCATCGATCGATCCATAGATCGATTCAGCGATCGATCCATTAGTCGAACATGTAGATCAGATCAGCTCATCGTCTCGATCAAATCAGGTCAGCAAATTGATCACCTGATCAAATCAAACAGCGGATTGATCAGCCAGTCATCCGCCTAGTGATCGGGCATCAATCAATCGGTCATTCCTATACGATTCTTTCATGAGTTTTATTCGTATCAGCCGCAACAATATTTTAAATTACCTCACTCTTATCGATCAAAAGCCCTACAGCAAAGCAATAGAGCATATAATTATCACATCGTTCTGTTTACGTGTATATCTAATCGTACAGGATCTCTGTCCAGTGTAAAGCCCCCCGTTTCCGACTGGTTTGCGCCGCGCCTCGCCTCTTTGTGCAAAGCAGAAAATTTTTTTCTTTGGGTCTGTTCCTCTCTAGACCCCCTAAAAAAAGGTCCATAAGATGGACCTGGACAGAGGTGCTTAGGACTAGAGAACCCAAACCTTCTTACTAAGAAATAAAATAAAAATTTCCCCTTCCCTCACCGTTCTCTAGTCCTAAGCCCTGACAGCATGCAGCAGACCCTCGTACCCGCTGGACTGGTTCGACATGTTCATGCGATACGGGTTGCGAGTATGAGCTAAATTAGTCATTACTAGTCTGTCTCATACTTTGTGCACTGAACATGAAGGAAGGAAACGAAGTTGGAAGAGGTGGTGATGGTTTTGTACGAATGTAAAAAGACTTAGCAGACAAAAGAGAACAAATTTTTGTGATTTCCAAATTGTTTGAGTAGCAAACAAGGTAGTCTGATTAGTCGATCATACTTATAAAGAGCAAGATTTCTTTCGGTTTATAGGAGGGAAGAGTTATAGGGTTCACAGGGAGTTTTAAAAATTCAAAATGAAGGCCTATTTTGAGGGGCCTATACGGCTGAAGTTCGAAAGATTTTTGAGGGAAAAAAGGTTGCACTGTTTCAGTCATTATGTGGACGTGGGAAGTCAGACATTTCACAAAAAGGTTCACAGCAGGTTTGTGAGCAGAGGGTTCTCACTAGCTTGATATGATGAATTCAAAGGAGGTTTAGAGAAGAATTGGAGGGGAACAGTGAGCCTTCAGAGATAAGAATGTAAAAACCGAAAAATGTAAACCCATGCGACCACTATAGATGCTGGAAAAAGTGGTTCGGCCTATCGTGAAGTTTTAAATCACGTTGACATCACGAGAGCCCTGTTTGTCGCTATTTTCCCCAAGAACATCGACAAAATTCTCTCCCAAGCCCAATTTTGCAAAGGTTATCCTCATTTTGTAGAGCGAAAAATTTTCTACAAACTTCATGTCTTAAATAATTATGTCATCACTAAAAATTTCGAGAAAACACTGGTCATAAAATTTTCTCGCTGCCATCCGCCGCCTTTCCTTCAACACGTACGCATATATACATACGTGTCATACTGCCGCCATTCGCACCGAGTTGCACCAGTCCCTGCCCTATGTTTTCCACAGGGCTCGCACGCAAAACATACGCCCCCCCCCCCCCCCCGCCCGCCTATGGCGGTAGTCCCTACTCCTAAGGTAATGCAGGGACATAGTCCCAGTTTCTGAAAACGCAGGACAGAGCGCTCCGGATCGGGGACGATTTGGAAGAGCGCATTTGAGAACAGCGCAGATGCGACACAGCGTTTATAGGATTGACGCAAACTGGAAAAGCGGAAATCGGACACAGCGCCTATGGGAATGGCGCACATGGCAAGAGCGCAAATAGGACACAGCGCCCATGAGAATGACGCGAATAGGAAGAGCGCAAATAGGAAACAGCGCCTTTGGGAATGGCGCGAATGGGAAGAGCGCGAATGGGAAGAGCGCGAATGGGAAGAGCGCGAATGGGAAGAGCGCGAATGGGAAGAGCGCGAATGGGAAGAGCGCGAATGGGAAGAGCGCAATTGGGAAGAGCGCAAACGGGAAAGGCGCAAATGGGACACAGCGCCTTTGGGAATGGCGCGAATGGGGAGAGCGCAATTGGGAAGAGCGCAAATGGGACACAGCGCCTTTGGGAATGGCGTGAATGAGAAGAGCGCAATTGGGAAAAGCTAAAAGAGGACACAGCGCCTTTGGGAATGGCGCGGATGGAAAGAGCGTAATTGGGAAGAGCGCAAATGGGACACAGCGCCTTTGGGGATGGCGCGAATGGGGAGAGCGCGAATGGGAAGAGCGCGAATGGGAAGAGCGCGAATGGGAAGAGCGCGAATGGGAAGAGCGCAATTGGGAAGAGCGCAATTGGGAAGAGCGCAAACGGGACACAGCGACTCTGGCAATGGCGCGAATGGGAAGAGCGCAATTGGGAAAAGCGCAAAGAGGACACAGCGCCTTTGGGAGTGGCGCCCATGAGAATGACGCGAATAGGAAGAGCGCAAATAGGACACAGCGCCTTTGGGAATGGCGCGAATGGGATGAGCGCGAATGGGAAAACCGCAAAGAGGACACAGCGCCTTTGGGAATGGCGCCCATGAGAATGACGCGAATAGGAAGAGCGCAAATAGGACACAGCGCCTTTGGGAATGGCGCGAATGGGGAGAGCGCGAATGGGAAGAGCGCGAATGGGAAGAGCGCGAATGGGAAGAGCGCGAATGGGAAGAGCGCGAATGGGAAGAGCGCGAATGGGAAGAGCGCAATTGGGAAGAGCGCAAACGGGACACAGCGACTCTGGCAATGGCGCGAATGGGAAGAGCGCAATTGGGAAAAGCGCAAAGAGGACACAGCGCCTTTGGGAGTGGCGCCCATGAGAATGACGCGAATAGGAAGAGCGCAAATAGGACACAGCGCCTTTGGGAATGGCGCGAATGGGATGAGCGCGAATGGGAAAACCGCAAAGAGGACACAGCGCCTTTGGGAATGGCGCCCATGAGAATGACGCGAATAGGAAGAGCGCAAATAGGACACAGCGCCTTTTGGAATGGCGCGAATGGGATGAGCGCGAATGGGAAGAGCGCGAATGGGAAGAGCGCGAATGGGAAGAGCGCGAATGGGAAGAGCGCGAATGGGAAGAGCGCGAATGGGAAGAGCGCGAATGGGAAGAGCGCGAATGGGAAGAGCGCGAATGGGAAGAGCGCAATTGGGAAGAGCGCAAACGGGACACAGCGCCTTTGGCAATGGCGCGAATGAGAAGAGCGCAATGGGGAAAAGCGAAAAGAGGACACAGCGCCTTTGGGAATGGCGCGGATGGAAAGAGCGCAATTGGGAAGAGCGCAAATGGGACACAGCGCCTTTGGGGATGGGGCGAATGGGGAGAGCGCGAATGGGAAGAGCGCGAATGGGAATAGCGCAATTGGGAAGAGCGTGAATGGGAAGAGCGCAATTGGGAAGAGCGCAAACGGGACACAGCGCCTTTGGCAATGGCGCGAATGAGAAGGGCGCAATTGGAAAAAGCGCAAAGAGGACACAGCGCAATTGGGAAGAGCGCAAATGGGACACAGCGCAATTGGGAACTGCGTAAATGTGACACGCGCATACTGGTGTTAAACTTTTAGAGCTTTTTTAATTTTGCGCATCAACCTGTAGATTTTACTTTTTTTCCAGCGGAGTAATCAAGCGGTCACTCATATGGACAGTGCAGAATGTTGCATCCACATTCACTCTGGGCTCACAGGTGTTGTCAAAGAACGACAATTTCAAAAAAAAAAAAGAAGCAATTGAGCCTTGACCCTACAACTTATCCAACATGCAACAATTTATTTATTTATATGCGGTTGCAAGAGGCACTTTTTGATCAGCAAGAAAACATTCGCGTACAGTACGTTCGTGGTCATGTTTTCCGTTGCTCTCACTATAGCGTCATGTCGCGTAGCTTTTCGCGTTCGCAACTTCAGTTAACAAACTCCGTAATGGAACATCTCGACCACTTTTCCAGTTCCACTTTCCGCCCTCGATCTTATTACATTTTCTGTCTCGCGCCAACGCCCACCTTACTGTAATGCCGGCTTATAAATACCTGTGACGTGCCAAATTCAAACAGTTATGCCCATCTTGGAGACGAAGCCCAAAGTCGACGTCACTTTCGCAGTGGTGCCCAGAAGCGCTTTGCAATGACTTTTTTTGCGATGTCATTTCAAAAGGAGGCCTTGGAAGTATATTTTTGTGCAGTTTAGTGTGATGCTCGACCAATTTGAGCATGCTGAACTGGTTCTATAGGCGTTCGAGGAGCCTTAGAATACTTAAGTATCTATATAGCCATGGCTCTGCGCTCTGTCGCAAATAAATCGGTGACCAGTATAAATTCGCCTTGACCATTATGAGAGAATCAGGCAAACCTGTGCTAACAAGACCAATGAGAGGTTAGTGTACTCCGGCAGTGACCTCCAACAATAAATTTTTTCTTTTAAATTTTGTGTCGGCCGAAGCCCGTTTATGCCTCTAGCCGGGCAGCAGTCAAACCTTCTAAGCAGGGCTGTGCGGGGACCAGCACACAGCAACGTCCCTCTGCGTGTCTCCACTAGGAGCACCTCCACACGAGGGCATCCTGGACAGACACCGACTTCCTCAGACAATGGCGAGCTGGCTTTGAACCCTGCTGGTGCTCAACAGCCAAGACTGTCTACTCGTTTGGCGTCTGTCTCTCCACTCGGAGCACCTCGTCGATTTCGGGTGAGTCACCCACGGCCTGGCGTGCAAGATCAGCGAGGTTTATGGTTCGCAAACCGCCCTCCATCGCGGGTGGGATCGAACCCGGGACGAGTCCAGCCACCCGCTCCCAAGCAATACAGGGAGACGAATGCCGAACCGCTGCACCACCGCGGCCGCCTTCAACCGCGCATGGTAAATAACAAACGACCTTTGCAATCACGACTGTAGTGACGCGGTGGGGTACCAAGCCAGTGAGATGTGGGCACAGAAGACCACTGATGCCACAGCCAGTTTTAATCCGATTCAAAAAATCACCATTTTGGACATGTGACAGGCCATCATTGCTTTCTTGTTTCCTGGAAGCCTTATTATTCATTCAGGATCCATTCTGGCCTGCAAAAAGAAACTTGTCACGCTCCTCGACATCTACCTAATTTCTCCATATGACCTGCTGATTTATTGTTTTCGGTTCTTGTCATGTTTTTGGTTGGATTACAACCGTGTGTCGGCGGGGAGACTGCTAACCATCAGCAGCACACAGAACACAAGCTACGTGGCTTTGATGGTGACATCTCATTGCACACATTTGTGCGAGTGATTGTACACTCTGTGCAGTGCGCAGCATGTTGGGCCACTTCTCCATTCCTTGTGGCTGATTGTGAGTAGACCAGCCATCCTAAGCCCTGGTTCCACTGTGTGCATTGGCTGGTCTAAAAGTTTTGAGTCTGTCATAACAGACTTTTTGGAAATAATTGCAGTTGTAGCTGCAACTTATATCTAGTGTGAATATTTGTGTATACTGTGAATGAAATAAAGTTTCATTTTACTAATAATTAAAATATAAAATGAAGATACGTCTAAAATATTAAAAATTAATATATGAGTAAAGATATATGAATAATGTATATAAATATATAAACAGTAAAGTCCGTGCATGAATATTACATGGTTAATTTAGGCATGTCGCTGAGCAAGTTTCGATTACTTGACAGAGTATAGGAGCCTACTTTTTGCGAGATGCCTCTTTAGGTCTTGCTCTGAGACGTTGTCAACCTGTTCCACAACCGAAACTTGAACGGGACCCCCCGTAAGTCAGGTGCTACCAAGTCGTAGGTCAGCGCCACATACTCGCCAGTGATCCTAATAACCTCTAGCACCATTGGTAAATATCGGCTGAAGTGATTTTGTAAAATAATGCCGCAAATCTCACGCTGGCTTCCATGAATGGAAGAGTATCCATTCCATTACATAGGCTTGAAAAAGGAAAATTTCAAGATCTTTTTGGTTTTAAAAAATGATTACTCACTTGATGTAGTGGTAGAGATCCTTGACCGACAGTGCATTCCAAATAAGGCGGGCTTCTTCATACTGCTTCTGTGCTATCCCGCTCAGCATCGAGTTGCCTTGTTCTATTCTCGGGAATTCTTTGGTCTCGGATAATGTGTCGTAGCTTTCAACCAGCTCGTACGGGAACGTCCCCTTTGTCTCCCCAGCCGGATTGTAAGCGCGAAGAAATTTGTTCAGATCAGTGAAACTTGTGCAACAAATTAGACGGGAGAAAATAGATTAAAATTATTTCGATGATGGGTTTTTAGCTGGAGAAGCTCAAGTTGACATCGACTGTGATATGGAGCAAGCTCGATGACAATGATGGTGCGGGTTTTTTGCCTACAGAAAAACATAATACCATGCTCTTGTGCTAATACTATAGTCTTACCAGGTGCCAGATAATTGCACATGTCCAATATTCTCAAGTGCTTGGTGGACAATAATAGAATTTTATTGCCTCTGGTAATGGCTCGTGGCCACTGGATAAATCGTTCCTTTTTTCCGAGTAATTCTTTCGCACCATCATTGTCATCGAGCTCGCCGTCGTCATTCTCCATACCACAGTCAACGTCAACTTGAGCTTCTCCAGCTAGGAACCCATCAAAATTACTTTCATCCGCACTTTGATCACTTTTCTCCCGTCTAATTTGTTGCACAAGTTTTTCGAAAAGAAACTTTTTGAGCAGGTTAAGATCGTATCTGAAATTGGAAGTGAATCGTAAACTCTGAGAAAAGTGACTAACGTACTCACCTGCCTCCATTAAAAGTGATCAGAGTTAGGCAACTTAGGTCAGCATAGAAACGGCAAGTGTTTTCGAAACTGGCAGCCGTAGCGCAAGTGATTAGACAGCGGTACTTCAGACACGACTCCAAGTTGCTTGACGGGTTCGTCGTGATATTCCAATAAAACACCACGTTCACCCAAGCGTAGTTCTATAAATTAACTTTTTAGTTTGCATGCAGAAAATGACTACATAACTCTCACCCACAGCCTTCTCATCAGTCTTTCCAGCTTATCTCTCATACTTAAACACTGACGTTCCTCCCAGCGCAGCCTCGCGGTCTGGGACGGCCAATGTCTGTGAAAGTCTCCTACACAAAACCATAATCAGAACGGGTATGTGGCGGAAAAACTTCAAGCCACTCACCTCTCCTTCTCAAAGTGTATCCCCATGGTACAATTGCTGAAATATGCTTTCCCTTGGATGATAGGTGCCTCCTACAACATAGACCTTTTTCGGCTGACCTTTTGAGCAGCTACTCCCTGCTATGATACATGGAAAGCAGTTGAAAACCTACTGCTCGTAGGCACTTGAACATTTTCTGACAGCCGTCGCAGCAGTGGCGGAAAAGAAATCCAATCAAATCTTTAATGACTGAGAAATAGACCAGACGTTTTCCCGAATTGACCACCCAGCTATGCAGATTTCAATGGACATGTCCTGCTGTCGCACTCGAAGCGACACGTATGGGAATAATTTTTTCTGGACTGACCTTGCGGTAAACTTGAATTGTGAGCCCGTAAATTTCTTCAATCAGGTCCAGGGTAGTCTTAGAAATGACCTCAAGGTCCGGGTCAGAATTCTGTCAAAACCCTGATTGGCCGACCCTTGGTCAAAGTCAGGGTCAGAGTCAGATAATTTTTTCGGGTCCGGCCAAGGTCAGGGTCAGGCCAGAAAATTTTTTGAAGGGTCGGTCAAGGTCAGGGCCAGGTCAGAATTTCTTGCACCTGGTCAGAGTATTCTGACAGCGAAAGAAATTAAATTTAGTGAAATGTTGGTGAAAACATTCCAAGCTCCCGCCTTCCTGTGTATGGATCTGAGGGCAGTTTTACAGTTCTGAATTCCAAGGCACGTCCCAAATTCTAGGGCAGTTCTAAGTCATTTCACAATCAGCTTGGTGTCCCACCACAGGTCACTTAGCTGCCTAAGTTTAGGACGACCTACACCATGCCCTAAGACACTTTCTGCTGTCTTTATCTCCCAGCAGCGCTGTCAGACGCAGGGCAATTTCCAAAAAATTTCAAATCTCGCGGCTTTTTTGCGTCTTTTTGCTGTAAGTGGACAGGTGTAGGAAGTGAAGTCTGCATGGAGAGGGAGGACAGGGAGTTATTTTGTGAATACCGTGACCGTAGCTAGCAGGGTTGCCAGATGTAAAGGTTTCTGGTCATTTTTGACGGGATTCAGGCCTAGCGGAGGTTTTTGTGGAGGGGACTGGTCAGTGGAGGTTTTGGTGAAGGTTTTTGCCATTTTGTGGAGGTATGAGGGGATTTTCTCAAACACCTTCTACACTAGGCAAAAAGGCACCAAATCGATCCGCTGCCCGTTATAGGTCCCAATTTTTTTTGCAAGTGCACGGCTTTCTCCCTGAATTCAAGCTTTTTTCTTTGTATACACAGCTTTACTATAAAGGGGACGAATCAATATATCCATATTCCAATGGTGAGATTACTAGTAAAAATCAGGTGACTTAATTTTTTCTAAATTACACGCTTTTGTGCCCGAACGACCTTTACGAATCTATTGCGTGGCTACAACAAGCCAATTTTTCTGTATGACAAAAATAGCAGTGGGGAAAGAAACGCCTATGAGAGGATCCGCCTCACAAGACGAGCACGGCCCAGAAAAGATGCTAAAAAATTCGGGCCCTTGCGCGAATCTCTCTTCCCCAAGCTCACTATTCCAGTATTTTGTTTCTAAGCGATTTCGGAAGTTTTTCCATCAATATGTCGCTCATTTTCACAAAAATCAGAATCCTTTCAATGAAAAAGAGAAATTCAACGAGAATATGACTCGGCCTCTCAACATTGACATTGACATCAACGCTCGATCATACAGCCTGTAGATACCAGCAATCGAAACATGAAGCGCCGCGCCGTCGCAGACGCAAGCGACTTCGCACCTCATTTCGTTGCGGTCGCGAAAGACTCGCAATGGGAGGCGTGGTCGCGACCTCCGTGGCATAGTCCACAACGTAAAAGTGCTGAAAGATACACCCTTTACCAGAATACCCTGCGCACAGTCGATTCCTTCTTGTCATAGGCAGCCGGAGCGGGAAATTCAAATTAGCGATTTCGGCTCCACACGTCGAAAAGGTCTATTGTCTCCTCCAGATGCATTGATAATGCTTACAGCATATGCATATTGTAGCATCTGCACACCAAGGAGCATCTCTGGTGAAATTATCATTCAAGGTTTGTTTTTCGCATTGCATTGCATCTACTGTACCTTCAGAGAGATCTGCAGGGACACCAGAAGCTACTGATCTAGCGGGTGATGCACTGGCATGAGCTAATCTGACTGCACCTTCAAATTCGGGTTTTGGACTCCTTCAAAAACAACTTGAGGCCTGAAGTGTAGCAAAATGGGGCCTGAAGTGTAGCAACTTGCGGCCTGTGTCACATCAGTTCATTCGCTAACGCAGGATTTCGGGTTCTTGGGGGGCCAACAAGAAAATTGTAGTAATATGCTACAATTTAGAGCTCAAGGATGAGCACCAATCGCCTGAGTGGGGGTAGGGTGTGGGGCAGGCGGGGGGGGGGGGGGGGGAGGAATATTTGCAAAATTTACCTCTCGTATGCATAACTTTTCAGTAGTCTATGAATCAATTTGCTGAATATACCTGTTTCAAGGCAAGAAATCACTCGCTAAACCTAGCCAAAACCTCAAGCCCCCCTGGTAAAACGCGTGAGACTTCTTAATGGGTTCAGACTGACCAGACTTTCAAAATTAAGACCTGACTGACCTATCATATATCACACTCCTGAGACCTTTCAGAAATCCTGATACTTGTCAGACTACAGTTAGTCACACCCACTCATTAGAGTTGGTATAAGAAATAATAATAATAATGGGAACTTTCTGTGAAATGGACCCTTCCGGCAGAAATCACTCAGAACATTTGGTCATAGTCGTATCTTACAAATAGCCTAACATTCTTGGAGATTACGCAGAATGAAAACGTGGGAGAGGTGGGTTTACTGGAACGCATGCATGCCATTCGACCTCGAATAATTGCAAGTCCCCATTCCCCAATTTTTTTAGCTACAGTATGTTTTACATGTATTCCAACCTCGGATAATTGCACCTCTGATATCTGCAACTTCGCTTAATTACAGTGCTTTTTAACATCAAAAAAGCGTATTTTACTACGCTTAATTGCAAGTTTTATTTTTACCGCAATAAGTTTAGTTGAATTTTGTCCAAATTTGGACTTTGCTGACCCTAGCGCGAGGATAGAGGGCGGGGCGGGCAAGCTTAAGGGAGTCAACCGTTTACCGCCGATTCAATGCACGACTAACAAGGCGAGAATGAACACAAGGTAGTGCACTTATTATTCTACTGACGGCCCGACTGAGCAATCGAAGACAAATCAAGAATCAGTCCGGATAAGCCAAGTGCAGCATACGCTGTGTGGAAGAGCTTTGTAATTTTCGAAGCAGCATTGCAGACTTTTTTTGCAGTACAGTAAGTGCTAGGCGAGAATTTTCGATTTATCTACAAATTAGTCAGCCAATAAAACTGAGGTTGGCATGTCTCACTGATTTGGGAAGCATTTCGGAGGGCTTAAAAAATTTCTGGTGCGCCTCTGTTGTGACCATTGCCGCTTGGGGGCGCCTGGAATTCTGAGGGGTGCGGCTTGGGCAGTTGGCTGGGTGAGGAGGAACAGGCTGCTGGGCGAGATTAGTGCCTCCCTTCGGGGGAAGCCACCCCTCCATGTGGCCCACCCCACTGGCAGAACTGTGGGGCGAGTCAGGCGCCAGCCAATGACTTCGATTAGCATACTCTCGGGGCCTCTGCGGTCGTCGTTTCCTTCGGTTCATACTGGAAAAGTTCAGGAGTTGACTCCGGGGCAGGCACTTAGTTTGTTTGCGGATTTGTCTGTGGGTAAGATCTAGGACTGTTGAGACATCGTCGTGCATTGTTGCTTCGTAAAGGATCTGGTTTTGACTGAGTCTTCATTGCGCCATCGACAGTGCAACTGTTCGTCAGCGTAGGCATCTTAGGACCGGGTGCATTCGACCAGCAGCCAGGCTAGCGTATGATTGCACAGAGCAGTTGCAGGCACCCTTGGAAGGCGCGGCGAACCTGTCTGAGGGGTTTGTTGAGGAATCGGGGTCTTAGTGATCGACACTCTGCAGGATACGCCTCTCTACCAGGCTTGGGCTATTGAAGACCTTGGATCGCTCGCTTGTAAGATCAGCCCAAATCCGCCGGCACGAGAGTGAAAAAGATCTGTCACGCTTGTTTGAACGACATTACATCATTCATAACACTTGTCGAAGAAAACTTCGCGTTTTCAACTTTCCGTGAAAAATGATTTTGAGCTTCTTATAATTGCAAAATCGGATAACTGCTACTTTGGTTAATTGCAGTTGTTTTGGCGTCCCAAGCGGTTACAATTACTGTTGTAGACTGCATACAAATTCTTCAGAACCTGAATTTTGGACGGATATGAAAGAAAAGATTTCTGCAACTGCTAAAAGTATGAGCTTACAAGATCTCGGTATTTTTGACTTATTTGACCTGATCTTCATAAAAATATGGCCCGACCCGAACCGAAAGTACCTTACCCCATTTAGGGACCAGTGGCAGTGGGCGCAAAGAGGACGGAAGTGCATGCGAAAGGGGGGTCGCCAAGTGGACGTCCACTTTCCATTATTGGCGGGAGATATCTTGAACAAATATCACAATTATCACTGATAAATCTTGGATATAAAATAACCAATATTATCAAATGATGATTTTATATTGATAATTCATTAAACGACGATCAGGTTCAAACTGTCACCAGGGGGAACTATGGTGGAGACCATACCGGATGGAGGCGGAGTTGAGACAGTATGTATAAGAGCAGCTGGCAGGATGGTCGAGGGGAGTCGGTAGCTGGAGACAGGAGGAATACAGTCGTGATCTGGAGTCTTGTACCAGTGGGCCAGTGAGCTCAACACCACGAATCGTCACATTATTCTGGCGAGCTTGGCAGAAGGCCGTATGTGTTAGACGTGATTCGACGAGTCGTTTGGAACGACGATTGGATATCTGAGCAGTAAGCTGCCGATCTGTAAGTCGATCGTTTTACTGTAAAAGTTGCGCTTTTGTGGTCAGGCTGAGAGCTTCGGGGAGCATCATGTCAAGGCGCGTGACGCCGTCACAGGCCAGAGGGTCTTTCGCACCAAATTCACTTCATGAGCCAGTGCTGTTAAGATATTGTAATTAGGGAGTGACCACGCGGATGGAGAAAGCTCAGCTTTTGGATGCCATCGCAGAGTAAGCTAGGACTCAGTTAGCAGGAGACCGAGAAGGCGAGCACGACGAGAAGGTAGTGAGCAAACAGGCCATCGACAGTTTCGTTTTGGATTTCGAAGCTGTCTGTTCCGCTGTGGCAGAAGCGGTGTCCATGAAAGCAGCAGGTCAAAACGCGAATGGGTTTCCAGTTGCTCCTCCCATGTTAGCTACATCAGCCAATGTGCAAGCTGGCCAGCATCGACCGATTCACAGATCCGGCCGAACCAATCCGCCGATCCAGGGGGTGGATCGGTTCCCAATCCGATCCGACCGCTGGATCGGCCAGATCGGCATTTCAAGTTTGCTGCGCATTACCTACTTGAAAAACGCGCGTATGGTACACTTTCTGCGATACCATCGGAAAGCAGGGTTCCCAGCATCCTCTAAATCTTTTAGAACCTTCTTTGATTTCAACGGCCTCCCCTGAATCCTCTAATCCTCCTTAAATTACGTATGTCCTCCTCTGAAATTTAAGTTCTCTCCCATAATCATGGTCCCTGTGACATCATGTACGTGAATTTTTGGATAAGTTTCAGAGGTCAGAGAGAAATCAGATGGAATAGGAAATAAAAGAAATGAATAAGGAGCTTACCGATAGGTTGGGATCAGGATTTTCCTGTGTTTTGCGCATGGGCCCTTTTACCTCACTGAGACAAAATTTTCAGTCATAAAGCTTTTTTGAAACTTCTCCAATTATCAATTATTGCATATAACTTAAAAATTATTTTAAAAATACGGAGTTCTGATACAGAACAGGCCTAGATATAGATAAGCCATGCTAGCTCATGCCATGTCATACATTATTCCTGGCCAAGCACCATGCAGCACTATTGAAAGGGGGGTCAGGAAACATACATGTACCCGTATGTACATGTACTCGTACTGACAATCATTTTTACCCTGGCGAAAGTCGAACCCTTCACTTAAGTGCGCACCTGGCGTGACAGGTAGACGCCTTAACCGCTAGGCTACGCCCCAGTTTTGCTTCCACCCCTCGAGCTGCTACAGAGCACGATAAACAGACTAGCCTTGCTAGCGTGCTTGTCTTTATTTACGCAGAATCCCCATGCCTAAACGTCGAGATCCTGGCGCGAAGAAACGAGCTTGTTTGGAGTCCCGCTTATTGGGCCTGAATGAAGGCCTGATAAAAAAATGTAAAAACCTGAAATCGGAGTTTTTTCAATCAATGAATAAAAAACAAAGATTGGCGCAGAATTTTGTGCACAGTTTTTGGCTTAGGATCGGTTAGGATAGGATCGGCTGGATCGGATCGGATGGGGATCGGATCTGGATCGGGATCCGGGCTGATGGTCGGATCGGTTGATGCTGGCAAGCTGGTGATTTCGCAGTTTTGCAGAATGCCTTTCTAGCCCTGACGCAGCAAGTTTCGGCTTTGTCTTCGGCGATGGCGCAATCGCACTTACCTGCAGCCCCGCCGGACGTGTTGGGCTTTTCGAGCGGCTGGAACTCAGGTGACCGGGTCATCGATGATCAACCGGGTTGTTGCCCCTGGTCTAAAGATGACTTATTTCTCGGGATATGTGGACTAGATCGAGCCATTCGACTAGTTTACATATGGACGGGCGGCGTAAAATAACCAATGTCCACCTTCTCGACATGGTACCTTTATTTTTGACAGGTGAAGCTGACGCAAAATGAAGTGAAATAAGGCAGGCGAATCTAGCTTCATGGGAAGCAGCTAAGACTGCTTGACTGGGAAAATAAATGGGGAGGTGAAAGGGGATAGGGGAAAGACCACGGATGCACAAGAATCATCATTTCCAAAAAATCTGTTATCACAAACTCGAAACTTTTAGACCAGCCAATGCACACAGTGGAACCAGGACTTGAGCTGGCTGGTCTACTCGGCCGCAAGGAAAGGAAAGGTGGCCTGCACTGCACAGTGTGTAATCACTTGCAAACAGATGCTTCCCGATGTCCGAATCAAATCCAACATGCTTTTCTGCTGTGTACTGCTGCTGTTCAGACAGGCTCCCCAAAAAAAGCTGTGCTGTTCCACACGAACAACCTGCATACTGTATGCTAAAACTGTAGCGCTGCGAGGGAAGTGATATTGCTCATCGTTAGATGCCTATGCTTCGAGGGAAACTGAAAAATCTTTTCCTCTTCTTCCAGATTTATGTTCATGCTCACGTTTTATCATATCAGTGATGACACGCTCGAGGATGAAGGGACACATAAAACAAAATGATTTACCCAGCCGCGGCTTGAACATTACATACTGTGAGCATGTGTGCGCAAAGCCATAGAGTTAGACACTCCTAGATCACTAGTAGACCACATGCACAGGATTGCATGATCCTCTGCTCGTTGCCACGATCAGTCGTCCTGATTTCCATGCAGAAAAAGCAGCTTCTGCTCAGGCTTTTTTCTTAAACCGTGATTGCGTTTAGCACTGGCCGAGAAAACCAGCCATCCTGCCTTGGTTCCGCTGTGTAAATTGGCTGGTCTAAAAGTTTCGAGTCTGTCATAACAGACATTTTTGAAATAATAAAACCGTTTTTCGTTTTTTGCTACAAGCTACTGTACTTTGGCTAAAAATACTGCATGTCCCTACATAGATAAACTGAGAGATTGTACGACTATCATACGCCTTTTTCCAGACCTCTGAAAAACAGAAACATGAAACGGAACCTGAGCCGCGCCCATGAAATTACTTGTAAAGACCGCCTTTAGATCATACCTCTATCATACAAGATACCATTTTTGAGTAGACAAAAAGTCTAATCTTAAGACCGCTCATATTTCTTGTACACGAAACATGCTCTATGGCAAAAATATACTGACATTACTGACATTATGAGAAAGCAAGCAGACAAAGGTAACAAATGGAGCTAAAGTGACAACCTGACAAAACTGAAGCCAGCCTGAGCAAAACTAGCTCATCCTCGAAGTGGTCTTAACTTCTTTATCCCGAGAGCATTCCATCAGAAGATGGAACAGAACTCGGGATCTGCAAGTTCTATCAGGTTATTATTAGCTTTAATTTACGTCAACAATATTACCTCACATCAAATAAAACATGTGCTGCACATAGAAACTCTTTCCACATCATTTATTGTCGTTCGCATAGTCTCAATTTATTATCGGCAAATTTATCAGTGTACACCAAACTTATCTTCGCGGGAGCGCTTGAGCCTAGCCAATCAATAGCGCTGTGCCTCACCGCCTTCAGTTGATATTTCTAAGCTCTGCACCGAAAATGAAAAACCAGAAACACCAGCTCCAGCTACTTTCGATAGTCGATAACTCAAGAATGACTAGACTAAAAAAGTTGATTTTTCGCAAGCTTTGCAAGATAAGTCAGATCTGCAACCGTGTAAATTTTTATCGAAATCCGTCCAGTAACTGACGAGCGACGGATAAAAAAAAGCCAAAACAGTGACTATTTTAAGGAATAACTTGTCGGAAATCAAATCTAAAAAAATTGACTGTCAAAAGCCAGAGTCGAAAAGCTTCGGTTTTTAGAAAAAGTAACATTTACAACTGTTCGACCTCTGGTTGTTGATCAAGGCACATGTTGTCTCCTCCTCCTAGCCTTTTCCCCCTGAACAAGAAATTAGCGTTGTGCGTCTGGTTGGTTGGTCTAAGCAGGCACTTGGGTGCCTGCTGATACCAAAAGGTGTTGCAAAATGAGAAGATGCGCAGTATCGAACACTTTGCTTTACGATGATGATAAAAGATCGGATTGCAAAGTTCTAACGGTTTTTTTGTAAAAAAGGCATAGTGTTATGTGCGACCTTGCACGACTCATAATGCCTCTGCAGTATAGGGCCGTCCACATTGCACCTCGGCTGCCGAGCCCGCCGAGCTGAGCCAGCCGCGAGCCGAGCCAGCCGAGCTTGTCAGCTGAGGTGTCGTTCACATTGCGATTATCAGCTGAGCCAGCTCAGCCCGCGGTCGGCTCGGCTTGCGGCTGGCTCGGTTTGTGGCTTGCGGTTGGCTCGGCTTGGCTGGCTCGGCTGGACTGTTCACATTCAGCTCGGTCTGCGGCTCAGGCGCTCGGCCAGCTCGGCTGGAAAAGTTGAAAATTTCCAACTTTTCTAGCCGAGCCAGCCGAGCTTGGAACAATCTTTCTGGAGTTATCAACAGGAAAGTAGCCAATCTCGATAAAAATATGGATTATGATTTAATTTATTCAATTATTGTGAACTTATGGAACGGTTTATCGGTTCTAGCTGCTAGAAATATCGAGAACTTCAAGGTTTAAACCAGGGTACTTGGTAAAAAAAGCGGATAGTCTGATGCGAGTCGGCATCATTTGTGTGCTGAGGGAACGTGTGGGACTGAGGTGTCAAATTTAGCATTGCAAACCGGGCTCCTCAGCCGAGCCCGCCGAAAAGCAGACAGAATGTTTCAATCGGCATCGCGCATCAAATGTGAACGACCCAGCCGAACTGAGATGACCGCAAGCCGCAAACTGAGCAAGCCGCAAGCTGAGCCAACCGAGGCATGCAATGTGAACGCACGTCAGCTCAGCTGACAGCTCGGCTGGCTCGGTTAGCTCGGCAGCCGATCAGCCGAGGTGCAATGTGGACGCCGCTTAAGACGTGTCGCAAGATTTTATTTTGACGGGAAATAAAAGAAGAAAACTGTGCGCGAGGGGGGACTATATTTCAAACGCCGATTTGGGTTATCTGCGCATGGGGAAGTCAAAGAGATGCATCTGCTTTGATCGCCAACCGTCCAATACAAGTCGACTCTAGCCGGGGCGAAATTTAACCAGCCCCCCCCCCACCTATAAGGACGAAAAGGGATTCCTCCAATCCCAATCTCATCTACTCAGGTCTGAATGTTATGCGAAGTTTGAGTGTGATATACCATACTGTACTGCATGTACATACTGTAGAATGGCGTCGAGTACTGTGATAACAGAGCAAGAACTTTGATTTTACTTGGTACCGACTGAGCTGAGCTGAATTTGTTGCCAAATAGGTAGGCCTATGGTCTAGAAATTAATGTGTCCCCCATTCCTTGTCCCCTCTTGTATGATCGACAATTCAGATCATAACGTTCGGACAACTGGCCTAACAGTTTTGGAAAAATTATGTGCTGTTTCGAAAATGGTCGCATATAGGCTTCTCTGCTTTCCCCCAATCTGCCAGAATCCGCCAAAAACCTGAAAACCGCTGCAAATTCTGTTAAAGCAGTCAATCCGCTGTTTATCACGCTGACGGGCAAAAAATCCGCCAGATCTAGCGTATTCTAGCTGCATCTGGTAACGCTGGTGCAGATTGTATGCTGCCCCTTTCCTTACACTGCTATACCATTAGTTAAGACGCATGGATAGAGTCAATCCGTAAGCGCCCCGACTCTATTCGTAACACTCCTAATCAAATAAAAATTGTCGAAATCTGAACTGGTCACATGACAACATATCGTCCACCTCCTAGCAACCGCTCAACAAGACCATATTAGATAAAAACCCTCTGAGATAAGGCGCTCTACATTGGCGCAAAAAAAAAATTTCCACCGCCAGGCTGTTTGAAGGGCAAGCGAGCCCACTAAAGGTGGAAGCGACACCTTTCGTTCGTCCTAGTTTTTATATCTGGAAATCTCCGACATCGGCACCTAAGCATGGGTGGTGGTGTCTCTTTGCTACCACGTCCTCACCCAAGTGTGTCATTCTTCGCATTGTCGTTTCATGCACCTGATCGAATTAAGTTGGCATTAGCTGATAGGAGCGCTGTTGATGCCATCCGTCAGGCCGCCCGAGAAGCTTGGCCGTTTGGCTTACAATACGAGGGAGCAGTCCATGATGGATCGTACGAGATGAAATTTAGAGAGTAAGATATGATTATATCCTGCGGTTCTACTACATATATGTACTTTAGGTTTGGGTTATTGATCTGGCCTATCGCAAAAATAGTCATTGCGATGAATAGTCTATCTTATGCTGAAATGCGCGTCAGCGTTACCAGGTCCGCAACACAATAATGCCCCAGATTCAGGTTCAGATTGCCCTAAAATTGCCCTGAACCCAACTTCCAGAAAAAAACTCAAAGAAGACCCTTAACAAAAGTGCCTGCCAGACACCCAACATTATTCCAACCAAGCCCTGTCTCTGCGTTGAAAAAGTCGCAATCCCTGAAAAATTTGTTAGTCCTTTGTGAAAAGTTGTGGCCCCGTGTTCAGCCTGAAATACTTGATAATTAAAATGATGAAAAACTTAGGAAGTTGTTGTATTTAGTTGTATTGTTTCTTTTTAAAAGTGTTTTTGGGCGATAAAAAAGAGATATAGCGATAAAAGCCGACTTATGATGCGGCTGATATGAAGGATATGACCCATAGGGATCAAAATCACAACTGGCTGGTAGACCTTCGCTCGACTAACTAATCACTATTTCCGTATGATCGGCTGTATTTCAGATATGATCAGATAGGCTGATCCTCGCTTTGAGGGGTCTTCAGTTATCACCTGGTTCTTGGATGAATTTCGCAGCTCATATTTCCTTGCTTTGGTCAAGCATGAATGCAGATCAGTTGCGCTGTCGTCAGTGCCAGGTGGTGCAGGGTACTCTCAATCACTTTAATTTCGCGGATGGTCTGGATTGCAAAAATTTTCTTCCTCGAAACTTTTATGTACTTCCAGATGCTGTACAACATAGGTGCATGGTTTGACCTGGTTTTCAGCCACCTGCTCATAACATCAGCTTGAACTTCAACCCAAATCAGCTTCCATAAATGATTAAGACCACCTTATCAGAGAGTACGGACACGAGTCACATTATCAATATAATGATGCACTGACGAGCATCTTGTACACCACTAAACATACCAGTCTTTTGTCGATCTGCGACCTCAACCTCAACCTCAATCATGAAATTCTGAAAGCGCCTTTCGGGCCTTCATGTGCTAGGCATGGACTAGGCATGTGCTATGCCCTCTGGCCTATGTGTGAACTGGTTCAGAAAACCGTCCGCCTCTCCTAAGTCAGGGCCAGCACGGGCCAGAGGGCATAGCACGCCTAGTCCATGCCTATTACATGCAGCATGCAATGTTTGATCATTGACAACCTGAGATCCATTTTTGACAGTTGCTTTCAATACTTTAATTTCTTCTATTTATCTTCCTAGTACCAATAGGTTATCTCATCCTCCAATGCTCGGGCATATCTTCGCAATTCCTTTCGCATCAAATTTTTTTTCGATGTATTTTGGTCGGTCCAGGGGAGAGACGATTTTTGGACCTTCACCCGCAGGCTAGCGGGCTTGTTAGTTGACCCTATCTTGCCAATCGGCAAGGGTCAATGCGTGGTGCGTGTTGATCGTTTACCAAATCCACCTGGATGCAACTTTCATCATGCACAAATGATCATGCGAAATTCTTGCCACTGATGCGGATTCAACCCGTAAAGTGTCCTCTATTTTGTGATATGCCATGTTTCTTATTTCTCCAATGTGTTCCTTTTCGCGCTCGATGATCGCTTAGACTTCGATTTTCTCCTCGGGCATGGACATATCGATGGGCTTAAAGGTTGATCGCTCACGCTTTTTCGTGTGCCATTGAAAAAGGGTTGTCGCAGACACTCACGATCGTTCCTTGAAAACGATCGGTATCCGCTTTCGAGCGTTTTAACCTTCAGACAATGACTATAGCATGGTTGGAGTATCTGTTGAGTTTGACTATCGCTGCTGTCGTGGAGAAATTGATGATGGGGTTTAAAAGGAGTTTTAGTGAGCTGAGCTGACCTGACCAAGAGCTGGAAACTGTGCTAAACTGTTCACAAGATTGTTACCCTATTTGGTGGATTGATTTGTTTATTGTAAAGATGTGGCTTAGTGCGAAAGGGTCTACTACTACTTGCGATTAGTCATTTACCCGTGTTTCGCATCAACTTTCTTCTCCTCTCATCCAGCAGTTGCTGTGAGCGTTTATTTTTACTTGAAGGCTCGAAACGATAAGATTCTCCAGCGATAGCTGATTGCCGTTCGGTCAACAGTTTTCCAAGAGCTAGGAAGAGAATACAAGAGCAGAAATTGATATTTACAGTATGAAATACAAAACCAATGGCACCTCGTAAGGTGTCAGTCTATCAATCATTTCACAGAGAAGAAGACAGTCGGGTTACCTACCTTGGGCTGCGCTAACTGGTGTGAGGCAGTATGTAGATTGATCAGCGGAGGACCTATTCGTACGAGACCAGTTTTTCGCCGTGCTGTTGGAGCCAGGGCAACTTCTTATATTGTTTCTGGTGCCTTAGTATGGGTGAATGGTCGAGGCCTGTTTTTGTGTACCTGAGTTAGGTTTCTCATTATGTGTTTTCTACCGACAAGTCTGCTTTTCTGATTTGCATATTCTTCATGACTGGGTGACCAGTTCCAGTGCTGTGGGTCAGTTTCAACGAACTCTTTTTAATTCTCGTCTCAAAATAAGACCCGACTGCTCAAGGCTCGTTTATACTCGCTACGCTGCCGCTGGCGTAGCGCGCAGCACACAGGGTAAAGTATAGTTTCACGGGGTACTGTACTACGACCATGCGAACTGCCGCCGAATGTCGTAGCGATGCAACGGCAGACGAAGTATAAACGATTCGTTTTGGGCTGCTGCCGCAGGACTGCCGAGTCGTACTTTTTGCACTAAGAAAAAAGTTAGTGCAAAAAATACGCGCCCGCGTACCGGCGGTCTCCTCTTTGATAATATTTCACTTAATCATCTCAATTTAAATTTCAGCGACTTAGTTTGTCCGTTTTTAACTATTCCAGCCTAGATATAAGTTTGATTGCATATTGTAAAATGCTGAAAATGTGGTACATTATAATTTTCATTCTCTTTTTCAACAGGTGAATTGAGGAATTGCAAAATTTGAAATTTCAAGAGCGGCTGCTGCCTAGGAGTCATGATTTCTGCTTCGAGTGTAACCCACATTGGCCTGTATGGCTTCGACGACAAATGTAAATTTCTAAAAGCTCCGGATCATCGAAGGTAAGTTTCAATTTTGCTGCGCCATGTTGTATTTATATGTCATAGTTGTGCTGTCGACGGGCTCTATCCATGGCAAAGTCAGAATGATAATGAACAAATGAAACAAACTTAGGAGATGCCCGTTTAACACACTGCACCTACTGTAGAAAAAGCCTTCATAGTTTTGCAATACTGTACTGCGAACTCGTCAGTAATAGAATCAGAACAGGAGGTCACTTTCTGTAAACTGCTCAGTTTTGCAATTGCATCGTTATTTTCATTCTTTTAGATTTCAATGACCTTCACTCAGCATTGAAGCGATCGATTACACTGTTTTCCAATTTTGAGGAGAGAAGGAGTGATAAATCGTGCCGTAAATACAAGAATCCTTTCCGACGTCTTGCCTATAGAAATGGCACTCAAGACATTGCTGGGGAATTAGAGTGACGGCAATGCTGATATGGTAGCGTGAACTCTGTTTGGGTTCGAGATTGCACAGAAGTAACTGATTGCAATTTGTTAGATTATGACGTGCTGCTCTCTAATTTTGTGTCAACAGATTCTGTTCATTTTCTGTCTGTTTCTATCTGACTCTCTGCCAACAATAGAAAAAGTTAAATAAATAGCTGTCCGATATAGTCCGTCGTCTGTTCTGTACGAATAGGGCATGTTGGAATTGTGAGGCCACTCATTTGAGCTCATCCCCGGCTACTGTAGAAAATCGCACACACAAGTGGAAAAAAGGGGTTTCCCGTTTTTAGCAGACAACTCTGCTCTGCCGCAGTATTCTGTTTTCTACGCGCGCAGGGCTCTACGCGCGGACCTACGCGCAGAAGTATAAACGTCTCCCCGCTGCGCTCGGCGACGCTGTGCGCGCTACGCCAGCTGCAGCGTAGTGAGTATAAACGAGCCTTCACGCCGGCTGCACGATTCACTCTACCCAGAGCGAGGCAACCGCCTTCCACTCTTCAACTCTATCCACACTCGCTCATTGATACGCAGGACAATAATGGCGCCACATTCAAATCACAAGGACAACACAGCCTCACTACAATAGCCTTTAATGCAGATGCGCTCCACATCTTTAAAAATTATCCGGCGTTCACGCAAAGCTAAATGGATAGGTTACGGAGCTTGGATATAACACACGCTTGAAATGGTCAACGCTCAGGAGGAACCTCATGAAGCGTTACACAGCTCAGAAAAACATTTTTGTCAGTCGCACTGATTAGGATTACGATTGGAGTCACAGTTCTTGTCGTGAGTTTATCAGTTCTGTACGCCATACGCGTAGAACGTAGAACAGTGATACGCGAGTTCCGCTGTCGTTTTTCATAGTTGACTAATTTTTTTTTTGTTTTTTAACGTATCATATGTTTATTAGACAAAGCAAAATGTAAGTTCAACAAAACCCAAAACTATCATAGCCTATTACATTTTATCGTAATCACACCTTCTCATTCTACGCCCCCCATTCTCCAAAAGCCATGATCCCGTTTCCCTGGCACTGGGAGACTATCCTCAAATGCTAACAAGAGACAAAGGACAAAAAAAAAATACCCGCAAATCAATATGACATACCACTTCTAAAGTAGGAGATGCTTGTCCTTGCATACTTGTGAAGTCTACCAAAAGACACCCTTTTAACCAAAAAAAAAAAATAATTTTTTCTTTTTTCTTCGTTTTTGGTTTTTATATTTTTCCTATTTATTCTTTTTTTTATTTTAATTTTTTTCAATCACATTTTTATTTATTTATTTATTGTTTTTCATTTTCTTTTTTTTCCCTCCTTCTAATTTCTTTTTTTATCGTTTTTTTCATAAAATTTTTAAATGTAGCCCTTAGACTTTATCCTGCTGGAATCGCATACAAAACCTCGATAAAAGACAACTTTCCAAACTGCTCATGAAAACCCTGCGGTGTCAAAATACACCTAGCTCGTTTTGTTAGTCCTTTCAATCGCGTCACCAGCGAATCCCACATGTCAATTAGCTCATTGTCTTCCTCATAGGCCACCCTTGCTGCCCATATACACCTCTGGGTAAATTGCAAAACCATGTTTGCAACTGAGGCGATATGTTTATTTTGAAGACCCAGTACTCCAAAAATCCTATTCTCCTCACTAAGAGATACAGTATTGTCTAACTTTTTCAACAGTCTCTCCACTTGCTCCTAAAAGTGCTCAATTCTTAAGCATTTTACAAAAACGTGGTAGACATCTTCGTGCTCATCCAGTCAATACCTGACACTGCAGTATTTACAGTTAGCGTCTAAGTCTGCAAAATTAGAGACTCTGCTTCTCGCATACAGTGCTTTTATACAACAATGAGAAGTGCGAATTTCGTGAATACCCATCCACATTTTTGGTCCAAGTCAATCTCCAATACGCACTAAAATCTATCTGCTCCACTCCCAACCTCTTTTGCCAGTACTGTTGCATCGCTGGCCTCGCTTTCATGACTTTCTTCTCTAATATAGGCTTATAAAAAAATTTTGTCTTCACGTGTTTGGTCGGATAAACTCGGGCGTCCAAGCCGACACTGTTCAGGTTCAATAAAAAAAATTTAGCAGCCACCACGGCCCTGCGTATATCCTTGTACAGTCGGGGTGCTGCAATTATATCCAACTGGTTTAGCTTCGCATCCTGCACTTCACTGTAGAAATAGTCAAAACTGGCATGCCACGCGGCATTATTATCTTAGCGCTGCCTGCGTAGTAAAAGCATCAGCCTTACTTTGTAGCCTACATCGGGGTAGGCTATCCCACCCTGCTCCTTGCTTATCTTTAGAATGCTCTTATTTATCATATTCAATTTTGAAGGATACCATAAAGATACCCATCAATTTGCCTTTCTACAAATCTCTGAAAATCGTTCTCAGGTGCAATTAAGTTATTGATGCCAAATACCATGCTTTCGAGAGAAAGTATGTGTTGGCAACATGGATCCTACCTAAATAAGAGATCTCTTTATGGGGTACTTTGCTACTTAGCTGCCCTATGTGCTTACGGACTGCCACCCAGTTGTCGGTATTTTCCAACCCGCTTCGCGAGATCCAAAACCAATAAACTTTTATTTTCTCCGTCATAAACTGTCCCAGCTCTTCGTCTATCTCGGAAATACCCTTTGCTCCAAGGCATAGGATTTTGCTCCTGATGCTTTCCTAAATTCTTCATACACCCAAAATATCTGCTTCACTGAGTCCGTATCCGCCACCAAAAAATTTGTATCATCAGCATAATTACTGATTTTTAGCTCATGCCCTAGCACGTCAATACTCCACACCCGTGTTTCTTTTTATATAATTGGCGACTGTCTCAGATACTAGAACATACAAAAGGGCGGATGGAGGACACCCTTGCCTGATTCCCCTGGTCTGGCAGAAAGCAGCCGAAACGTAGCCATTTACCTGCACTGACGATTTTACCATTCCTGGCTTATAGATAATTTTGATCCAGTCCCCAAAAGTCTGGCCTAAGCCGAAATACTCTAACACCCTGTGCAAATACTCCCATTCCACCATATCGAAGGCAGTCATGTGGTCGACAGAAAGGAGCATGGCTTCCGCGCCGGTCTCATTTATGTACTCTACCGCAATCATTGTACAGGGTCAAGACCCCGTCCCTGATATCCCTTCCAGGAACAGAGCACGTCTGGTCAGGATGCACAATTTTAGGCATTACTTCCCTCAACCTCATGGCTAGGACTTTTGCCAAAATTTTGTAGTCCACATTCAGCATGGTCAATGGCCGCCAGTTTGACCTTTGGGCCTTGTCCCCTCCCCCCTTATACAGCTGCGGAAATCCCAAAGTAACAACTTGAGGGAAGAAACCCTACCCTCAGAGAAGCCGAATAGACTTTGCTTAGAATTTGTCCTAGTTCTCCCAAGAATAACCCATAAAATTTTATTGGGAGACCATCAGACCCTGGTGTCTTCTTTTTCTGGAATGAGCGAATTGCAGCCCGCACCTCTTTCTCTCCTATTTTATCTTCCATGGGTCCCCTGTCTGCATCCTGTACCACCTCGTATGGCCGCCGACCTAAAAAAAGTTTACTAAGCTATCGTTTCTTCTTTGCTATCACCCACAATATGGTCAATGTTTACTCGCTCTCAGAGCATGCCAACGATGCGAATCTTAGAATACAGCATTTGGCACCAGGGCGATAATATCTTCATTCATTGACGAAACACCCCAGAAAGTGCACACCCGTCCAACACTCCAAAAATGTCAGCATCAAAAATGTTTAGATGATGTACCTAGATTTAGATTGCTGCTCCCGGCTGACCATACCTCGAAGGTACTCAGTTGACATTCGCGCATAGCAAAATGGTTTGAGAGCCTAGAGAGAGCTTCTTTCATGATCTCCCTATGCCTTATCAAAAGCTGGATCACAGTGCAACAAAATACCGACGTTTATCAATGAGCCCCAGAGTTTACAGAGCGCAAACGAGCAAGTACCACATAAATATGAAAAAAACTGGTTTAGCGAAGCATAATGGGAATGGATCACGGCAAGATTATCCCATCCCACCGACATGAGGTGAGGCGGCGGAAATTCGATTGCTGCAATGTTTTTTAGCACTGTTACTATGGGCTCAAACGGACATACCAACTGAGGCTTATGCACGGTTGTCCGCCCAGCATATACAGACGACTCCATCCTGTCTTAGTCATAACGATGGATCCACTTCGATCATGAGCAGTTATGATGTCAATTTGTTATAAATTACGTATATGGCTTTAAATCGCTGTCATTATAATTTTCGCGCACAAGCTCGCGTATCACTGTTCTACGTTCTACGCGTATCGCGTACAGAACTGATAAACTCACGACAAGAACTGTGACTCCAATCGTAAGCCTAATCAGTGCGACTGACAAAAATGTTTTTTTGAGCTGTGTAACGCTTCATGAGGTTCCTCCTGAGCGTTGACCATTTCAAGCGTGTGTTATATCCAAGCTCCGTAACCTATCCATTTAGCTTTGCGTGAACGCCGGATAATTTTTAAAGATGTGGAGAGCATCTGAATTAAAGGCTATTGTAGTGAGGTTGTGTTGTCCTTGTGATTTGAATGTGGCGCCATTATTGTCCTGCGTATCAATGAGCGAGTGTGGATAGAGTTGAAGAGTGGAAGGCGGTTGCCTCGCTCTGGGTAGAGTGAATCGTGCAGCCGGCGTGAGCAGTCGGGTCTTATTTTGAGACGAGAATTAAAAAGAGTCCGCACGATGTCGGCACCATTCTTTTTCGGTAAGTCTTATTGGGCCTCACCTACGTCGAGTCCCCACACCCGGTCTATGACGTACAAGAGCTGGGAGCCCATCCTTAGAGAAGGAACGTCGTTACATTTGTGGGGGCCGCTCCGGGATCCTGCTCTTTGGGAGGCCTCAGAGAGTACATTGGTGATTGCTCGTGTGGATTCACGTGCATTTCGTTCGGGCGGCTGCTAGATTGTGGCTTGCTCCAGTTTTCACAGGCAACTATTGGGTTATAGCTTGGGTATTACCGTGATCGCAGTCAGGATTGACTGGCGAAGATTTTTCACCAAGCCCTCTGTGTGTGTTTGGTACCTACGGTTAGTTTGTTTGTCCGTACTTGGGTGCCTTGTTCGTGAGCACAGAGAATGGCGCAGGTCGGAGGCGATGGAAATCCGGTTGGGGGGGAAACAATGCGGATGCTGCCGCTTTGATAAACGCGTTGACGGCGCAGTTGAGGGCCATCGCAATCGACCCAATGAAATGCCAGCCTCCCTACACGCTCTACGAGAAGAAGCCTTTGCGGGGTGCCGTCGAGAAAAACGTGCACAAATATTTTCAGAATTTTGAGTATCTCGCGGGCTTGGTTCCTGGCATTACGGATGATATCCGGCTGGCTGAGCTGAAAAAAGGTCTGAGGGATAAGGCCTTAGCCGTATTCCAGTCTGCCCTGCCTGAGCAGGTCGACACGTACGCGCAAGCGAAAGAGTTCTTGGTGGCGAGGCTGGTTTTGCCCCACCAGCAGACGGTCTATAGGCAAGCGTTTTTGTCCAAGAAGAAAGGAACGGACTCGATGGGTGACTTCTATCGTGAGTTGAGACGATTAGCCGACTTGGCGTATCCAGAAACCCCCGGGGTCCTGGTCTCGGAGGGAGGTCCTGGGCAAAGAGCGGATTAGTAGAAGGGTCAGCAGTGTCCACCAAGGCGGAACCTAATTACAAAATCTGGAAAGCGGGTTTTACGCACTTGGGAGAGGACTTAAATGGGGTGCTGCGGGCCATGCAGGCAGCAGAAACAGTGCAAAAGACGTGCTCTCTTGTTGCAGCCATTGGATCTGGTGGGACACCTGATCAGATCGCGCCGGTCGTAAGTCAGCATCGAAGCCGTGGACGTGGCTTGCGTGTGTACCTTCATGGATGACCCATTAGCGAAGATAATGGCAAAGATAATGAGCCGCTCTTCTTAAATTAAACGTAAAGATAAGGATACTGATCTCAATATTATTGGAAGTACGCTACTGAACTTCGAACTTTAGATAGATGACATCCCATTTTCAAGACAGTCGCACATAGCCATTATCGTCGACTCAAAAACATTTTTCCTCTCCTTGCAATCTTCAGTGCAGATAAAGTCTTTGTGCGACTAGCAAAATGCAAAAATCTCGCTATGAAATGTTGGCTTTAAAATAAATTCCATGAAGTCGTGAGATAATTTTATGATCAAGGATACTGAGTAATCTCTGAGCTTGAATAACTGAGCTCTTTTTTAGCCCATAACATCGTTTTGAGTCCATTGCAACTACCCACACGAATTCAAATGAGCATCAGCCGAACCAGTCATCGAGGTAGGCCAGCATGTGCACGCACACGAGCTTGCT